>BSBK01004469.1:557500-984111 GCA_027943335.1 Chamaecyparis obtusa
AAACACCATAACACCAAAATTTATGTGGAAACCCAAATTGGGAAAAACCATAGAGAAACTAATTCTCATGAAAGTAAACACTGATTAAAGTGACACTAGTTAAGGTGATTTTTACAAGGGCTCATTTCCATTTTTCTCACTGTAATTTGGCTCACTTTTGGTCAGGCTAAATACCCTTATATAAAATATGTATTGCAAATTTTTTTACTGACAAAATGTGAACTGGTAGAATTTCATATGTCTATGCATGAAATAGTTCTAGTTGAAAGAAAAATAATCATCAACAGTAGAGATCCAATGTCATGCCCCTGACAATTCCAGGCTTTATTTTTCTATGTTATGTTATGTTATGTTAGATTTATTTGAGTTCGAACTCTGACTGCGTTCTTTTGAACTTTGTTTTTTGGATTAAATATGTTATCTCTGTTATTCTGCCAGACATTCAGAGAATTATGTCTATTTCTGTCGCTTTATGAGTCCTATTCTGATGATAGAATTGGCTTAGACTGAATTTTGAACATTGGCTTGATTATGAAATAAGGACAAATTAAATGGTTAGTCAATTGTCTGATTATTGATTCATTGTTTTTGGAATCCTTAGTAATATGTTAGACATGAATAGAAATGGTTATATTCTTATGGTTAATTGTATCTTAATGTGTATAGACAGTATATAGAGATTTATTGTTATTTAACGTTAATCAAATTCTGAATTCAAAATTAATGAATTTGAAATATATATATTTTTATACATATAGCTATGAGTGAATGTTTTAGTAAGAATGTGGTATTTCATTTACTAAAACTATATGAATTAACTAAGTTAGTATATCCTATGTTGTATGTTAGTAGGAGGTTAGTGTGATGAAGTGTTAGTTAATTGCAATGTCATGCGCTGTTATCTTAGATGATTAAGTTAGTAAATGACTAATGTTATTGGCAAAGACATGTATTAACCTATCCCTAAGTCTTCATATTATTAACTGGCTCGAAGACATGACTTACAGTAGGGATTTAATGCACTTGCATTTCTTTGAGGTGTTAGTGGGGTTTAAGCTATTTTTCGGGTTGTGGAAATGTACTATGTTGGACATTTGGCAGGTATTGAGTTGTGTTCACTACAAGAGATAAGTTTTCATTGAATGAACTTATCGATGGAAATTCATTATTGAGTTTGAAGTCCACAAATTGCTATGGTTAAGAAGTTGCAATTTTTATATGACTCCATTTTTTTTACCATGTTATGTTGCGACATTTTGGGTAAACAGTTGGTTATGGACCCGTGTTACTGTTGTATCCTTCATGATAAGTGGCATGGAATGAAAGGGGTTTTCACGGCAAAGATAAACCCTTCTATTCATGGTCATTGATGCAGGAGCATCCTGGCACTAATACATTTTGGGCCATTTTGCGACGGCTATGTGTCGCAATTGCGATAGCTATGTGTCGCAATAGCAACACCCATAGACGTCGCTGTTTTTTAGTCGCAAATTGCGACGTCTATGGGTATCCGTCGCAATTGCGACACCTATCCGTCGCAATGTGGCTAAGATTTAAGAAGCGGCATGGCCGTCGCCCCCCCGTCGTATGGCTTCGGAGGGCCGTCGCAATCACGACGGACCTCCCAAGCAATTGCGACGGGCGCCTGCATCGCCTTGCGATGGGTTTCCGTCGCAATTGCGATGCCCGTGGGTGGATTAAAAAAAAAAAATTAATTTAATACATTGCTTATGAACCACATTAATGCTTTTTTCTTTCAACAAATGAGGACAGCCACTGTAAAGACAACATGATAATGTACACTCACTGTAAGGACAGTCACAAATGAGGACATCTCACAGTGACTGTCCCTAGTGTAATTGCCACTATTCAGCCACATTAATGCTTTTCTTCTTCAACAAATGAGGATAGTCACTGTAAAGACAACATGATAATGTACACTCACTGTGAGTGTACATTATCATGTTGTCTTTACAGTGACTATCCTCATTTGTTGAAGAAGAAAAGCATTAATGTGGTTGAATAGCGATACATTCAAGTGGCAATTACACTAGGGACAGTCACTGTGAGATGTCCTCATTTGTGACTGTCCTTACAGTGAGTGTACATTATCATGTTGTCTTTACAGTGAGTGTACATTATCATGTTGTCTTTACAGTGTCAATATATGCATTATTACTTAAACTGAAGAGTACTCTAAATAATATGTCATTGTGGAGTTCTGATTGCTTCCAATTTGATATACGCTTGTTCTACTTATGTATCCAGCATCATGTAAGAAAAGTTGATGCTTTTAAATAGATTCATTTAGCCATGAAATGCCTGTGCATGTTACATACAAGATTCCAAGGCCCAAAACTGATTACTCATTATAATTCATGTACAGAATGATAATCAACCACAACGAGGCATGCGTAGGTGCTGCTTAGATTTTGAGGCATCAGAAGCTCGTAGAAGAAACTTGACCAATGGCTCATGGAATGCAACAAACTTATTGCCTAAAACAGGAGCATTGGTAACCACAGATGATGGTTTTGAAAAGAACACTTCACCATCAATGTCACGTGAGGGAACTGCAATTTCTGATGGCAAGTAACTTGTAGTATATAAGAGAGATGCAGGTACAGATGCTGGGAATACATTGCTAATGAACCACATTAATGCTTTTTTCCTTCAACAAATGAGGACAGTCACTTTAAAGACAACATGATAATGTACACTCACTGTAAGGATAGTCACAAATGATGACATCTCACAGTGACTGTCCCTTGTGTAATTGCCACTTGAATGTATTGCTATTCAGCCACATTAATGCTTTTCTTCTTCAACAAATGAGGATAGTCACTCTAAAGACAACATGATAATGTACACGGGCTGTAAGTGTACATTATCATGTTGTCTTTACAGTGACTGTCCTCCTTCAAGTGGCAATTACACAAGGGACAGTCACTGTAAAGGCAACATGATAATGTAGAGAAACGTTGTCATTTGTATTTTCAACAGTGCCGAGAGAGATTCCCTCCGCGAAATCACAGCTACAATTTCTGAGTACGTTGGGTTTATTTTTCTTTTGCCATTATTATGTAATCTGGTATTCAGCTGTTACAGAGCTAAAATACCCAGAAATGAGGACATATCTGTGTTGAATTTATTGTTAGCGGCTCTGGTTATTTAGAAGTTTAATTTTATTTGTTCATCTTTCAAGCACAAACGTTTTCTGGACCGTAACATCTTCATTGTTTCGGGTATGCAATGAAACAGCCATAACTTACAACTACCTTCACGGTACTTGTGTACATTATCATGTTGTCTTTACAGTGACTATCCTCATTCAAGTGGCAATTACACAAGGGACAGTCACTGTGAGATGTCCTCATTTGTGACAAGGACAGTCACACGAGGACATCTCACAGTGACTGTCCCTTGTGTAATTGCCACTTGAATGTATTGCTATTCAACCACATTTATGGGCCCGTTTGGACCCCAGCACACAGTAGCATCTACAGAGAAGAATATCCCAGGTGTAACAAGTTGTAAGAATATACCAACAGTTCTAAGAAGTTCCCTAGCACATAGTAGCATCTACAGAGAAGAACATAAAACATGAGGGCAGCCACTGTAAAGACAACATGATAATGTACACTCATTGTATGTGTACATTATCATGTTGTCTTTACAGTGACTGTCCTCATTCAAGTGGCAATTACAGAAGGGACAGTCATTGTGAGATGTCCTCATTTGTGACAAGGATAGTCACACATGAGGACATCTCACAGTGATCGATTGTCCCTTGTGTAATTGCCACTTGAATGTATTGCTATTGAACCACATTAATGCTTTTCTTCTTCAACAAATGAGGACAGTCACTCTAAAGACAACATGATAATGTACACTCACTGTAAGGACAGTCACAAATGAGGACATCTCACAGTGACTGTCCCTTGTGTAATTGCCACTTGAATTACACAAGGGACAGTCATTGTGAGATGTCCTCATTTGTGACAAGGACAGTCACACATGAGGACATCTCACAGTGATTGTCCCTTGTGTAATTGCCACTTGAATGTATTGCTATTCAACCACATTAATGCTTTTCTTCTTCAACAAATGAGGACAGTCACTCTAAAGACACCATGATAATGTACACTCACTGTAAGGACAGTCACAAATGAGGACATCTCATAGTGACTGTCCCTTGTGTAATTGCCACTTGAATGTATTGCTATTCAGCCACATTAATGCTTTTCTTCTTCAACAAATGAGGATAGTCACTCTAAGGACAACATGATAATGTACACTCACTGTAAGTGTACATTATCATGTTGTATTACAAATGGACCTTATGTTGGTCGGGATATAAGTGCAAAAAAAAAAAGGAACGTTGTCATTTGTGTTTTCAACAGCGCCGAGAGAGATTCCCTCCGCAAAATCAAGCGGGTTATCATTTGTGTTTTGAACAAAGCGGGTTGTCATTTGTGTTTTGAACAGCACCGAGAGAGATTCCCTCCGCGAAATCAAGCGGGTTGTCATTTGTGTTTTCAACAGCGCCGAGAGAGATTCCCTCCGCAAAATCACAGCTACAATTTCTGAGTACGTTGGGTTTATTTTTCTTTTGTCATTATTATTTAATCTGGTATTCAGCTGTTAGAGAGCTAAAATACCCAGAAATGAGGACATATCTGTGTTGAATTTATTGTTAGCAGCTTTGGTTATTTAGAATGCTTCCCCACAATACTTAATTACACAAGGGACAGTCACTGTGAGATGTCCTCATTTGTGACAAGGACAGTCACACATGAGGACATCTCATAGTGACTGTCCCTTGTGTAATTGCCACTTGAATGTATTGCTATTCAACCACATTTATGGGCCCGTTTGGACCACGACACACAGTAGCATCTACAGAGAAGAATATCCCAGGTGTAACAAGTTGTAAGAATATACCAACAGTTCTAAGAAGTTCCCTAGCACATAGTAGCATCTACAGAGAAGAATATACAACATGAGGGCAGCCACTGTAAAGACAACATGATAATGTACACTCATTGTATGTGTACATTATCATGTTGTCTTTACAGTGACTGTCCTCATTCAAGTGGCAATTACAGAAGGGACAGTCATTGTGAGATGTCCTCATTTGTGACAAGGATAGTCACACATGAGGACATCTCACAGTGATCGATTGTCCCTTGTGTAATTGCCACTTGAATGTATTGCTATTGAACCACATTAATGCTTTTCTTCTTCAACAAATGAGGACAGTCACTCTAAAGACAACATGATAATGTACACTCATTGTAAGGACAGTCACAAATGAGGACATCTCACAGTGACTGTCCCTTGTGTAATTGCCACTTGAATTACACAAGGGACAGTCATTGTGAGATGTCCTCATTTGTGACAAGGATAGTCACACATGAGGACATCTCACAGTGATCGATTGTCCCTTGTGTAATTGCCACTTGAATGTATTGCTATTGAACCACATTAATGCTTTTCTTCTTCAACAAATGAGGACAGTCACTCTAAAGACAACATGATAATGTACACTCACTGTAAGGACAGTCACAAATGAGGACATCTCACAGTGACTGTCCCTTGTGTGATTGCCACTTGAATGTATCGCTATTCAGCCACATTAATGCTTTTCTTCTTCAACAAATGAGGATAGTCACTCTAAAGACAACATGATAATGTACACGGGCTGTAAGTGTACATTATCATGTTGTCTTTACAGTGACTGTCCTCATTCAAGTGGAAATTACACAAGGGACAGTCACTGTGAGATGTCCTCATTTGTGACAAGGACAGTCACACATAAGGACATCTCACAGTGACTGTCCCTTGTGTAATTGCCACTTGAATGTATTGCTATTCAACCACATTTATGGGCCCGTTTGGACCGCGGCACATAGTAGCATCTAGAGAGAAGAATATCCCAGGTGTAACAAGTTGTAAGAATATACCAACAGTTCTAAGAAGTTCCCTAGCACATAGTAGCATCTACAGAGAAGAATATGGGTCAATGAGGTTGACTTCAAAGCCATGCAATCTAATGGTAATAGTAATATCATAATTTGACATACTATCAGAAATACTTCCTAAATAGACTATTTAATCTTATAAGAGATGGATTCATGAGAACTATTATTTATGAAATATGAGTCAATGACTTTAATTAAAAAAATTACACAATCTAATTCTTGTAAAAATATCAAAATTTGACACATTGAAAATACCTTCCAAAAGTATCGTTAATTGATTAATATGAATCACTACTCATGAAATATAATTTTATAAACCTAATCTAAAAACTACACAATAAAAATCTTAATAGCAATATTGTAAGAAACTATTCCCAAAAGCAAGCCTAATAAAATTTGATGAAAATAATTTTTGTTTCACTCAACTTTGACATTCACAACTTCCTCTTTTATTATAATAAGAAAAAAAATGTCTTTTTAGATATACCTCATGAACCATACTCGAATAATCTATCATTTTTCTTCTCAAAAACATATTTGCAGAGCCTGCTTCTTTTACTTGTTTGTACTTTTATCTCTCTGATGGAAAGGGTTCCTTCAGGACACATTTTTCCAAGTTCACTGCTTGAGATATTTGAGGAGGGTTCCCCTGCTTGAGTATCCATCCAACCCATATTCGAGTAGTTCTACAATTGCACAGTCTAAATTAATAATACTGACAATTGAATGACGAATGATGATACATAGAATTGATATAAACTAATCCTAAAAACACTAAAACATTATTAATATATTTATATTTCATAAATAAAATTGATATAAAAGATTTGGAAAGATACATTAAAAAATAGAAAAACAGTAATTTATAATAGAAGGAAACTTAAATTGCTATTTAAAAAAAAAACAAGAGTCTTAAATCTTATCATTTTGTTTCATTATCATCCATAAGTACACACCTCTAGCATAATAATTATATTTTACCACCCATAAAATGAAAAAAAGATTTTCACAAGAGAAATTGAAGCTAGATTATAAAAATGAACCATCTTATTGGAAACTGGAACTGTTATCATACCCAAAAGGACTACAAAATTTCACCTTATCATACCCAGATTGTTGCTTTTCCTGGCGGAGGGAAATTTGATCAGTAAAATTGACACAGAGTATGTTGTCTCCATTGTCATGCTGGATAACAAAACACCAACTTTAATGGGCATGTACTGTCCCTTGTGTAATTGCCACTTGAATGCATTGCTATTTGATGCAGGGGCATCCCTAATGCAAGCCAAAGACACCATGATTGAAGGAAGTTGCCATGAAGCCAAGGAGTCAAATCCTATCAATTGGAACATAAGATTTTCACCTTGGAGCTTTGAAGGATTGACTGGTGAAAGGTCCTTTTGATTGACAAATCAGAGTCTTTTTGAATGACAAATCAGAGTCTTTTTGAATGACAATAAATTAGAATAGGAGTTTTAGATGTTTTCTTGGTTTGTAATAAATATTAAGGATTGATCTTATCTCCTTATAAACATCCACTTGTTGGACACAAGACCCCTTGGTGACTTATAAACCTTGGGCATCT
The DNA here is from genome assembly GCA_027943335.1 of Chamaecyparis obtusa. NCBI lineage: Eukaryota > Viridiplantae > Streptophyta > Pinopsida > Cupressales > Cupressaceae > Chamaecyparis > Chamaecyparis obtusa. Next base: position 565,070 of record BSBK01004469.1, read on the forward strand.
TTTGAGTCCTTGGATGAAATGAGCATAGTAAGTGTTTATTAGGTGTCTTTTAGATGTTGTTAAGAAGTTTGAAGGTCCAAAATAACTTTAATAAGGTTCCTAAAGTTTCACAACACATTTTTAACCTTCTCGGCAAAGTTGTTTGCAAAGTTGTAATGCAACTTTAAAAGTTGCTTAGCAAAGTTGACATTTGTTGGATAAACTGTTCTAACCACCTAGATGGTTGAACCAATGTTTGGAGAGCCTATTTTAGGCTTCAAATGGTCGAAGACAGACAGAGAACCAGTATTGTAATCATTTTGCTTTCATAAAAAATAAAAATAACCCTGTTTTAGTGCATTTCTGGTGAAAAACGAACTCTGTACGGCTGTACGGATGGTGGTTGGATGATAAAATTTGCCTGGAAGTTGTAATAGTGACATCTGATGCTTTGGAAGTTGGTTTGATTGATTCTCTTTGTTTTATATCTAAGTTATTTCAAATTTTCTGTGCATTGTTTACAAACCCTCATTTTCAGGGTTTGACTGATGTAAAGACCTTAACTCACGTTTCAACCATTGGAATTCCTTCTTCCTTGGTGGAATGAGAGTTAAGGATGTATATTTGTATATTCTAAAAGCCCTGACTACTCTGCATCACTATTGAACCACATTAATGCTTTTTTCCTTCAACAAATGAGGACAGTCACTGTAAAGACAACATGATAATGTACACTCACTGTAAGGATAGTCACAAATGAGGAAATCTCAGAGTGATTATCCCTTGTGTAATTGCCACTTGAATACATTGCTATTGAACCACATTAATGCTTTTTTCCTTCAAGTGGCAATTACACAAGGGACAGTCACTGTGAGATGTCCTCATTTGTGACAAGGACAGTCACACATGAGGACATCTCATAGTGACTGTCCCTTGTGTAATTGCCACTTGAATGTATTGCTATTCAACCACATTTATGGGCCTATTTGGACCACGGCACACAATAGCATCTACAGAGAAGAATATCCCAGGTGTAACAAGTTGTAAGAATATACCAACAGTTCTAAGAAGTTCCCTAGCACATAGTAGCATCTACAGAGAAGAATATACAACATGAGGGCAGCCACTGTAAAGACAACATGATAATGTACACTCATTGTATGTGTACATTATCATGTTGTCTTTACAAGGATAGTCATTTGTGACAAGGATAGTCACACATGAGGACATCTCACAGTGATCGATTGTCCCTTGTGTAATTGCCACTTGAATGTATTGCTATTGAACCACATTAATGCTTTTCTTCTTCAACAAATGAGGACAGTCACTCTAAAGACAACATGATAATGTACACTCACTGTAAGGACAGTCACAAATGAGGACATCTCACAGTGACTGTCCCTTGTGTGATTGCCACTTGAATGTATTGCTATTCAGCCACATTAATGCTTTTCTTCTTCAACAAATGAGGATAGTCACTCTAAAGACAACATGATAATGTACACGGGCTGTAAGTGTACATTATCATGTTGTCTTTACAGTGACTTTCCTCCTTCAAGTGGCAATTACACAAGGGATTTGTGTTTTCATTTGTGTTTTCAACAGCGCCGTAACCCTCCGCGAAATCACATCGGGATATAAGGGCAAAACAAACAAGAACGTTGTCATTTGTATTTTCAACAGCGCCGAGAGAGATAAACAAACTTAAAACTCAGACTTAAGAAAGATGAAGGCAATGCTTCAAAAGGCCGATGCCCTAAATACGGGAAAACACAATACCACCATTAAACGATGCCCTAGTCACCGTATCAATGCTGCCAGCTCCGTACCAGTATGCTGACTGCTCACTTTCATCCTGTGATAAAGGTAACTTCATTAATCATACTTGAAATGGCAGCATACGAACTAAAGCTGATGAACATTTATAAACTAAAAGTTTAAAACTACAGATTACAAATGTAGTAGTTTCATACGAAAAGAACTTGATGTCTGAAATTTACCATTAGAAGTATCCAAAGGAATACCATAGTACTATTGAACTTGGAGAATCAGAGATGAAGTACATAGCAAGGTTCAACAGCTGTAAGGACTGTTACACCATCTTTAGCATTTGAATACATTTTCTCCTTGGCTTCTGGTGGATCCTCAAAGACCCCCAATGACGTTTTCCCTACAATTATCAATTGTTTGTCAGTATGAGATATTAATAAATAAACATTAATCACAATATTAGGCAAACAATGTTCTTGATGTCTGAATCTAAATCACAGAAAGCTCTAATAAAGCAGTTCTCAGTTTCACATTAAACTAAGTTTCAATTTCAAATGGTTATAATAATTTTTGCAAGTTATAAGTAGCTGGTTACAGTATATGACATAAAAAGAAAAAAAATCATTTCTATTCTTTTCTTCTTTTTCTCTTTCAACGAAGCTTTTGCACCACACAAATGCATACCAAGAATTTCTCAGGAGGTTTCAAGACCATTGCATACCAAACTTCTTCTCTGTAGATGCTACTGTGTGTCGTGGTCCAAACGGGTCCAAATAGACCTAGTGACTCTAGTAGGTCTCCAAAACCTGTTCTGCAGCAATAACTCTTCAATTTGACAAAGGACCTTATGAACTTATATGTTTTTTGAGTACCCTTTTTGATGTTCTAACAATCCTCCAACTCCCAGACCTTGACTCCACTCCAGAGCATATCAATGTCCTTATTGAGTCCGCAGACCTAATGCATGCCTTTGGGTGTGGGTTCCAAAACAAGGCATTGAAAATGGGTGCATGAAACCAAGATCAGAGTTTGAAGATGTCCACCATGCTCTAAAGATCTAGATTCAACAAGGTTTGAGGTCCTTTACTTGCCGCTACCCTCTGATCTTGCATAATCCATCAACTCCTAGTCAAGAACATTGAGATTCTTGACCTAGGGCTTGCTCTTGAAATTCTCTGGCTTAGTATCCTGTTCCAAAGCTTTTAAAATATGAAAATAAACCCCCTTAACTTGCATTTTACAAAGAACAGAGGATATCCTATGGTTTATTTGCAAGTTAAGGCCATTTGAATGCAATAACTCAAAAAATGAGGGTTTGACAGAACAACAGATAAGAAAAAGGAATAACTTTGATATAAGGTGTCTTGAATCTACCAAATAAACTCTCAAAGCATAAGATATAAATACTCTAACTTCTACACTGGTCTGCCCTCCCTTTCACATCCGTACACTGTACAGTGCTTGAAGGAAATGCACAAAAAAGGCTCTGAAATAGTGGCTCTATCTGACAGAGAGTCCATGCTAGGCTTCATGACTAACCTAGAGCACATTCCTTGTTATGGAGGAAGTTTGAATGGTGAAGAACTTATGGAATGGATAGAGGACCTAGATAACCATTTTGACTACAAGTATCTTATTAATAACCATTTTGACTACAAGTATCTTATGGATAGAGGACCTTGATAACCATTTTGACTCATTTAGTATCTTATTGAGCTTCACTTTGTTTCGAGAATATAGTTTAATATTCTCTACTAAACAGGGCCAACTACGTGAAGGTGGAAGCTCATTTGGCCCCACCCCCCTCCCCCTAACATCACTCTACATTCCCCGTTAACATCTAACATTCATTCATTCTTTCAATTATTAATAAAATGTAACATTCAATCAATATCACATGATAACATTCATTAACACATTAGATTCGTTAACACACAACATTCATCAATATGAAAATAAACACATAATTCATGAACATTCATTAGCACATAATTAAATTCATTGAGACATAAAATTCAGTCATTATCAATTAAGGTATTTAGATGACAATCATTTCTTTTTTCTCTTTCTAATTTTTTTTTCTATGTAAGCTCTAAGAGGAGCATCAGTGTTATCATCAATACCCCCCTCATCAGTTGTTTTGTTCTTTGTTCTTGATGATCTCAAATTCCTATGCTGCTGCAAAGGGGGGTCCTCTAAAATAACAAATAAAAGAGTTAAATTTAAAATATTTAATTATAATTGTTACAAGTATTTAATTATTTTAAAGAACATAACTGTGGCGCTCTTTAATTACCTGATCTGGCCACATCATTTTGTCTAGACTCAACCTCAACATGCTCATGAGCACCGACCCCTCGATCCTCTACAGTTGCTATACAAAATGTTACATTAATCCAAACACCAATTGTAATTACATATAAAAATTTTAATAGCAAATGTATACCTCCACCACTAGGATGCACATCATGCGAACCTTCATTATGCATAGATTGTGTAGAAGGATTGTCAGGCTGCATTCCAATATCCTACACATTGTTATCATTGCTTTCTTAAAACAGATATACTCACTTTATATTAGAACTTAACATCAAATAGACTAATTGGTAAAGTATTCAATTTGAAATAAATTTCATTTAGCTTATTTACCTGTGGCTCAGATGCATCATTATTTGAACCTTGCACACTGATTTCAGCTCGTAGCCGTTCAGCCACGGCTCTATAGCCTTGTTGGAAGCCAATTCTCTTGTCCTCTTCTGTGAGGCATCTATTGAACTCTGACCCCTACATTTTTTCTTGGTATGGTGAATTTTACTTGCATTGTTTGATCAAAAAAAATTTCCTTGCAATATATAAAAAAATTGATACAAGTTTTCATTTACTAATACTTACAACTCGTGCTTGAAGTTTGGAAAAACCACCAGAGCCGAGCTTGTGTGTCCCGTGCTTTTCTAATCTTGCCTTTGTTGCCTTTGATGTGTCAGGCAATCTATGAAAAGTTTGAAATATGTTAGAGACCAATATAGGAAAAATTTAGAGGTTAATTAGTACATAATTACATTCTCAAAAGTATCACATACCTTGCTCTACTCTCTACTGGCGTAATTCCTTTTTTCATGTCGGCTTTATACTTTCCATCCAAAATCAAACCCTGCCACTCAGCCTCAAGAACACAGGGCGGACGCTCGTGCCTTGGGTTAACCTCTAAATATTTCCTGTACTGGTCCCTAATATACTTCAAACATAAACCAGCTCTTTCAAGGAGCTTGTTTCTCTCGAATGCACGAGGTCCAAAAAGCTGGGTCATACTATCTACAAGATCATCCTTCAACTTTTTATCTTGGTTATTCCACCTTTTAAGTTAAAAAAAACATGTTAGACTCATAAATGAAGAGAAGCTACCTTTAATATAGTTCAAGAAATTGATGAAAAGGAAAACTATTCTAGCAATGATATGAAATCAAAATAGTGGTTTGGGGTTTTAGTTAGGATATGATGTTCCACCATGTACGTATGGTGGGCCCGAATATCCGTAAACACTCGTCACCAAGTTTTCGCCAAAAAATATCATTCCCTACAAAATAATCATGGGATCATTAGTCGATGAAGAGTGATCAAAAACTAAATTACTATTATATCACTATAGAATAATAATAACTTTAAAGTACCTGGAAGTTTGGATACTTTTAAGGGAACGCCTTCATCGTCGCTGATGATCAATACGCAATCCTTCACCGTTCCCGTACTAGGAACACGGGAACATCCAGGAAATGATGTTGCATCGGGACTTGTTGCATCTCCTATTGCAAAAAATGAAAACCATTATCAAATGCCTCCAAGAAATAATACTTCAAGGGAAATAAATTGGTGCAGAGCACCCATGGCACAAACACAATCAAGGGATCTACATCGTAAACACATAACACTTAAACACATAACAAAAGAGAGAAAAAGAGGGATTTGTGTACCAGTAGATGGTGCAACAGTTGGTGCATTTAGGCTGTGTGTTGTTGACATGGCAGTCGGCAAGACATTTGTGGCTGTCCTGGATGGAGGCGGCGTTGTCATATCATCATGGAAAGGAGCTGAAGAATAAAATTGTTAGAGCATGCATAAATATAGAACGCGTGGACTAGCATGGACAAGATTGTTAGAGCATTAAAAAAAAAGATTGTTCGAGCATGTATTGTCAATGATTATGATCATTCCTATATATATTCAGTGGAAAACACAAGTGGGGAATGGAACATGTGATCTACCCAAACCACTTGCAATACCGGCCTCATCATGGGAATGGGGTTCAAAATTACGCAAATAACTCTGTAAAGACAATGCATCCATATTTTAATTAATGTCATAAAAGAGCATAACATAAAAACCATTATTGAACTCTTGTAATAATTAAAAATTTCATTAATACTTACTTTAAAGTTTTCAGAAGTGCGCAACAACTCAGCTGCCCTGTCTTTTATTTCCTGAGTCTGAGGATGTATGGATACCAAACGTAGAAGTTCTTTCCCAATTTTCTTTAGCAGCTTTTTAATGGAACCGATCGGGTCATCGGTCTCTGCTAAATCAATAAAAAAAGGGTCCACAAGGGGGGACTCCTGAGGGACTGCAAGTTGCTTTCCCTCTCTCCGACCACCGGCCCTCTGTGACAACAATAGTATTAGTATTATCAAAATTACTCCAAAACAATGAAGAAAATAACATTAAAAAAAATAACATTTTGCTTCTATCTAGTTTGCACAATTACAATGAATTTTACCTGCTCATGTGTAGATGAGCTAGGAATATCATCACCATCACCTTCGGGCGGTTGCTCCATATTGTGCCCCTGTGTCAAAGATCAAGTATAAAAATGTTAGCCAAAAATTTAATAACTAAATGGTATGTTGGAGTCATTGATTAGAAGTTGGTTTAATAGTATGTACCACCCCCATGATAGTAGCCTCGTTTGTATCTATGCGGTTCAAATTGTAATCAATAAGCAGCTCTTCCCCTGCACGTATTGATTTTATCGCACAGATGAATACACGATTTCCCTCGCGCGCCTCAAATATGCAATTGGGTTGCTTTATAGTTGACCCAGGTCATGTACTATTTATAAAACCCGCAATATTCCCTGTTGCTTTTGGCCTTCCATCAATGTATATAGCCACACTTTTACTTTGATTATTGTCTTGCTGTTGTATATAATTTGCCGAGAGTGCATACCTACGCATACTTTTTTTATATTGAACAATATGCATCCAACTTTTGTAATCGTAACATGGTCCAACATACTCCATCAATTCAGAAACTTTTTTGTAAGACACCTTTATGCCATCCATAGAAAATAGGCCCAAACCATGTAATGATGATGGTGCTATGCGATATATCCTCTCATTAACACAAAAATCAATGTTTATTGGAGGAAGTTCCTTGGGTACCCAATGTTTCTGTAGATGTTGGTACCTCAAGGGCACCTCGATGTCGCCTTTCGTCTCATCATCATAAGAACATGACCCCCCTTGAGAAAGGAAAAATTTCATGTGTTTATTGAATTTCCTTCTAGTCCTTTGACCTCTAGTTAATCTCCCTATTCTAGATAAACTGCATGTCTCACTTTCCTCTTCTATTCCTATATTTCCCTCACTCGAGGAAGACACTTCTGACAAATACCTATTTGCTGGTACCTGCAAATGGGAGAGATCTTAGAAGACATCAATCTTACTATTGATAAGTGTATTAAATAGACTTTCTATAAGGTGTATTGACTTATACCTGTCGATCCATGAGACTGTGCGGGATGCTCTTGAAAGGGGTTCAATTTCCTGCAAATGTAATTCAATTATCGTGAGCATAATCACATCATAATCATAATCACATCCATCATAAGCATCACATAAAAATTAAAAACATTAAAACGTACACATTATAACACTTATAGCTTTTAAATAGATAATGAATAAACTATGTAACCATTTAAGACAAATATATTTCTATCAAGAAATGAATATTAAATACATTAAGGATTGATGGCATACCTTTAAATTTCATCATCATCATCCTCATCATCATCATCATCATCATCATCGTCGTCGTCATCGTCGTCATCATCATCGTCCTCGTCGTCCTCGTCGTTGTCGTCATCATCAACATCATCATCATCAACATCAACATCATCTTCATCATCATCATCAGTAGCAGCATCATCTTCTTCTTCTTCTTCATGAAAATTTGTCTCAGGAACATCATCCAATAATTGTCGATCGTGATCATCATCTACATCATCTTCTACTTCTTCGGTATCTTCTTCTTCCATCGCATTATACTTTATCGGCCTTCCTCTCGGTTCATGTCTAACAACAAATGACCAACCCGGTTTATGTGAAACCTCTGAGTAAAATACCTGTTCACATTGGCTTGGAAGAACATAGGGCTCATCCCCAACTGGCTCAAACGACCTTGTATTAACCATTGTAAATCCATTATCATGTTCAATAACAGTTCTATTAGGATCATTTGGATTAAGTCGTAGCCTGTACCATTTGACAACGAAGAGTACTAATTTGAAGGAACTAAAGTCGCACTCAAGTATATCATCCAAAATGCCATAGTATTGATTTTTAGACTCTTGAGGATCTAAGTCATTTCTAGATGAAATATTAGTCACTTGAAAGACTGCAGTTATTCCAGAATCACAAGTTTTCTTCGTGTCATCCAACACTTTGACGCGAAATTTTTGACCATTACAGAACATACCCTTGTGGTGTTTAACCTGCAATAATATGTGAAACATGTCAAAATTATTATATCGTGAGTTGATAAACATACAGGTGATTAATAATTTTGTACGTACCTGGAAATCTCTTAAACCATATGCTAAATCTATTTCCCTTTGCGTAACATTAGAATCTCCATTACGATGAGCTTCTTTAACCAATGAAGATACACCTTCCCATGTTAATGTGTGACCAAAATGTTGACATCGTTCAATCCATACCGTCATCCAATCAAGATTGTTTGCAATATACAAATGTAGTGCATCCCACTCTCGAGCAACTGTACAAAAAAAAAATAGACGAATTACAACTGATTTATTTTGAAGATTAAGAAATAATTTATTACAATAACATCTTATAATTTATTACCTGTCACTTTCCTCAATCTACCTTTCCCCATCAAGTACTCTCCTTTGAATTTTTTAAAAGGGTCGAGATCCCAAATGCGATCTACATGGATATTTGAAGCAAACTTAGGAAGATATTCAGTAATGTACACCATAGTCTGGTATACCATGTATCCCTCTACCATAGAACCCTCAGGATGTGCTCTTTGTCGAACCAAAGCCTTCAAAGATTTCAAGTGCCTCTCAACCATCCACATTGACCTAGTGTGTGCAGGTCCACACAATTCAATCTCCTCAACTTGGTGTATGAGGTAGTGTTCTTGTGCATTGAAAAAAGTTGGAGGTAGACACTTTTGCATTTCACACAATAAATGAGGAATTCTTCTCTTCCAATAGTTTATATCTTCTTTATAGATTTCTTTAGATGACAACCACCTACATTAAGAGATTCAAGTCACAAAAAATATATAAATACGAGACTTTACAAAATAATATACAATAGATTACATAGCAAGAAAAACAAATCGTGAATATAATAAATATATACAACAAATTGAACAGATATTACTGCTTACCTCATGTATTTTCCAAGATCATATATCACTTGTTTGATGTTATTGTTGAAGTGCTCTGGGAGAGATAGAGGTAGCACGTACTGCAGTAATTATAAACCAATCATTTCATTATTTTCTAACATAACATAATGAATAGTACACGTAGTTTATGAATATATTGTAAATACAGAAGAACATAACTTACCTTGATGAAAGTATGCCAATCATGCGTTTTGAGCCCTGGCCCAAATTCACTTTTCTTTGATATGAGATTGCTTATGTTCCCAGCAAATCCTGTGGGAAATCGAATTTTTCGTATGACTTCTTTTATGGCATCACTTTGCTGCTCCGTTAATAACCAAGGAAGGGCACTTATATTAATCTGATCTCTATTGCTATTTGAGTGAATGAAATTCTTCAGTGCATGATTGGATTCATGAATGTCATTACAAATTTTGACAATTTTTTCTTTGTCACGCCTTCCATCCAGTATTTTCCACAATGTCTCTGTTATATTCTTTCCAACATGCATAAGATCAAACAAATGCACAATTTGTAGGTCCTCGTAGTAGGGCAACCTACTAAATTGTCTGGGATAGCTTTTTAGTCCCTTTGGAAGGTTGTCAGTAGTGCCTTGACGACCTTCACGATCATCAATTACATAATTAGTAAACAAAAATCACAATAGAAATATATAAATTACAAACATAAACCATTAAGTGGAACGACATTACCTCGACAATTAATTCTATTATATTCCAACTTCCATAGGCGAGGTGTCATTCTTCGTGGCTTTGATGTAGTCTCTTCTTTCCCATTGAAAAGATGTTTTTCCATACTTCGATACTTATGATTTCTGTGGAGGAAGTGTCTGTACTCATCAAACACATGCTTTCCTAAACTTTTTGAATGACGAGATTTCATCTTTGGACCACAAACTGGACATGCAAATTTTCCCTTTGTTTGAAGACCTACAAGATAATGATATAATTGGATTATTAAATATGCTGATTTTTATAATTAGAATTATCATGCGCAACTTGAATTCACTATAACATACCACAAAAATGTGTTAGCCCTGGGGCATCATGTATTGTCCATACAAGTATTGCATGGAATTGAAATTGTCTTTGTCCTATTGGTCTAGACACGTCATACATAGTGACACCGTTCCATAACTCCACCAACTCGTCAATAAGAGGCTCAATATATACATTCATATCTTTAACTTGATATTTACCTACTTGAATGAACAGTAACATTACATAATTATTGTGACCATTTTACTGTAAGATTTGTAAGTACATGTAAATTAATAACTATCAAATGATAAAATACCTGGAACAATCATTGCCAACATAATGTGCTCCCTCTTTATTGACATCCATGGAGGAATGTTATTGTTGATAACAAAAACAGGCCACACCGAGCAAACAGATCTCATCTCTCCAAATGGATTGACACCATCCACTGCCAATGAAAGCCTGAGATTATGAGGTTCTTCTTTGAAGTGTTGCCACTTTTCCTCTATGTGCATAAATGCCGAACCATCCGCAGGGATTCGAATAATGTCATCTCGACTTCTATTGCGTGCATGGTAATCCATAAATTGTGCCAAGCTAGTACACCTGAATAATTGTCGCATCCGTGGAATAATGGGGATGTAACGAAGAACCTTGTGAGGCACCTTTTTTGTTATTCGATCTGTTCGATATCTACTCGTATGACATACAGGGCATTGTGTTGCAAATTCATGTTCTTTATAATATATAATATGATCATTGGGACAAGCATGTATTGCTTGATACTCCATTCCAATATCTTTCATAATAGCAGATAATTCTCGATATGAGTGAGGTAGAATATTTGATGGTGGTAACAAAAACTCGCCTATCAATCTACATCAAAAAATATAAGTTGTTAATATAAACAATATTAGTGGTACATTATTCACCCTTTGTTAACTATAAAGACATATATGACATACCTTAACATACGTGACATTGTTATGTTGGATAAACCATTCATAACCTTCAAGTTCAACAACAACAATACAGTAGAGAGAAGAGTTGTTTGGGAGTCTTTGTATAGGGGCTCGTATGCCTTCTCAAGTAGAGGTACATCAAGGCTATCATCATCATCATGATCAGATCCGCTTGGACTAAATGTGTCATGGATCAATGTATTTATACCATCATCTTCAATTGTGTTTTCTGGCGCATGATCGTCATCTTCCATGGGATCATTATCTTCACCTTGGATATTCGCACCCCCATGTTCCTCCATATCATGTACTTCCCTGGGGAGATCAACCTATATAAAATTGATTAACATAAATAAACCATGATCTTCAACTCATCATCAAGTGATTTCATATGTATATAAATTGTTAAAATGATATAATGAACAACTTACCAGTGGATGATAGTCATGCCCCCCTTCAATGTGACCATTCTCCCTACAATGTCTCTTAACTGTTTTGATTAGCAATCTTCTACGGTTTAAGCCCTTACAAATTTTGCAGGGACAATAACATTTTCCATCACCTTTTCTTTTCAAGTTAGACCACAATCTAGCGATTGTCTCCCTATTTTGTTCTTCACTTATATTATCTGACATGATCGTTCTTCGCAGGAAGCAAAAATTGGGCTATGAAAACTTCGGTCTACAACTTTCAGTGACTAAGCAAAATTGTCAAAAGTACACAAAACATATAAGCTACAAGGCCTTCTTGCTTAGCTCTAGAAGCTCTCTAGCAATCAAAACATATAAGCTACAAGGCCTAACAGCAATTTCAAAACATATAAGCTACAAGGCAAGACATATTAAATGACATGGCAAAAGGATTAAAATATACATTAGATTAAAAAATATACAATTTTCAAACCTGAGCGCGCGGATATAACTCGTGCAATGGTCTTCTTGCTTAGCTTTAGAAGCTCTCCAGCAGTCAAAACATATAAGCTACAAGGCCTAATAGCAATTTCAAAACAAGGGTCATCAAAAGAACCAAAAACAATGTGTGCAAACAATACCTTGTGAAGTGGTATAGACAATTAGAAGATGCTACTATGTGCTAGGGAACTTCTTAGAACTGTTGGTATATTCTTACAACTTGTTACACCTGGGATATTCTTCTCTGTAGATGCTACTGTGTGCCATGGTCCAAACGGGCCCATAAATGTGGTTGAATAGCAATACATTCAAGTGGCTTACACAAGGGACAGTCACTGTTAGTATCCTCATGTGTGACTGTCCTTGTCACAAATGAGGACATCTCACAGTGACTGTCCCTTGTGTAATTGCCACTTGAATGAGGTCAGTCACTGTAAAGACAACATGATAATGTACACATACAATGAGTGTACATTATCATGTTGTCTTTACAGTGGCTGCCCTCATGTTGTATATTCTTCTCTGTAGATGCTACTACGTGCTAGGGAACTTCTTAGAACTGTTGGTATATTCTTACAACTTGTTACACCTGGGATATTCTTCTCTATAGATGCTACTGTGTGTCATGGTCCAAACGGGCCCATAAATGTGGCTGAATAGCAATACATTCAAGTGGCAATTACACAAGGGACAGTCACTGTGAGATGTCCTCATGTGTGACTATCCTTGTCACAAATGAGGACATCTCACAGTGACTGTCCCTTGTGTAATTAAGTATTGTGGGGAAGCATTCTAAATAACCAAAGCCGCTAACAATAAATTCAACACAGATATGTCCTCATTTCTGGGTATTTTAGCTCTCTAACAGCTGAATACCAGATTAAATAATAATGACAAAAGAAAAATAAACCCAACGTACTCAGAAATTGTAGCTGTGATTTTGCGGAGGGAATCTCTCTCGGCGTTGTTGAAAACACAAATGACAACCCGCTTGATTTCGCGGAGGGAATCTCTCTCGGTGCTGTTCAAAACACAAATGACAACCCGCTTTGTTCAAAACACAAATGATAACCCGCTTCATTTCGCGGAGGGAATCTCTCTCGGCGCTGTTGAAAACACAAATGACAACGTTCCTTTTTTTTTTTGCACTTATATCCCGACCAACATAAGGTCCATTTGTAATACAACATGATAATGTACACTTACAGTGAGTGTACATTATCATGTTGTCCTTAGAGTGACTATCCTCATTTGTTGAAGAAGAAAAGCATTAATGTGGCTGAATAGCAATACATTCAAGTGGCAATTACACAAGGGACAGTCACTATGAGATGTCCTCATTTGTGACTGTCCTTACAGTGAGTGTACATTATCATGGTGTCTTTAGAGTGACTGTCCTCATTTGTTGAAGAAGAAAAGCATTAATGTGGTTCAATAGCAATACATTCAAGTGGCAATTACACAAGGGACAATCACTGTGAGATGTCCTCATGTGTGACTGTCCTTGTCACAAATGAGGACATCTCACAATGACTGTCCCTTGTGTAATTCAAGTGGCAATTACACAAGGGACAGTCACTGTGAGATGTCCTCATTTGTGACTGTCCTTACAATGAGTGTACATTATCATGTTGTCTTTAGAGTGACTGTCCTCATTTGTTGAAGAAGAAAAGCATTAATGTGGTTCAATAGCAATACATTCAAGTGGCAATTACACAAGGGACAATGTCATGAGCCGTGACATATTGAACTTAGTATAATAATAAAATGATTAGATGATATATAATAATCTATTATTAACGGTATATAACAATAATATATAATTATTATCAAAAGATAATAATAATATATAGTTAGCATAATAAGTAATATGTTAATTAAATAATATTAAAATATTAATAAATAATATAATTATGATTATAATTATAATATAAATTAATAATAAATAATTATTAATAAATTATATATATTATATTATAATAATATATTAAGTAATAATATTAAATCAATTATTGATATAATAATTTTAATATATAAATAATATTAATAAACCTCTCAATATAAAACAATATGTTATCACTATAATAATATTTATTATAATATTATTAATATTACTAACATCATTAATTATAATATTTAATAATAACAATAACATTAATAAATATAATAATAATAATAATAACGTTTAAAGCAATATCGAATATCTGTAATCGATATACATCTACATTAAACATCTGCATTATCTATCACGATGAGGAACGAAGAAGTGATACAACAATCACTAGTCATTACACATCGATACCATGAGAGGATGATTAATGAACCAAATACTATGAAGTCAAGATCAACATGATATGAATAAGGGATAGGTCGCTATGGGTTTCAGAAGATGTATTGATAAGCAAGAAGGATAACCATTCATATATTATAAATAATCATTAATTGCACAAGTTTAGACAATGACATATCCGATAAAGCAATATCAAACATGAAGACCCGCTAGCAAATATGCACCATCACTTCCTATGTTATCATGACAATAACATAAACTAGATTGAATTCTACTATCTATATCAATAGACACCACATAGGAGGATATCGACTAAAGGATTGAAAGATTATCGATTGTCTGAGATAAACCACATCTTGTAGAAACACAAAAGCATCAGTGATTATATCACAAGCTATTGATGAATGAGGCATCAGTCATGGATAATAAGTACAATGTATCCTTAAGTATTAACAGGAATGGAAGTCAATTTGAAGATCAAACTCCATTACCAGCAATCAACCAATAAATGGACAATTATCAGAAAATGATATCGACTTATATCAGAGTAGAAAGATTGGATATCATCATAACAATATGGGATAAGGCAAGAGTTAATATCGATTGACTAAATACTAATGATAGTTAGACCAAACTAATACAAACACAATGGATGTTAACTACTGGTTGCACTACCAATTAGGGAAGATTACCTTCATAAAAAGATTTGATATTGAGTCAATCTGGGAGTTATCTATGATCAGAAAATAATGAAATAATATTATGTGAACTGTCGGATTATGGAAAGGTGTGCTTAACAAAGGGACATGGAGGAAGAAACAAGACACGTCTCATTCATAGCATCTCTTCATTTGTTAAAGACAATATAAGAATGCATTCTCGTCAGTCACTCAAGGCATCATTAGAACTTTATTTACTTATCCATATTTGGATATACTCAATAGAGCATCTGCCTTTGGCAGTTTGGTTTCAAGTTTATCATTGCAGATCAGAGACAACACCATGATTGCACAGATAGAAAGGATAGTCAGAAACAGCATCAATATTTGAAGTTGCAAGCATATAATTCAGAATCTGAAATAGCAACATATCACTCATAGCGATATTACACATTTGCATAATTACATCATCATATCAGACACAGCAAATACATTGCTGTAAGCAATACTTATTGATTGTATATCGATATTGTTTATATCAGACATACCATCATTATACTATCACTATAAGTGATAGGAAACATCATATTCATAGCATATTTCATATCATTATATCCGACAGTGCTATTAAACATATTGGTATCAATATCATCTTGCACACATATTGTGATTGAATCTGAAATAGCGGTTGATATCTTAAGTAACCTCCATTACTTAGTTTAATTGTAAGTATCTGATAGAGTAAGTCTGAGAAGTGGAGTAATTGTTCCTGTTTTCCAAGTTAGCCAAAAAGGGGACATTACAGACAATCACGGTGAGATGTCCTCATGTGTGACTATCCTTGTCACAAATGAGGACATCTCACAATGACTGTCCCTTGTGTAATTCAAGCAGCAATTACACAAGGGACAGTCACTGTGACATGTCCTCATTTGTGACTGTCCTTACAGTGAGTGTACATTATCATGTTGTCTTTAGAGTGACTGTCCTCATTTGTTGAAGAAGAAAAGCATTAATGTGGTTCAATAGCAATACATTCAAGTGACAATTACACAAGGGACAATCACTGTGAGATGTCCTCATGTGTGACTATCCTTGTCACAAATGAGGACATCTCACAATGACTGTCCCTTATGTAATTCGAGCGGAAATTACACAAGGGACAGTCACTGTGAGATGTCCTCATTTGTGACTGTCCTTACAGTGAGTGTACATTATCATGTTGTCTTTAGAGTGACTGTCCTCATTTGTTGAAGAAGAAAAGCATTAATGTGGTTCAATAGCAATACATTCAAGTGGCAATTACACAAGGGACAATCACTGTGAGATGTCCTCATGTGTGACTGTCCTTGTCACAAATGAGGACATCTCACAATGACTGTCCCTTGTGTAATTCAAGCAGCAATTACACAAGGGACAGTCACTGTGAGATGTCCTCATTTGTGACTATCCTTACAGTGAGTGTACATTATCATGTTGTCTTTAGAGTGACTGTCCTCATTTGTTGAAGAAGAAAAGCATTAATGTGGTTCAATAGCAATACATTCAAGCGGCAATTACACAAGGGACAGTCACTGTGAGATGTCCTCATTTGTGACTGTCCTTACAGTGAGTGTACATTATCATGTTGTCTTTAGAGTGACTGTCCTCATTTGTTGAAGAAGAAAAGCATTAATGTGGTTCAATAGCAATACATTCAAGTGGCAATTACACAAGGGACAATCGATCACTGTGAGATGTCCTCATGTGTGACCTTTGTGAAGGCAAGTGCCAATTTGTACCCAAGTTACCAATATTGTGGCAAAAGTGGGAATGAAGCATTTAGGGGTCAAATTGGGCAAAGAAGTGTAGAAGTGGCCTATGTGAGGTCTAAATAGCCTAACTAAGTCATGGTTAGGGTCTTATGGTGTTTGAACAATAAGTTTTGAACCAAAATCCCAAAGGTTGTAACAAGTTGTCAATGTTGTCATTCACAACATTGACAACATTTGTGCAAGGGAGCATTTTCGAGTAAGATGGTTATGTAACTATATGAAACCATTGAATTAGGCATCAGATCAACTATAAGAGGCCTCCATCGATCTGTGCAAAAGGTTGGGGGGAAAAACATTTGGAATTAAGAAGATTTGTAGAGTAACACGGTTTTAGTGAATTCTTGAGTTTTTTTGTTTCTTTGTTTTCAGTTGATTAATGGATTAGATAGCTCGCAGTGTCTATTGGAAAAGTTAGTACAAGTTGTTTTTTTATTCTGTGTTGTGTTTTTTTTGAGTTTTGAAGCATTCCAACTAGTTTGTTAATTCTTTTGTTAAGTACCCTATCATTGGTTTGAACCAGGCAGGTTGAACAAATGGAGTCTTAGCTCATCATTCCATTGTCAATTTTGTACGGGCTCTTGGAATGGGTGAGGAGACTCCATGTACTATATGTTTGGAAGGAGGGGCCCTGGGAAGCTCATTTTCTATGTTTGCAATGATGTCCTAGGTGAGTCAGTTGAGCACAGTTAGGGATGACAAATCATTACAAGAAGATTACAACAAGTTGAATGCATTGGTTGCTTCAACTAAAATCTCATGGAGAGGTAGACACACATCTAAAGAAGCCCCAAGTCAAATTAGAAGATTGGGTGAGTTTCTTTGGCTGCTAAGAAAACAAACTCTTAGTCAGACTGTCCAAGTTGTGTCAAAATACTTGTTTTCAGGCATGGCTGTAGCAGTTGGTGTACAAAAAATCTAGGAGGAGAAGACCTTAGATATCTTGGAGTTCTCAATAAAGGGCATCTGAATCCTAAGCCCTTTAGGTGGCTTAATATAAACAAAAAGGCTTGACAAAGGCCTAATTGCTAGCAGCCTATTTTTGGGTGCAATTGGCATGCATGGTTTGATGAACCGGATTGAAGTACTGATGAAAAGTATAGGTGAAGGAGTAATATTGAAACCAATAGAGGTCCTAGTGGCCAGCCTCTCCATGGAGTAAAGTTCTAGTTGAATGTGTTTCAATTTGTGAAGACAAGACTAGGAGTGTCCTAGTAGCTAGATTGGTATTGAGCAGAGTTCGTTGTATTTCTTGTTGGTGTGCACTAGTTGAAGGAGTGGGATCTTGGGTAGAGATACCTAAAGAGTGTAGGGATAGTTAAGTACCCTATCAAGTCAAAACATTGGCCTAAAGAGACCCTAGTGAAGGATAGGGAGTGAGCAAGACAAAGTGTTACATCAATTAACAAGATCATTTTTTGGTAATTCTGTACATTATCATGTTGTCTTTACAGTGACTGTCCTCATTTGTTGAAGAAGAAAAGAATTAATGTGGTTCAATAGAAATACATTCAAGTGGAAATTACACAAGGGAATATCACTATGAGATGTCCTAAGTGTGACTGTCCTTGTCACAAATGAGGACATCTCACAGTGACTGTCCCTTGTGTAATTCCCACTTGAATGAGGACAGTCACTGTAAAGACAACATGATAATGTACACAAGTACCGTGAAGGTAGTCGCAAGTTAGGGCTGTTTCATTGCATACCCGAAACAATGAAGACATTACAGTCCACAAAACGTTTGTGCTTGAAAGATGAACAAATAAAATTAAACTTCTAAATAACCAAAGCCGCTAACAATAAATTCAACACAGATATGTCCTCATTTCTGGGTATTTTAGCTCTCTAACAGCTGAATACCAGATTACATAATAATGACAAAAGAAAAATAAACCCAACGTACTCAGAAATTGTAGCTGTGATTTCGCGGAGGGAATCTCTCTCGGCGCTGTTGAAAACACAAATGACAACGTTCTTGTTTTTTTTGCCCTTATATCCCGATGTGATTTCGCGGAGGGTTACGGTGCTGTTGAAAACAAAAATGACAACGTTCCTTTTTTTTTTTGCCCTTATATCCCAACAACATCGCAATTGCAAGTTAGGGCTGTTTCACTGCATACCCGAAACAATGAAGACGTTACGGTCCACAAAACGTTTGTGCTTGAAAGATGAACAAATAAAATTAAACTTCTAAATAACCAAAGCCGCTAACAATAAATTCAACATAGATATGTCCTCATTTCTGGGTATTTTAGCTCTCTAACAGCTGAATACCAGATTACATAATAATGACAAAAGAAAAATAAACCCAACGTACTCAAAAATTGTAGCTGTGATTTCGCGGAGGGAATCTCTCTCGGCGCTGTTGAAAACACAAATGACAACGTTCTTGTTTTTTTTGCCCTTATATCCCGATGTGATTTCGCGGAGGGTTACGGCGCTGTTGAAAACACAAATGACAACGTTCTTATTTTGTTTGCCGTTATATCGTGATGTGATTTCGCGGAGGGTTACGGCGCTGTTCAAAACACACATGACAACGTTCCTTTTAAATTTTGCGCTTATATCCCGACAACGTCGCAATTGCGACAGTTACAAATGTATTGTCGTCGCAAATTGCGACGGTGTCGGGCTATATTTGAAAAAAAAAGAGCAAAACCACATGACATTTGCCTGCCGTCGCAAATGGCCATCGCAATGTCACCCCAAATGTATTAGTGTGGGTGTAAGAGCAATCTTGCATCACCCCAAAAAAAATAAAAAATAAAAAAATTCTATTTTTATATTCAATAAGGGCTATTTTGTGCAGAGCTGCTATTTATGGAAAGTTACTATTTTTGGTAATTTTTGCATGTGCTCAGAATGATCTAATTTCTTTCTTGGAGGTTCATTTTGGTCATATAAGTCTGCCAGTAAAGTTTCATTGCCAGATCAAGTGTATATTGGAAGATATTGAAGATTTTTGGTATTGGCAGCAGGGTACAGAAACTTTGAACTCAGTTTTGAAGGCTTTAGAGGCCTTGGATGAGGTCAAAAATTTGGGTGACAGGTGCTTGCGTGGGTCAAGCCTGTAGAGTGCTTTGCGGCATTTCCGAAATGGGGTTATAATAGCCGATCGGGTCAACTGGTGATGACTTATGGTCTTCGGAAGTTGGGCCACCTGAAATGGCAGAAAATAATTTTCTTCAAAATTTTTGTTCGGGTTTCAAAGGTTATCTTGAGCTGACTATGATGTAATAAAATGTAAAATAAAATAATTCTAAGTTTGGTCGGCCTTATTGGCTAAAATTCTGGAACCTTCCCAGGCGGTGGAAAATTGCCTATATAAGGAAGGCTGTATTATTGTCTTAGGCAGTTCAGAATAGTTCTGGGTAGTAGATCTGGGTAATAGTTCGAGGCTTTGTCCTACAGAATATTGTAAGGGAATGCCCATGTGGCTTTGCATATTGTAATTCTGAAAGTTTGTAATTCCACATTTGTGGAGATAATAAGAAGCCAATTTTCTGTTCTTGCATATTATTGTTGTTGCTTCTCTTTTTCTGTTATGTGTTTGTGGTATTAAGGGGAGCACCCTTCATCAAGTGGTATCAGAGCTAGAGTTCCTGAGTGTGTAAATAGATCACCGACTATGAGGTAGTTTGCACTAGGACCATGGTTAGGGTTTCAACGTGCATCACAAAAATGCCTCCACGAAGGGAACGTGGCGGAAGAGCTGGTGTTGTAACACCTAAGGTTAGAGAGTTGTAGAAACAAGTGCGAGCATTGCAAGAAGAGATTCATAGAGGAATGAATCTTAATGTTAGAGATGAAAGCGAGGATGAAGCTGAAGAAGAATATCAAGAAGGAGAAGTCAAAATTGTGAACCAGGAGGAAGAAAGACTTTTTCGGGCCATTTCTAAGATTGGAAAAAGACCTAAGATTGAGGTTCCTACATTTTCTAGAAATCTTAACCCAGAAGAATTGATCGACTAGATCAATGAATGTGAGGAATATTTTGAGTATGAAGATGTTGAGGATCCTGATAGGGTCAAATTTGCGAAGGCTAGACTGAAAGGTCATGCGAAGATATGGTGGCAAGAGATTCAGTTGGAGCAAAATAGAAGGGGAAAGGAGAAAATCATGAGATGGGATCAGACAGTGGATAAATTGAAGCGATAGTTCATTCCTGTTGATTATGAGCTTGACCTACTGAAGAAAATACAGAGTTTGAAGCAAGCAGGAAGATCTGTTCAGGAGTATACAGAGGAGTTCTATCAACTTCTCATCAGAACAGGCCATGCAGAAGCTGATAAGGAGAAAGTTGCCCGATACCTTAATGGGTTAAGGCCAAGCATTCAGGAGGAGCTGAATCTGGTTTGAATGAACAGTATTGAAGAGGCATACCAGTTTGCCCTAAAAGTAGAAAAAAAGCTGAATAAGAAGTTTGAGAGCAGACAAAATGGAAGAGGTCGCGGTGGACAATCTGGTCGATGGTCATATGGTGGCTGAAATGAAGATTCAAAAAAGAAGGATGAGGCTAGTAGTAGTCAAAATTAGTGAAGAAATAATTCCAATCGCTTCCAGGATCAGAATAATAGAGATCAGAGAGGAAGAGGAAGAGGACAAGGATCTGGAAGAGGTGGCTTCCGTGGAACATATTTTCACTGTGGAGAAGAAGGTCATAGGGCATTTGAATGTCCTTAGTGCCAAGGTAGAACAGATAGGAGAAATGAAGGCCAGGCCAGAGTTGCACATGTAGATGAAGATGCTAGATCATAAAATTCTGAAGATACTGAAAGAGGAGAAACGTTGATTAATAGAAGAGTCCTTTTGAGTGGTGAGAATGAACCTGAGAAAAGGAGGAGCCTGTTTCACACTAGGTGCAAGTGTGAAGGTAAATGTTGTGATGTGATCATTGATAGTGGAAGCACTGACAATTTGGTGTCAGAAGAGATGGTGACAAAGTTGAAGCTCAAGAGACAGAAACACCCACATCCATATCGGATTGCCTGGGTACAGGATGACCACAAGGTCATGGTCAATGAATAATGCCTAGTGAAGTTCAAGATTGGCAGATACCAAAATGAGGTATTGTGTGATATCATATCTATGGATGCATGTCATATGTTGTTGGGTAGACCATGGCAGTTTGATAGATGTGCTGTACATGATGGTCATGCGAATACCTATTCCCTGACAAAGGATGAAGTGCGACATAAGCTAAAACCATTGAAGGAGACTGAAGAAAAGGTATGTGGTAATGCAAGGATAACTTTTGTTGATGGAAAAAATTTCCTAGATGGTATGAAGAATGAGCATGTATGTTTTGCTTTAATTCCAAAAGCTGGTAAAGAGGAAGTAGAAGATGTTCCTGTAGAAGTTGCAGATTTGTTGAATGAGTTTCAGGATATTGTATCTGATAACGTGCCTGATGGATTACCACCAATCAGGAAGATCAGTCATTAGATGGACTTGATCCCAAGAGCGAGTTTGCTGAATAAGGCAGCACACAGAATGACACCTGCAGAAAGTGAGGAGTTGAACAGACAAGTACATGAACTGTTATAGAAAGGATTGATCCATGAGAGTCTGAGTCCCTGTGCTGTACCAGCGGTATTAGCACCAAAGAAGAATGGAGAATGGAGGATGTGTACAGATTCTAGGGCAATAAACAAGATCACAATCAAGTATAGGTTTCCATTGCCACGAATGGATGATATTATGGACTGTTTGAGTGGAGCTGTGTATTTCTCAAAGATAGATTTGAAGAGTGGATATCATCAGATTCAGATCAGAGAAGGAGATGAATGGAAGACTGCCTTCAAGACAAAGGAAGGACTATATGAGTGGTTAGTCATGCCTTTTGGGCTAACCAATGCACTGAGCACTTTCATGCGGCTCATGAACGAGGTTCTAAAAGAATTTCTGGGTAAGTTTGTCATTGTTTACCTAGATGATATTTTAATTTTTAGCAAGACATTGGAGGAACATATGATGCATATTCGTATGGTGTTTGAGAAGTTGAGAGATGAGAAATTGTTGATTAATTTGAAGAAGTGCAGTTTTGTGAAGAAAAAGTTAGTGTATTTAGGATTTGTAGTTTCAACAGAAGGTCTAAAAATGGACCCAGAGAAGGTACAGGCTATCCTTGAATGGCCTACTCCAAGGAGTGCTACTGAGGTAAGATCTTTTCATGGTCTAGCTAGTTTTTACAGAAAGTTTATCAAAAATTTTAGCAGTATTTGTGGACCCTTGACTGAAACAATGCGAGGGGATAGAAAAGAGTTTAAGTGGACTAATGGGGTAGAAAGGAGTTTTCAATTGTTGAAACAAAAAGTTACAGAACAACCTATTTTAGCACTTCCAGATTTTAATAAGGTGTTTCAAGTAGACTGTGATGCTAGTGGTACTGCAATAGGTGCTGTTATGAGCCAAGAAGGTAAACCTGTTGCTTATTTCAGTGAGAAGTTAAATGATGCCAAGAGAAAATATTCTGTTTATGATCAAGAATTTTATGCTATAGTTCAGGCATTGAAAAAGTGGAGGCACTATCTGCTTCCTAAGGAGTTTGTTTTGTATACTGATTATCAAGCTTTGCAATATTTGAATAGTCAAGGAAAGTTGAATCAGAGGCATTTGAAATGGGTTGAGTTTTTGCAGAGTTATACATTTGTTTTGAAACACAGAAGTGGAAAGTCTAATAAGGTTGCAGATGCTCTTAGCAGAAGGAAACTATTGCTGATAGAAATGCAGATTGAAGTGGTTGGGTTCAAGGAACTCAAGAATTTGTATCCAGAGGATCCTGATTTTGGTGAAGCTTGGAAAGCTTGTACAGAACCTGTTACTCTAGACAGGACGAAATAGTTGGATTTCATCATCCAGGATGATATGCTATTCAGAGGGAGTTAGTTGTGCATT
Source organism: Chamaecyparis obtusa (assembly GCA_027943335.1). Taxonomy (NCBI): domain Eukaryota; kingdom Viridiplantae; phylum Streptophyta; class Pinopsida; order Cupressales; family Cupressaceae; genus Chamaecyparis; species Chamaecyparis obtusa. The sequence goes on from BSBK01004469.1 coordinate 589,042, forward strand.
CCACGAAGTTCTATGAGGGAGAATCTCATCAAGGAGAAGCATAGTGGAGGATTGGCTGGACATTTTGGTCGTGATAAAACCTTTGGTTTGGTTAGTGAGAATTATTATTGGCCACAATTGCAGTAAAATGTGAAGAAGTTTGTACAGAGTTGTAGAGTATGTCAGATGGTGAAAGTAGTGAAGCAGAATATAGGGTTGTACCAGCCATTGCCTATACCAGAGAAGCCTTGGGAGGATATCAGTATGGACTTTTTTCTTGGTTTACCGAGGACACAGCGGGGACATGATTCAATTTTTGTAGTAGTTGACAGATTTTTGAAGATGACACATTTCATTCCCTGCAAGAAGACTAATGATGCTGTTCATGTAGCAGAATTGTTTTTCAGAGAAGTAGTGAGACTTCATGGTTTGCCAAAGACCATAGTTTCAGATCGGGACACTAAGTTTGTTGGATATTTCTAGCGAACATTGTGGAAGAAGTTGAAGATAGATTTGAAGTTCAGTTCATCACATCACCCACAGACTGATGGACAGACAGAGGTGGTGAATAGGAGTTTGGGAAATCTGCTGAGATGTTTGGTTGGGGATAAGCCAACAGGATGGGATTTGATTTTACCACAGGCAAAATTTACATACAATAATTCTGTCAACAGGAGCACTGGTAAATCACCATTCTATATTGTATATGGAAGTAGTCCAAGAAATGCATCTTAATTGAGGAAGATAGATAAAGGAGAAATAAGTAGTGCTGAAGCTGAGGATTTTACAGAACACTTGAAGAACATCCATGGGGAGGTGAGGAAGCATATTACCAAGATGAATGCATAGTATAAGGCTAAGGCAGATGAGAAAAGGAGATATAAGGAATTTCAGGTTGGTGATGAAGTCATTGTTCATTTGCGGAAGGAGTGGTTTCTAGTTGGTACATATAACAAGCTGAAAATGAAGAAGTTTGGACCATGTAAGATATTGAAGAAGCATGATTCAAGAAATGCATATGAGGTAGAATCGCCTAGTGAGCTGAATATTTCACCAGTGTTTAACATTTCAGATTTGACAGAGTATCATGAAGGAGGTGTTGAAGATGAGGTTGCAGCAGTACAGTGGAGTATTCCAGCAACCAGTTCAGATATCAAGGAGATTGAAGACATACTGGACAGTTGTGTTGGTAGAAGCACAAGGAATAGGACATATGAAGAGTATTTGGTCAAATGGAAAGGATGACCTGTAGAAGATTCATCATGGCTAACAAAGGAGGAGGTTAACCATCTTGGTTTTCCTCTACACACCTGAGTCGTGACAGGGTCACTTTTCAAATTACCCTGGGTGTCTGATGCAGGAGCATCCTGGGTGTAAGAGCAATCTTGCATCACCCAAAAAAAAAAAAATAAAAAAAATTTCTATTTTTATATTCAATAAGGGCTATTTTGTGCAAAGCTGCTATTTATGGAAAGTTACTATTTTTGGTAATTTTTGCATGTGCTCAGAATGATCTGATTTCTTTCTTGGAGGTTCATTTTGGTCATATAAGTTTGCCAGTAAAGTTTCATTGCCAGATCAAGTGTATATTGGAAGATATTGAAGATTTTTGGTATTGGCAGCAGGGTACATAAACTTTGAACTCAGTTTTGAAGGCTTTAGAGGCCCTGGATGAGGTCAAAAATTTGGGTGATGGGCACTTGCGTAGGTCAAGCTTGTAGAGCACTTCGTGGTGTTTCTGAAATGGGGTTATAATAGCCGATCGGGTCAACTGGTGATGACTTATGGTCTTCGGAAGTTGGGCCACCTGAAATGGCAGAAAATAATTTTCTTCAAAATTTATGTTCGGGTTTCAAAGGTTATCTTGAGCTGACTATGATGTAATAAAATGTAAAATAAAATAATTCTAAGTTTGGTCGGCCTTATTGGCTAAAATTCTGGAACCTTCCCAGGCGGTGGAAAATTGCCTATATAAGGAAGGCTGTATTATTGTCTTAGGCAGTTCATAATAGTTCTGGGTAGTAGATCTGGGTAATAGATCGAGGCTTTGTCCTACAGAATATTGTAAGGGAATGCCCATGTGGCTTTGCATATTGTAATTCTGAAAGTTTGTAATTCCACATTTGTGGAGATAATAAGAAGCCAATTTTCTGTTCTTGCATATTATTGTTGTTGCTTCTCTTTTTCTGTTATGTGTTTGTGGTATTAAGGGGAGCACCCTTCATCAGTCATTTAGGAAGTTGGGAGTTTCATACTGTTATCTCTGCATTTTGGGCTCTCTTGCATGACATTTTGGTAATCTGTGATAAGGGATCTTCATGGTTGAGTTTGGGATTCATTTGTGAAGCTCACCAGGCAAGGGCTAGCTCTAGCATTTCGGTTCTGGATATCTTCTCCATACAAATACTAGGCAGGGGCATCTCTTACCTTATCCTCTATTTCCATTTAATGATTCTGCAAATGTATTAAGGGAATGTTGGTTATCACTAATTGTTAGTTGATGAAATGTGAAGTTTTGTGTTTGTTTATTTTGTGAGTTCGGTCATGAATCGATCTTTTTCTTTCTTGGATAGTTTAAGAAGTCAATCTAGTTATAATGTTGTGATTAGTGGTGAAACTTCGTAACAAATGACTGTTTAGTAAGTGTTTGGTTTTAATGTGGTATTTAACACTTGTTTTTGATATGCTATTTCGAGCATAATGTAATAAGGGATATCTTTGTTCTGAGTATGAAGTTGGAAATGTTTTAGTTAAGTCTGTGTCGATCTATGGAATATAGATATGTAGATGTTAAGGGGTTATTTCTTTGTGTGTTTTGGTGTCGATGTTTACTTGCTTTGGACAGTGTTAAGGGAGTTAGTCGGGTTTGATAATCAACATATCAATACAGTATGGAACCAGCATGAGTTTTCTTGTTAAAAATTTCTTTTGATCTTCTCACACTGTACCTGCTATTAGGAGCACTGTAGCATCATAATGTATACAGTTTGTATAGACTCGGTTATAAGGTGGAATCAGGTTTTCTACCACAGTCATTTACCAAGGTTGGTATCGATGTTCTTTTAGAGCTATAATGTGGGATTTGGGATTAGTGGTATTCATAATGTCATCTATCACCAGTCGTATTTTGTATTTACATTCGCACATAGGTGTGGAATTGAAGTATTTCTTTTGGGCGAACTCCTTTAGTTATCTGGTGTCGATGTTTTGTCAATAGGTGATTGTCATTGTATGAATCAGTCTATAGAGAGATGTGAATATCTTTGGTTATGTCAAAACTTGATTACGAGCTTTATGTTTCTTCAGTAATTAACACCAGTATGTATTACAGTTGATACAACATTAGGAAAATGTTAAGGGATTTATAGGAAAGTCAATTACTATCTTGTTCAGACAGTAAGGAGAAAAGAAACACTTTGGTAATTTGTTTAAGAGGTAGAAGTCGGTTATTATTCTGTCATTATTTTATGTATTTGGCAGATTAGTAGTATAATAAGGTAGTTGTTTTCTGTGACAGAACTGTGAAGATTAGTATGGTTTTTCTATTGCATATTCATGGACTTAAATTATTAATTACAAGTTTATGCAATTAGATATATAAATATATATACCTGCTGGGATATGTATATGTATACACAAGCCATGGTGTATACATGTACATACGCTAACATGTATATAATAGATGCTATGACTGTCAATCTGAACTATTAATTACAAGCTTATATAATTATATATTCATATATACATATACCTGCTGGGATATGTATATGTATACACAAGCTGTGGTGTATACATGTACATACGCCAACATGTATATAAATGGTATAAACTTGTAATTAATAGAGCAGGGTGTATGGCCATTTAGTTTAATAACTCGGTTATGGTAAACTAGTATGTTTGTTAAAATTAATGGGTGTTGAGTTGTTTCAGTTGATGTATGATTATGTTAGTTCTTTTCTATTTATTGGGAAACATGAATTTGATTTGGACATTTTAATGTACGGTTTCAGATTTAATGTTAAGTTAATGTGGAAATTATTTTGATTGGATTTGTGATGGAGAAAGAGTTGTGATCTTTTCATCTTTCGTGAAACATCATGTTTATGAATGTATGTTAAGGAATATGGTAATATGGTTTTATAATGGTTTTCTGTTTGCTGTTTCAATTTTGTAAATTGATGCATTAGAAACGGATTGTTAGTGAAATTGTGTTATGTAGTTAATTTCACTAGTTTCATTGATTGCTAGATCAAGTGTTTTTAAGATAATGCAAGTATGATCCTTAGATTTGGGGTTGACACTAGTCTAGTACCTTGTGATGATAGAATTTCTGTCAGTTGTGACTGACACTAGTCTATATCCTTATGGGAAAGAATTTCTGTCAGTTGTTTAATTAAGTGATAATTAAAAATTCAAGGGTTATGGGTTTCAATTAACAAAGATAAAACATTATGGTTTCATCATACATAATGGATTAATACGAGGTTCCTTACGGATACATAGCGTAGGTCCTTATGTGGACACCCATGAACTATTGGATCATTACTTTGTCATTTTCTTTGCGAGTTTATTTCTTTTAGAAAGAAATTTAGTGCTTGATGATTTTGGTGTAAAATGGAATTATGTTATTTAGTTCTCAATTACATCTGTATTTAAATCTGCATAAATGTCATATTATACTGACTTTGATGTTTGCAGATATTTGGAGATGATTCATTTTCTTTATCATTGTGACTGAGCCTTGTTTGCTGTTTGTGTTTGTGTTCATTTTGATTTTCAGGTTTTAGATGGATAAATCAATGAATATGGGACAGTGGATAGCAGTTGTTAAGTTTTATGGGAAACAGATCATTTCATGGTTATTAATTATCAGATCTATTCGTAGAATGTAATGGATTTGGAAAGAAGAAAATTTTGTTTGAGACTTAATCTTTGAATAAAGAGTATTATTATTACTCTGATGTAAATCGATTGTAAACTATAAAGCTCTTAGAAGTGGTTGTTATGATTATATGTTTCAGATTGTTATTTTAAGGGAAAAAAAATTATTACTATGGTTTTATGTGATTTTATTTATGGTTGTTTCTTCTTTAGTATCATCTTTTATCTTTTAGTATAGATGGGGTGTTACAGTTGGTATTAGAGCCCAAGTTTAAACACTCAAGGCTTGAGGGTTTTTAAAAGGGTTTTATCATTATGCTTCTGTTAGTGATTTTATTGAACTTTTCTACAAGATTTCAAGCATGCCTCCTGTTACATGAGGAGCACAAAGATGTGGTGACCCAGTTGATGCTAATTTAGGCAGAGGTAGGGGTGGATGACGTGGTCGTGGTCATGGCCAGGGTAGAGGATGAGGTCATCAAGGAATACTTGGTGATGATCAAGTTGATCCTTTAATAGGAATGGATCAGGAAGATCGAGAGGTACCTCAGGTTGAAGTTCTCCAACGGATTCTTGATAGGTTGGATAACATTGAAGCTAGGAACAATGTTCCAGATGGTGTAGCAAATGCTCATGTTATACGAGTCCCAGTAGCAGAAGATCCTGTTATCAGGACTCAGTTAAAAGACCTTTCTAAGCTCAAAGGACCATATTTCAATGGGACAGAGGGTGGTGCTGAAGCTGAAGCATGGCTCTTGAACATCGAATGGTGTTTTATTCTCCATGATTATCACGGTAATGTGAAGGTTCGTTGGACCGTAATGCAGCTGAGATCCTTTTCTTCCATATGGTGGAATATGGAACTAGAACAACTTGGAATTTTCATCTCTCAGGTTACATGGGAGCTTTTCATAGAAAGATTCCGTGAGAGATTCATGTCAGATTATTGGCAGCAAACTAGATCCAAAGAATTCTTCAGCATTTCTCAAGGCAACTCAACAGTGGAAATGTATGAGAGGAGGTTTTTCCAACTGAAGAAATATTTCGGTTGGTTAGAGAATGATAAGCCTTTGGTACAACACTTCATTAGGGGTTTGAACCCTAAAATTGGAGAAGAAGTGAGAACTTTCAAACCTAAGACAGTGAAAGAAGCTGCTGATCAAGCCAAGCTCACAAAATTGAAATCAGGATTTTCAGCCAAGGGATCTGTGAATCCACCAGCTCAAAGTAGTGGGAAGAATCAGAAACCTTATCAAGATAATATCAAGGCATTTTCCAGTGGATCGAGTGGTAAATTTTAGAAGAGGAAGTTTGAAAATTTTTCCAAATCAAACAAGAGTTTCAAGGTTCCTGAGCAACCTAAGTCCTTTAAACCAACTCAGAGTGTACAACAGAGTTATGCATCACCTCTAGTGAACTCATCATAGGATAAAAGTACCAAGAGAGGAGCAGAGTGTTGGCAATGTGGGCAATTGGGGCATTTGCAATGGAATTGTCCCCTTCGAGGCAATAGTCAAGTCAGGTCTAAAGCCACAGGTTCAGAGGCTACTGTTGGTGATTCTGGAAGGAATCATCGCATCTTTGCTACTGTGGATCAGAAACAAGTAGATCATCAGAACACTGTGATTGAAGCTAGAGGTAATTACCAAGGTAAAAAGATCTCTATTTTATTTGACTCTGGTGCCACTAGCTCTTTTATTTCTTCCAATTTGGTTAAGCAATGTGGAATTCCTATGAGTAAAGCTGAATTGGCATGGCAAGTTGAGTTAGCATCAGGGACAAAGGTTGAATCGGGGTTTATAGCTGAAAATTGTAAGGTTCAATTTAAGGCTTTTACTACTACAGTTAACCTTAGGGTTATTCCTTTAGGTTCTTATGACATTATTCTGGGAATGGATTGGTTAGAGCAACACCAAGCTATCATCGATTGTAGAGAGAAGACTGTTAGGTGCATCGATGATAATAGAACCATCAAGATTATTACAGGTGTTAAGAGGCCTATGTCAGTTAGAACTATTTCTGCTAAGCAACTTCAGAGATGTTTTCAAAAGGGATGTAAATTGTTTGCTATTTCTATCAATGATTTTGATGAGCCAGTTGCTTGGAACACAAGCTTAGATCATCCAATTTTGAAGGAATTCTCAGATGTATTTATTACGGAAAGTCCAGGAATCCCACCTAAAAGAGAAATTGATTTTAGGATTGATCTTTTGCCAGGAATCGAACCAATTTCCAAGACTCCTTACCATATGACCACTCAAGAATTAGTGGAACTCAAGGTTCAACTTGAAGAACTCCTTGAGAAGGGACTTATTAGACCTAGTGTTTCACCTTGGGGAGCACCTGTTATCTTCGTCAAGAAGAAGGATGGATCTTTGAGGCTTTATATTGACTATAGACAACTGAACAAAGCTACTATCAAAAATAGATATCCTTTGCCTCGCATCGATGATTTGTTTGATCAAGTGAAGGGTGCCAAGGTGTTTTCCAAGATTGATCTCAAATCTAGATACCATCAGTTAAGGATTCAAGAAGCTGACATTCATAAAATAGCTTTCCACACAAGGTATGGGCATTATGAATTCATGGTAGTGCCATTTGGTTTGACTAATGCACCATCAGTATTCATGAGTTTGATGCAGGGAGTATTCAGGACTTTCTTAGACAAGTTTGTGGTAGTGTTCCTTGATGACATTTTGGTATATTCTAACTCCTTGGAGGAGCATGAGTAGCATTTGAGGCAAGTCTTTGAATGTCTCCGCAGGAACAAGCTATATGCCAATCCTGAAAAATGTGAATTTTTCAAAACTGAAATAAGTTATTTGGGTCACATTATTACAGGAGATGGAATAGCTATTGATTCTGCTAAGATCAGGGCAATTGTAGAGTGGCCAACTCCAACCAATGTATCTGAAGTACGAAGTTTTATGGGTCTGGCTAGCTACTACAGGAGATTTGTGGCTAATTTTTCAAAGATAGCCCATTCCATTACTTCTCTCCAGAGAAAGGGTAAGAAATTCATCTGGTCAGATAAATGTGAAGAAGCATTCCAACATCTAAAGGAACGTTTGACTAGTACACCAATTTTAGCGGTACCTGATCCTTCTAAGGAATTTTTTGTGTGCACTGATGCCTCAATGGATGGTTTAGGGGCTATCTTGATGCAGGACGACAGGGTCATTGCTTATGAATCTAGGAAACTAAAGGATCATGAAATTAATTATCCTACTCATGATTTGGAACTCGCAGCAGTGATCCATGCTTTGACCAAATGGCGGCATTTTCTTCTTGGTCAACATTTTGAGCTTCATACCAATCATAGAAGTCTACAATATTTGTTCACGCAACCCAATCTTAATGCATGTTAGCGTAGATGGATGGAGTTTTTGTGTGAATATGACTTCGAAATGAAGTATATTCAGGGTAAAGAGAACAAAGTAGCGGATGCTCTTAGCAGAAGGCGTCATGAACTCTCTTCTTTGACCCTCACAATTGATTTGAAAGAGAGAATACTTCTAAATTTGGCTACTGATCCTTGGTATTTAGATGTCAAAGCAGTGATTGATAGTGGCAGTGTATTAGAAGGCAGATTTGAGGGTTACTCTATCAACACTGAAGGATTAATGACTTACTGAGGTAGCATATATGTGCCAGAAGTCGGGGATCTTCGGAACCTAGTTATGACTAAAGCACATAAGGCACCTTATTCAGCACATCCTGGTGTGAAGAAGATGCATGCTGATCTTAGGCAACATCACTACTGGCCGGGTATGAAGAGGGATATTGCTGATTTTGTGGCTAGATGCTTGAAGTGTCAAAGAATTAAAGCTGAGCATCAACATCCAGCTGGTTTACTTCAATCTCACAGCGTGCCTGAATGGAAATGGGATACCATATCCATAGATTTCATAGTGGGGTGACCATTTTCAGCTAGGCGACATGATGCCATTATGGTTGTTGTTGACCGGTTAACCAAAGTTGCCCATTTTATTCCTATAAGATCCACTTATAATGCTGCATCTGTGGCACGGATTTATATGGAACAGGTTGTTAAGTTGCATGGGATTCCTAAGAAGATCATATCTGATAGGGATTCAATTTTTACTTCATCTCTGTGGAGGTCTTTGCAGCATGAATTAGGTACTTAGCTGAACTTTAGTTCAACATATCATCCCGAAACTGACGGACAGACTGAGCATGTCAATCAGATTTTGGAAGACATTCTTAGAATGTACATGATGGATAGGCAAAATAGATGGGAAGAGTACTTGCATTTGGTTGAATTTTCTTACAACAATGGTTACCATAGTTCTATAGGTATGGCTCCTTTCCAAGCTTTGTATGGAAGACCTTGTAGAACACCTTTAAGATGGGACAATCTTGAAGATAGAATTCTTTTGGGTCCTGAGATGCTTCAGGATTTAGAACAATAGGTTAAGCGCATTAGAGAACACCTATCTATAGCTTAGGACAGGCAGAAAAAGTATGCAGACCTGCATAGGATTGAACGTCAATTTGAGGTTGGGAATAAGGTATTTCTTTAGGTTAGACCCTAGAAAAGTCCTATTAAGTATGGTAAAGGGTCAAAATTGTCTCCAAGGTTTGTGGGACCATTTGAGATCCTAGAACAAGTGGGTCCAGTTGCCTACAGACTTGCTTTGCCACCCAGTCTTTCATGAATTCATGATGTATTTCACATTTCCATCTTAAGGAAATATATACCTGACATTGCACATGTGTTAAATTGGAAAAATTTGCAGGTGGTAGATGGTCAACTGATGCTGGAACCAGTGCAGATCATCTAGCAAAGAGAGCTAAATCTCAAAGGACGCAAGGTGGAGCAGGTAAAGGTGTTATGGGATCTTGATGATGTAGCTTCTGCAACTTGGGAAGATGCAGGAGCTATGAGAGCTGCACATCCTCATTTGTTTTTAGGCTTTCAAGAGTAAGCCTAGACTGGTCGGGAAGGGTGTCATGCCCCTGACAGTTCCAGGCTTTATTTTTCTATGTTATGTTATGTTATGTTATGTTAGATTTCTTTGAGTTCGAACTTTGACTGCGTTCTTTTGAACTTTGTTTTTGGATTAAATATGTTATCTCTATTATTCTGCCAGACATTCAGAGAATTATGTCTATTTCTGTCACTTTATGAGTCCTATTCTGATGACAGAATTGGCTTAGACTGAATTTTGAACATTGGCTTGATTATGAAATAAGGACAAATTAAATGGTTAGTCAATTGTCTGATTATTGATTCATTGTTTTTGGAATCCTTAGTAATATGTTAGACATGAATAGAAATGGTTATATTATTATGGTTAATTGTATCTTAAAGTGTATAGACAGTATATAGAGATTTATTGTTATTTAACATTAATCAAATTCTGAATTCAAAATTAATGAATTTGAAATATATGTATTTTTATACATATAGCTATGAGTGAATGTTTTAGTAAGAATGTGGTATTTCATTTACTAAAACTATATGAATTAACTAAGTTAGTATATCCTATGTTGTATGTTAGTAGGAGGTTAGTGTGATGAAGTGTTAGTTAATTGGCAATGTCATGCGCTGTTATCTTAGATGATTAAGTTAGTAAATGACTAATGTTATTGGCAAAGACATGTATTAACCTATCCCTAAGTCTTCATATTATTAACTGGCTCAAAGACATGACTTACGACAGGGATTTAATGCACTTGCATTGCTTTGAGGTGTTAGTGGGGTTTAAGCTATTTTTCAGGTTGTGGAAATGTACTATGTTGGACATTTGGCAGGTATTGAGTTGTGTTCACTGTAAGAGATAAGTTTGCATTGAATGAACTTATCGATGGGAATTCATTGTTGAGTTTGAAGTCCGCAAATTACTATGGTTAAGGAGTTGCAGTTTGTATATGACTCCATTTTTTTTACCATGTTATGCTGCGGCATTTTGGGTAAATAGTTGGTTATGGACCCATGTTATTGTTGTATCCTTCATGATAAGTGGCATGGAATGAAAGGGGTTTTCAAGGCAAAGATAAACCCTTCTGTTCATGGTCATTTAGGAAGTTGGGAGTTTCATACTATTATCTCTACATTTTGGGCTCTCTTGCATGACATTTTGGTAATCTGTGATAAGGGATCTTCGTGGTTGAATTTGGGATTCATTTGTGAAGCTCACCAGGCAGGGGCTAGCTCTGGCATTCTGATTCTGGATATCTTCTCCATACGAATACCAGGCAGGGGCATCTCTTACCTTATCCTCTGTTTCCATTTAATGATTCTGCAAATGTATTAAGGGAATGTTGGTTATCACTGATTGTTAGTTGATGAAATGTGAAGTTTTGTGTTTGTTTATTTTGTGAGTTCGGTCATGAATCGATCTTTTTCTTTCTTGGATAGTTTAAGAAGTCAATCTAGTTATAATGTTGTGATTAGTGGTGAAACTTGGTAACAAATGACTGTTTAGTAAGTGTTTGGTTTTAATGTGGTATTTAACACTTGTTTTTGATATGCTGTTTGGAGCATAATTAATAAGGGATATCTCTATTTTGAGTATGAAGTTGGCAATGTTTTAGTTAAGTCTGTGTCAATCTATGGAATATAGATATGTAGATGTTAAGTGGTTATTTCTTTGTGTGTTTTGGTGTCAATTTTTACTTGCTTTGGACAGTGTTAAGGGAGTTAGTTAGGTTTGATAATCAACATATCAATACAGTATGGAACTAGCATGAGTTTTCTTGTTAAAAATTTCTTTTGATCTTCTCGCACTGTACCTGCTATTAGGAGCACTGTAGCATCATAATGTATACAGTTTGTATAGACTCGGTTATAAGGTGGAATCGAGTTTTCTACCACAGTCATTTACCGAGGTTGGTATCGATGTTCTTTTATAGCTGTAATGTGGGATTTGGGATTAGTGGTATTCATAATGTCATTTGTTACCAGTCGTATTTTGTATTTACATTCGCACATAGGTGTGGAATTGAAGTATTTCTTTTGGGCGAACTCCTTTAGTTATCTGGTGTCGATGTTTTGTCAATAGGTGATTGTCACTATATGAATCAGTCTATAGAGGAATGTGAATATCTTTGGTTATGTCAAAACTTGATTACGAGCTTTATGTTTCTTCAGCAATTAACACTAGTATGTATTACAGTTGATACAACATTAGGAAAATGTTAAGGGATTTATAGGAAAGTCAATTACTATCTTGTTCAGACAGTAAGGAGAAAAGAAACACTTTGGTAATTTGTTTAAGAGGTAGAAGTCGGTTATTATTCTGTCATTATTTTATGTATTCGGCAGATTAGTAGTATAATAAGGTAGTTGTTTTCTGTGACAGAACTGTGAAGATTAGTATGGTTTTTCTATTGCATATTCATGGACTTAAATTATTAATTACAAGTTTATGCAATTAGATATATAAATATATATACCTGCTGGGATATGTATATGTATACACAAGCCGTGGTGTATACATGTACATACGCCAACATGTATATAATAGATGCTATGACTGTCAATCTGAACTATTAATTACAAGCTTATATAATTATATATTCATATATACATATACCTGCTGGGATATGTATATGTATACACAAGCTGTGGTGTATACATGTACATACGCCAACATGTATATAAATGGTATAAACTTGTAATTAATAGAGCAGGGTGTATGGCCATTTAGTTTAATAATTCGGTTATGGTAAACTAGTATGTTTGTTAAAATTAATGGGTGTTGAGTTGTTTCAGTTGATGTATGATTATGTTAGTTCTTTTCTATTTATTGGGAAACATGAATTTGATTTGGACATTTTAATGTACGGTTTCAGATTTAGTGTTAAGTTAATGTGGAAATTATTTTGATTGGATTTGTGATGGAGAAAGAGTTGTGATCTTTTCATCTTTCGTGAAACATCATGTTTATGAATGTATGTTAAGGAATATGGTAATATGGTTTTATAATGGTTTTCTGTTTGCTGTTTCAATTTTGTAAATTGATGCATTAGAAACAGATTGTTAGTGAAATTGTGTTATGTAGTTCATTTCACTACTTTCATTGATTGCTAGATCAAGTGTTTTTAAGATAATGCAAGTATGATCCTTAGATTTGGGGCTGACACTAGTCTAGTACCTTGTGATGATAGAATTTCTATCAGTTGTGACTGACACTAGTCTATATCCTTATGGGAAAGAATTTTTGTCAGTTGTTTAATTAAGTGATAATTAAAAATTCAAGGGTTATGGGTTTCAATTAACAAAGATAAAACATTATGGTTTCATCAGACATAATGGATTACTACGAGGTTCCTTACGGATACATAGCGTAGGTCCTTATGTGGACACCCATGAACTATTGGATCATTACTTTGTCATTTTCTTTGCGAGTTTATTTCTGTTAGAAAGAAATTTAGTGCTTGATGATTTTGGTGTAAAATGGAATTATGTTATTTAGTTCTCAATTACATATGTATTTAAATCTGCATAAATGTCATATTATACTGACTTTGATGGTTGCAGATATTTGGAGATGATTCATTTTCTTTATCATTGTGACTGAGCCCTATTTGCTGTTTGTGTTTGTGTTCATTTTGATTTTCAGGTTTTAGATGGATAAATCAATGAATATGGGACAGTGGATAGCAGTTGTTAAGTTTTATGGGAAACAGATCATTTCATGGTTATTAATTATCAGATCTATTCATAGAATGTAATGGATTTGGAAAGAAGAAAATTTTGTTTGAGACTTAATCTTTGAATAAAGAGTATTATTATTACTTTGATGTAAATCGATTGTAAACTATAAAGCTCTTAGAAGTGGTTGTTATGATTATATGTTTCAGATTGTTATTTTAAGGAAAAAAAAAATTATTACTATGGTTTTATGTGATTTTATTTATGGTTGTTTCTTCTTTAGTATTATCTTTTATCTTTTAGTATAAATGGGGTGTTACATCCGATATAGATCTTTTGCTAGCATATAGCAATCCTCAACATAGTATGTAAGACCTTCTCTATATACCACAATAATTCCTCACTTAACTTTCTTATGCTAGCACAATGCTTCCAAATATCCACTGAAAAAGACACACTATATCACCTTCAAATCTCTATTTCATGCATACATACAAACACTCTCATTTGATACAACAAGATATCTCTATTTATATAGACATCCAATAGGGGAGCCACATATGTTGGCTAAGCCATAAAACATGTTGGACACAAAACAAAATAAATTACATTTCTATTTAGCACACTACCACCAAACCTAAATCTAGGTCATACTTAATAAATCTTTACAACACATTACCATAGGACCTAAATATAGGTCACCCTTAAGATACACTTCATATTACATTTATTGAAAGGTAAACACATTTTGGAACCATCAACACACCACAAAAAAGTACAATACTTGAGAAAAAAACCTTCTAAACAAACTGATAGATAAGACTAGATAAAACTTGTTCGGAACAACATATAATCACTATACCAAAACTTTTGATGAATTGCAAGATTGTCAAGGTAGAAGTAACACATGTAAGAACTTTGTATGCACAATATTCATTGGGTACCAAAAAAAACTACAATCACCAAAACATGGTACTAATGTACCAGAAGATGTATTCAATTAATAGAAACATGTACACTCAACACCATACACCAAAATTTATGCAGGATCATCTTGGTATCTAAGAAATCTTGCATCAACCAAAAATATGTTTAGATTTTTGTTTATCAATCATGTGTTCTAGTTGCGGTCAATTCGTACTTGTTATTTTAAGTTGTGGTTTCTATTGTTTTTCTATAGATTCATTCAAGGCCTTATCCTATGATTGCACCTCATTTGGATTCATCGAGTGGGAGTTCGTAAAGATTCTTGCATGGTTGTCTTGTTCTTCATTTTCCTAGATAGTCACGGTGTTCACCTGTCAAATTCCCAATCTTTTAGTTGGAGTTTTCAGTTGTGATTGTGCCAACAAGTTTTTACATTTCAGGTTGACTTATTTCCATGATCTTATCTCTTAGTTTATTCATTGGGGGTTATTCTTATGGTTTTGGGAGCTGACCTGATTGTGGTATTACATTTTCTCTATTCTTGGGAAATGTCATCTATTCTAGGCCGACCAATGATTGTATTGGTTGTATAAGCTTATGGAATTGTTCCTAAGAGATAAGTTAATTCTCATAAGATTATTTAGTTGTAGTTTCAATAGGGTTAGAAGGTATTTCTGATCATAATCTGGCATGTATGCTTGGCATGTAAGACTGCATGTTGTAGATCGATTGTAATTGATTTTCTAATAATAAAAGAAGTGTGATCTTTCATTTGTTTGTTGTCTTGGATTTTTTTTTTGTTGTGTTGTGTTGGTTACAAGGCTGGACTGGTCTTTTGTAGGTTTATCCATCCTTGACTACACCAAAAATTATAAGTACAAAATATGTTCTGGATGCATAAATAAAATCCTGATGTCTGACTGACAACCACAGATATCCAACCAACACTTCTAACAACCAACTAATACTACCAAGTAGTCAGTATAGAAGTTTTAACATGAATGACAACAATGGCATAAATATCTCAATATGTTTAACAATCTCCCCCTTTTGCATTGATGGAAAAAAGATAAAAACTTCAAAAACATAGAAACTCCAAATAGCCCAAAAAGCTCCCCCTAATTAGATACATCATTATTGTTTTTTTTTCCCTCTTTCTCTCCCCCTTTTTTCCATAATGGAAAAGGGCCAAAAAGGTAGAACTCAAAAAGTTCAAACAAATACAATAGTTTGCACATTAAAAACCTTATTATACCTTTCTTTAATGATCATAAGCTTCTTCTTCCATTCAACAAAAATAATACTCATTCATACTTATAGACTAGCATGCTCCACTAGCATGTCAAAAGATGAAATCTAGACCAGAGACTAAAACCATTATTCATAACTCTCTACATCAACAAGGATACTAGAGACATGCTCCAACAGAACCTTGACCAATATTTTACTAGCTAGGATGTCTTCACCAAATCTTCTCTTTGTATTTGTAACTACAACGTTTCTCCTTGTAACTGACCAACTCTTATCCTTTGTTTTCCTTATCTATCTTTTAAATAATCATATCTTTCCCAACTCACTTAATTCTATCTTAATAGGTTCAATTTTACCTCTAAAGTTATCAAAAATAGTAGGCCACGAAAGACAATACCTGTACATATCTGAAATTTCCTTTATACATTCCTTGGTCTCACCAATTAATCTAGATAACTTCTATTTTACATTGGTACACTTCTTCTCAATAGACTCCATCTTGCAATCAGCTCCACTCTACAATACTATGCTCTCAATATTTTTGAAAAAAATCAACTTGTAGCACACCAAACACATTAAAAATAATGAACTTCTTATTGATCAAGTGATCAATCAACAATTCCTCCATCTCTATCATGCTCATTGGAGAGCAGCCAGACCAAAAAAAATCTGTCAAACTTGCCATCTTCTAAAAAATATTGGACCACATTAAAATCCACAGAGTTATATTATAATGGAGAAACCACATCTTTCTCAATCTCTTCTTCTTCCTTTTCTTCTTCATCCTTTGAGATAGTAACAATTTCCTTTCCTTTAGCACTAGTTTTTCTCCTTTTAGGTTCTGAAGGGGAGCCACTGATAGCAACATCTATAATTTTCTGACCAAAGGAGGAAACTTCCTCACCATGAATCTGATGCAATCAAGGATGGAGGATCCAAGAATGGACAATCCAAACCTTGTAGCCAACATCAACACATCGAAAAATAAACAACACAACAAGAGATAATCAGAAATAAACTTATATTCCTTAATTAATGAGCATTACATTCAACATGTCAAGCTGTAAGTGTGAGGCCTCACCTCGACCCATCATAACATTTTTGATCATTCACATTTTGATACTTCATGATTTGATACATTGACACATTTTTTATTATCCTGACATAGACTCGAGATATTATGTTTGATGATGATTATTATATTATGTGGATTACATTGTGATGTGGATTAGAACCTAGAGTATGTCATGATTTTAATTATGCATGTTTAGTTATGTGAATTGGTGAGAAGACTTGATCATGATTAGATTTGATAATTTCACGGATGACATGTCATGATGATTATGGAATTATTATGTTTAAACATTATTGAATGAAAAATTGTAATTAGAATTGAATTTTGCATATTGATTTATGTTGTTAAATAATGAATTGAATATATATATTTCATGTGATTTTATTACCTTGAACTACTGATGCTCGATGTTTAGTGTGTAGGTAAGAGAACCATGGAATTATTTAGAGAATCAAGGCTAAACATATGTGAACTGAGTAGGCCAAGGTTTAATCTGATATGGGATTGAAAACCTCATTGTAATGTGAACCCGTTGTAAATGTGAATTGCATGTGTGTTATTAGAAAACTTCATGTTGTCATTGAGACATGTCATTTTGTATGTGATGTGTAATTGTTAGTGTCACTTGACACTTGTCATGTGTTATGTATTGACATGTCTAATTTGGATTGACAATTGAAATATAAGCCTAACTGACTCAATAGGAACTTAATTAATCCCCTTGTTGGAGATACTTGCAAAGTTCCATCAAATTGATCTTTTGGATTTAAATTTTTCTAGCCACTTCTAGAGGCCAAAAAGAGGTCCTAAGGGTTAAATTTAGAAAAATCTAAGTGCCTAAGTGTTAGGGGTATGGGTTAGGGATGTTTTTAACACAACTAGAACCCCCTAGTGGCCTAGGTGACCCATTTTATAACCCATTTTCCTTATTCTACGAAAATTGGATTGAGTCTTGACCTTTACCCAGCTCCACACTTCTTTCCAATTAGGCATTTATGATAGGGGACAAGGAAAAAGCCAAAGGACTTTAGGGTCAAGTCTAAAATTAATGTTAGTGGGTGGGTAGAAGTTGGAGGTCTTTTTAGAGGCTCTTGGGAGAGTTAGTGGGTGTTCACCCACTCTCTACTTTTAGAGACATTAGGGTTTTGGATGGAAAAAGCATAAGGAATTGGGCTCTTCTCAAAAATAATTTTCCATAACACATTGTGAAGGTTGGTTTACTCATTTCCATGGAAGTTTACTTATTGTTTACAATAGATTAGCATGTTGTTCTTGCTCTCTCATGCATATGAATTCTATGCCTTGTTGTGATATTGTGTTGTATGGGATGGGATTTGGGTTTTGAATTCATGTTATGGTTTTATTTTTGTTTGAATGAGGGAGTTTTTGTTCATGGGAGTGAGGAATTACTCACCCTTTGGGAAGAAAATAAGTGGCCTTGGGTGAAGGGGTTAGTTGGGCTCTCCATTGTGGTGAGAGTCTCTTCTCTTGGAGAAGAGGGATAAATTCATGGTGTATGGGCTCCATGAAGCCATTGTATTCATGCATCTTGAGGATGTTGATAAAGAAAGTATGTGTATGGAAGTTTGAAAATGTAGCCTTGAAGAGGCAATGAAATACTCATGTTGAGGAAATTTGAAGAAATGGCATTCTCCTCTTTGGAAAAGCCCACCTTCACCCTATTTCAATGAGCTTAGAAAACTCATTTGTGAAGCCTTGGGAGGGAGTTAATTGTTGTTTATGCATATGTGTATTGTTGTGAGCATTTTTGTTGAGCATACCCATTTAGCCTTGGTTCTCCAAGCTTGGGGGTGGTCTCCTTGAGACCTTGGATGTGAGGTGAGCTTCCCATGGTTCTATTCTTTGATTTGAAAGTTTTGAAGTCAAATCTTGTGGATAAAGCTTTGGAGAGTTCTCCATTTTGGTGTGGTTGTGTGAGAACAACCTTATTGTTGTATTGTGGATCCCCTTGTAATGAGATTGATCTTTTGGTTGAAATTTGTAATGTTATTTTTATTTCATTTGGCCATTGTGAAGTTGTATGTGATTTGTAATGGAGAGAAGTTTTGTTATCCTCCTTTAAACTCTCATTGAGTAATATTACCAATTTGTATTGTCTTGTTGTAAAATGTGAAGAATTCTCCTTCATGAAGAATATGTATTTGTATTTGAAGAGATTACCATAATTAAAATGATGAATCATTACTTTCATACTTATTGTATTCTATTTCTTGTAATAGTGAAGTTATTCTTTCATTGCAAAATGATTTCCAAAGTTGATAGGGTAGGCAATTTAATAGTTTCAATAGCATATAAAATCTCGTTGATGTATGAACCTTTTAGTCTCTTTAATGTTTGATTGTGATATTCAAGTTCAAAATCAGTCAATCTCTTCTTGAACAAACTTCTATTGCAATAGGATCCTCACCTTAGTTTGAAAACCAACATTGTAACCTCATACTCCCTTAATATGAAGCATGGTAACAATGTTAAATTAAACAAATTTGTATGCTAATGTAACATTCACATAACACTAATAGTCAATTTATAGACTTCTTAATGCAATGCACTAATTAAATTATCAAATTCATACTATTAGATCTCCTATAACAAGAAAAGAAATTGAAAAAAAAATGAAGCTGTAGAAAAACAATATTAATAGCACCTTCCAGATTTTTAGAGCAAAAATGCTCTCTGGATTTTGTATGGGAAGGGAAATAATTCTCTTGCCACAAAGAATATTCCCTCCCCAATTTCCTAATAGAGATTAGCATTTAATCCCCTAAGCTAACCATTGTTAGCCATAAAAATAAACCTATAATTAATAAAATAACTCTCTAACATACTTCCCACTTGGAAGTCTGTGGGCCCCACCCATGCTCTTTCCCTTACCTTCTTATCACCCTACGTAGGATATGATGGACTATCTTGGCATTAAATTTTATTTTCAAAGACAAGTTATCTTCTCCTCCAAGTGTACTTGGAGACTGACATGAGAATCTGAACATATCCCTTTTGAAAAGAAAGCTTATTCCCAAGTCTTGCGTGAGTTTTGACCTTGGGAAGGGGCTGTCAAGTATGGTGGGCCCCTTAAATTCATGACCTCCTTTGAAATAAAGTTTCTTGCCCTTGTCCTTGTGTAAATTCATGCTTGGGGATTAGTTTCATAGTGTTTGGTGGGCCCCAAACTTTGGCCAATATTCTGCACTCTTGTTCCCCTTTAAATTTGCACCCACTTAGGCCATTAGTATAAGTTTGTTTTCCCCTTGAAGCATGCAAAAATCTCCTACATATGTTGGTGGGAACCCCAAATCTTGTCTATTAACTACACCTCCTTCCCCCTCTTGGATATGTGCACCACTGTAGCTTTTGATGATTGGTTAGGATAGTTAGTTTAGTAGGTTGTGATTAGGACTTATTGTAGGATTTGAACATAGTCTTATAGATATTAATCTTAGCTTTTAGTTATTAATCCCATTTTGGTGATTAAACTTTTAGTTAATAAATTTAATCATTAATTATTATTTTATGGGTAATATGTCTTAGTTTTATCTATTAATTAAGCAATGCGACAAATTGATTTGTTATTTTATTTATTATTTTTATTTTGGTAGAACATCTACCTAATAAATTAACCAATTAGTTAATAAGTAAAGGACTTAATGTTAATATGTTAGACTCATTAATTTATCAATTGGTTATTAAGTAATAGGATTAGTGGATTGATAGATTAGGGTTTAATTGGGTATGACATAAGCCCTTTAGATGATAATTATAGTTTTTAGTCATTACTTTTTATTTTGGTGATTAATGAAATTGATTATTAACTAGTGGCATTATTGTTCAGACTTAAATAGTAATGGATCAAATTATTTATTTAATAGTTTTATTGGTTATATGTTCAAACTCAACTAGTAATAAAACTTGTTAAACTAATAGTCAATTTAATTAATGGTTAATTAGCTAACAAGATCTTCAATATTAATTAGATAAAAGATTAATGGGTTAGACTTATTTGATAGTTCATTTTATGTAATTTATAAATGATTAACACAAGAGTATTAATAGTAAATCATTTGGTTTAAGTCAAATTGTTAACATGTCATTGGCTAATCGGGTTATGAACTATCAAATCATTGACCCCTAAATAGTATAATGTATAAGTAGGCGATAGGAGTTATTAGAAGATGCTATAACAATTCCTAGGGTCTAGGTAGGAATTGGATCCTAGTTAACATCATTAGGCTATCAGTTGAATGGTATGAAATTGGATAGATGATTAATAACCTAGGTACCTTGAATACATCATGAACAAAAGTTCTAATTGGAAACTGTATACTCTTGGGTTCCACCTTCCGAACTCTGACTTTTGCAACAATAGTTATGAACTCTAATCCAATAGACCCACTTTGTCATATTGTAACTCCTTAGCTCAGCGCTCTCCAAACAAACTTAAACCTAGGTTGTGACCCACTTAACCATAGACAAACTCATCCTTATTCTTGAATGTTATTCTCTCTCATTTGAAACTTTAAAAAAAAAAATTGTTGCATTTTTATTAGGTAAATTTTGGGCATGACAGTAAGGCCTTCTTGGTTACGACCAATTACATCATCAAATGTAATCAAGATCTCACTGTTACTTAGCTATTATAGATTTACAACACATCAGAAACTAGTAGAAACACAAAGGCGGATCTAAACTTGTGCTCGTAAGCCACCAAGAAATCTCCTTGTTTCAAAGTAGATAAAAGCTACTAGCTCTGCTATTACAATTATCATATCTTCTACATGATCTTCTCTGATCATCCCTAAATAACAACCCATGCCTACCTTATATACTACAACGTCAGCTTTACAAATAATAACTAAACCCCAAAACCTAGTCGGCTTCAAGAAACAAACACATGAAATGTGTTATCCATTAGATGGCCTCCTACAAGCATTAAATCCACATAGAAAAAATCAACAAGCAAGATTTAGGTCCCCACACATCCAATGGTCAATCCAAAACTTGAGGAATGTGACCCAAATTAAATGCACAAGTTGGCCAAGCCAAATCATTTAAAACAAACCCATTGGTGAATTGGAACACTGAGAAACATCAAACAACAACCAAAATGACCGAACACCGAGCACCAAACTCATGTACCAAGATCTTTCGATAGAGAAACAAAAGAACAACCACCAAGGACCATTGGTGGAGCCAAACTAACTCCCAACCAAGAACCAACTCCAAGTAACCGAGAACTCCAAATCTCCCACTAAGATCACTATTGAAAGACAAAACATATTTTTGGTGATACAAGATTGCCAACTACCCTAGGATGCTCCTACATTAGAATTAGAACACCAAAAATAATCAAACCAAAATAAAAATTCATTTATAATAAAGTAAAATATGCTTTGAAAGCATCTACACTATTCTCCAAAAACCCCAGGTTTCCTTAAATTTATTTACCAGCGAGAATGTTGGTCCCCCACTCAATCTTCTCTCTATTTGGTAATGATCTCATTAAATAGAATGATAGACACATGATTAATGAACCAAATCTAAATCTATAACCATCCTCTCTAGTCATCTTGAAATTCTCAAGAAATTTATCGAACAACATTTTGCATAGATCAAATTGAACATTCTCCCTAACCATTTTATAAGAAATGTTAATTACCATGGCTGGAGTGGCACCATTACAGTTTTGAAATTGAATATTATAAGAAATACCATGAGAAACATATATACATCACCACTAGATCTTCAAGGGTATTTTTTAGTAGTCCACGTTGATCATGGTCAATCCCAATTAACTCGTCTACTTCCTTGTAATTGATCATCCTCTTTCCAAGTAAATTGCCAAAACTAAACATCCTAATGATGTCTTCAATTACCTTCTTTGTCACTTGATATGGTTTATCTAACACTAGGTTTCCATCTTGAAATGACTCAACAAGATCATAATGAATTCCTTTTCATCTCACCATGGAATTTCTCCCCATATATCTAAACCAAGACTATGTATCCTCTTTAATTCATTCGCTAACAAACCAACTTCCAACTGCCTGATCCTGCTATGGTCAAATTATCCTAGCTCAACCTTCTTTATCATCCTTGACACAATCGAACTGATACCACATACCACAATTTAGACTCCATAATTTCACTCGATTAATCTTCTTCAACCTTTCTTTTAAGCTCTGCTAAAACTTTGATTTTTTTCTTGCAATGGTGCCAAATAATTTTGAGCCTTCGCCTTTATGACCATGATCCATCATAATTTGTTTTCACGCCAATAATTAATTTTTACTAATACAACCCAACTATACTTTTTATATAAATCAACCATCATATTTGTAATCATTATTTTTCCAACCATAATGTAATTCCCAAAATTAAGGCACTACATTGGACATTACACATCCTCTTTAGCCTAATCCAAACTTTATTAATTAGCAAATATTTTTTTTAAATGACATACTACATTAATTAAATCAACATAGAATAAACCTATTTGTTATATCATTTAACTAGAATCTAAAATGATATTAACTCTACTTAGAATAATAATCTTATTATCATGTTCAAATAATGAACATGACTTGCAAATTCATACCTAAGTTACTGTTTCTTATTTCTAAATTGTGTTCTCCTTGTTTCCAATACTTGTACTTGTACACATGGCTATACACCTAGATTCATAATAAAAGATCCATTATAAGTTAGATACATGATCGTAAAGATAATTCCACATCAATATATTAGCTAGGTAAAATATAGTTACATCTGAATTGGTAAAAGGGTGAAGTACACATGAAATTGAGAACGAGTAAGCAAATTTTATTTTAATTCATACAAAGACAAGTCCTAAGGGCTATTTCTAATGTCTCAAGGGCTCTTCTTTGATGGTCTTGCCTACATAAATTATAGAGACATTGTAGTTTGACTTTTCAATATATAAACCATACAATTGTATAATTTACAAATATGGGTAAGAAACTCTTTTCTAGGGTCCAATTTCCCCATAAAGCTTCTCATCAACTGCCACCCACATAGGTGAAACAAAGATGAGTTCCTAATTAGTTTTTTTCTATACAAACCAATCACTCAAAATTATCCTTCCAATATTTTCTCAAGTACATATGTAGTTAATCATCATTATTTGATCAAAGCCCTATTGATTTCTTAGGAAACATTATATCCTTAAATACATTGACTTTAGGGTATGTCTCAATTAGGTTTCCCTAGGTTGGTCATAACTTAGTAATAATAATTATATATAAAAGAGAGTAAAGTTGGGAGTGTTGGAAAGTGATGTTTTGGGCACTAGGGATCACTTGAGGGTTGTCATTTATGGCAACACTTATTATTTGAGTGATCTCATCTTGAAAAGATTGTCACTGGAGTCACAGTCATGAAAATGACTAAGTCTAGAATCAGGATAACAGGGTACAATGCTACAGTTTTGGTCAGTGATGAAGATATATAAGGTATTAGGGCTTGCAAATTTAAGTAAAGGTATTTTGGGATGTATACATGCTTCGATTAAGAGTGCATGAGTTTTGGTTATTAGATCTATGAGATATAGTGTTCGGAAGGTATGCAAAGACAGTAAAATAGTATAATAGGGTATATGAACAATTGCGAAGATCAAGGAGAGTATAGTGGATAGGGTAACATGATAAGATAGGTGAATAGATTATATTGCCAACTCTTTGGTAATATAAGATCACTGAATCCATAATTATCATTTTCATAAGTTATTATTATGTTTTGTATGGTATTTGTGAAGCCAACTTGAAGGCTGATTTTGTATAAGTATAGAGTGCTTTTGTGAAAGCGAAGTATGGATGTTTTTATGATGATGAAGGAAGATTGTGAATCTAAGAGCAGAGATCAGATGTGAGATTAATAAGATGCTGAGCTATAACTGGAACTATCTAAGCAAGATAAGTGCTTGTATTTTTCACATTTTGGAGAATTCTTTTGAGATAGTTTTTGATTGTAAGAGAAGTGTGCTCACTACCTTTAACCAGGTGTTTTGTATACCCCTAACATGGTTTTGTATTCTTCTAACAAGGAAATGTACTATGTAACAATCAGCTCCTAACAGGGCTAGATCTCCTAACACTAATATTATATTTTAGTGCATATTTGTGGGTACCATCCCCACCGAGGTTTTCCCTTGGCCAGGGTTTCCTCAAGAACAAATCATGATGTCATGAGTAATGTGTTATTCTTATATGTTATTTTCATTTTTGCATTACTTTGGATTGTTTATAATTGTTTTAAGTTGAAATCAAAGTTTTGTAATACTGATTCACCCCCCCCCCCCACCCTCTTAGTATTACCTAATCCTAACAATTGGTATCAGAGCTATTGGCCCTTGGAGATAAATCCTAATAGCTTAATGGAGATCATAATGGATTCAGAATATTTGCAAGAGAACTTTGAAGCTACACTTGAAGATATGGATAAAGTGAAGGATGAGAATGGAGAATTAAAATTCAAATTAAGAAGAGCACAAGGTTTCATTGCAAAACTAATAGAACAACTTGAGATTGCAAAAATTCAGAGACAAGACCTTATGGAGAAGATCAAAGAAAATTCAAACAGTGATACATCAAACAAAGTGAAGAAGCTGGAGCAAGAAAAAGAACAAATCAATCTTTTGATGATTAAAGAAATTAAACATGAAAAAGATGAAAGAAACAAAGTTGAAGAGTCACTAAAAGAAGTTAATATGCAGACAAGTCAAATGAAGACTGAACTTGACCAATACAAAGATAAATATTAGGAAATGAAAAAAAATAATCAGATCATTAAAGGTGAACTCACTCCAGCCAAATTACACATTGAGAAGTTTCACATGAGCAGTGACAAGATTGATGAACAAAGAGCAAGACAAAAGCCTAAAGGAGATATGATTGGAGTTGGATTAAATGAAGCAGAATGTTCAAAAACCCAAGAAGAATCAAATGAAGCAAAGACTAAAGAAAGACCTACTCCTGAAGAGAGACCTACTCATGAAGAACCTAGAGAACAGTTGAAACCCTTCAGAAGTAGATGTTTCAGATGCAACAAAGTTGGACACATGAAAAGAGATTGCATAAGTAAAGGTAACTCTAAGCCCTTTACTAGTTACTATTTTAATTACTATGAATATGGACACAAGAAAGAAGATTGTAGAAAACCTAATCAGTCCAAGTATAAGCAAGACTATGTTAGAGAAGAATCAACAGTCAAGATTACATGTCAAAAATGCAATAACTTTGGGCATACAACAAGGTATTGTAAGTTGCAGACTAATCAAGATAGAAGGATACCACCTTCTTGTTACAAATGTAACAATATAGGTCACATTGTGAAGTTTTTCAGATATAATGGAGAAGACCAAGAAGATCAAGTGAACCAAAAGGACCACCTCCTGTGGTTATAAGGAAGAATATTGGTGATAGTGGTAAAAGTCTAAATGACTACATGAATGAATTTGAGAGTCATTTCAAGAAATCAAAGGATGAGAAGATATGGCTAGTAAAATTTCTAAACAAAGCATTGGTTCAGGGAGAGACAGTTGATGATACTATGTCTTTGCATGATGAGTTCTTTGAGGCATCGACCTAGAAGGCTGCATGGCCTTATGAGGTGCACTGGATGTAGTGAACAAAAAATATCCAGCCCATGTATATGTGGAGTAAGCTCATGCAAGCTTAGGTATGATGTGTATAGACACTGAGGAGTCTGTGGATGAGAGTGCAACACTTGGAGATTCATCTTCTATGTTTGTGAGTTTTGTATCGATTGGACGACATGCAAAGTTTAGCTACCCATGTTTAATATACATACTCCACTTGTGATGGATAAAAGTACTTAAAAAACCTCAAATCTACACCATTTTTTGATTAGCACTTAAGGAGAACAGAGTTGAGAAGATTATCAGTCATCTAGCAGAGTGATTATGTGATTGCGTAAAGAAAAACACTAAATTTAGGCATGTTTAAGGTATTTAGACCTAATCTCTTAAAGAAGTCATGGATGCACCAGTAGTTTATGATGTTGTAGATAGACCTGGGCATAAGTTCAAGAGGCATCCATTCAAATCCTATGAGGATGATCTAGAAGGAGCATTTTCACAAACCCCCATAGGCATATTGCACATAGAAGACATTAGGGCATACATACACTACAAGTATGAAATCATTGGTGAGGTTAACATCTACAATGAAATGGATAGTATGATAGAAGGTGATGGATCCATGGTAGAAGAATTTAAGCACCTACAAGATCAATCAATCCTTAGGTTAACCCTACTCCTAGAATTCATAGATGTTGAATGGTTTAAGATCATTCTTAGCATAGTTCATGATCATTTTTGTTGGATTGGTGAACAACCTGTGAAAATATGTGTACAGTTGATTCATGAGATCACAAGACTTGAAAATGAAGGAGCCCTACCTGTAGCAGAAAAGAACCTGAGGAAACAGGCAGAAACCCTAACCCATTCGAAGTGGGATAAGAGGGAAATGACAGTCAATGACATTTATTTGTAGGATGTCATATTGGTAGCAATGTTTCTAGGCTACAAGTTTTTTTAATAGTATTAGACCTAATTCTATATCTACTAGGGTCATCATGATGACATAAAAAATGGTGAAAGAAAACAAGAATTATAATCTCTATGAAATCTTAGCACAATAGTTTATTGAGAATGTGAAGGCTATAAAGAAGGACAAATCTAAGGCATTTAGATTTGGATAATTGCTAATCCATATGTATATCCACATCATTCACAAGTTTCCTGGCATGCACCCTAGGGCATGGAAGGGAAATGTAACCACAGGAATTTAGATTTCATAGTACTACAGAAGACAAGATAAGAATTGGGTTGATGGTGAACTATTTTCCATTAATAAGATATTATAGAGGTAGATGAAAGAGAGGTACAGGATACCAAAGAATTTAGTGGAAAAATATGAGGACACTATTTGTTTCATGGTTGAAATTGACTATGTCTTCTTTGAGGTAGTTGAGCCCAGAATGAAGTGGTGCTATCCTATGGGATATGAGGTAAGTGCTGAAATCCTAACTATGCAAGTGGAGCATGTACTGGCAGCAGAAAAAGACCCTACCCAAGAAAGATGGGGAACATATAGGGAGAAGTATGAAAAGCTAGAGAAGAGCAAGAAAAGGTAAAAAGGAAAAGGAAACTCAACAAGATTGTTGAGATATCACTGCGAAGGTGGGAATCACAAAAAGGTAGTTGATAGATATGAAAAATAAGATGGAGGCATCTTCTAGCATTGCCACCGATGCACCCATTCCTTTGGAGATAGAAAAGATAGTAGCTCCTACTATTAATATTGTTGATTTGCTAGCCACTCAAGAGGAAGAAACACAAGATGTTGTGCTTGCAGTTATTCCTAGAAGATCCACAAGGATAGGTAAGCAGGACAATCCTAAGGAAAAGAGACAGAAGTGAAGAGGAAGAAGAATGAAGAAAAGGCAGTTGAGAAAGAGGGAGAGAAAATAGCTCAAAAGGATCCACAAACCTTGTGGAAACCAGACCTTAAATCACTGTAGAAGAGAGTAATTAAAGATAGAAATCTAATAATAGTGAATAGATACTATGAGAGATATGACTCTAATGACCAAGCAGTCATTGAAGATACTATCATTGAGTATCTGCTAACTTTTAAGAAGAATTTGTTAGAGATTGAAGGAAGCATTCCCAAAGACCTATACAGTAAACTAGAAATCAAGAAACAATTAGAACAGTCAGAGGATGATAACATATGGAACAATACAATTGAAGACATGTTACCGGTTGTATCTCTATAGGAAAGAGAGAGAATCATAAATGCACTAAAACCCCTACTGAGGACAAAGGCTAGACTAGTCAAAATTATGGCTAGAAAATATGATGAGGTGATTGACAACACCCAAAAGGCATTAGACCAAGTTATAATGTATGATATGCCGAAGAAGGCCTCACCTCCCAAGGATTCTAAGCCTATATCTTTGGGTTTAGGAGAAATTTCCAAGGCAATGGATGAAAGTGTTCAAGATAGCACACAACTAGATTTCTTTGTCACTGGTGTGCCTGTGACCCTTGACACTTTGCAAGATGTTAATGATTTATTTTTGGATAATGTGGATAGTATGATAGAGGTTGGAGATCAAGAGCAGATAGAGGAAGATAAATCAGGAGAGAAACAAGAAGAAAAGTATAGGAGAAATAAATTCAGTTGAAGGAAAAGAAGGTAGAACCAATCAAATCAAAAAATGTTGCCGAGGTTAGTTTGGACACCTCCTTATTGTTGGCAAGTATGTCCAAACTAGTAATTTTTGATGTGAACAACATGGATGAGGATGAGCTGATGAGGCTATCATTTATGGCTTTTTCTAAAGCTAAGGAAAGATCAGTTCAGAAAGGTGACAAAAGAGTTAAGGTAATGGCCAGGGCTATAGAAATAGTGAACAAGCTACTCCCCTCACTGGTTATCTTCAAAGAAAAGGATGAAGTTGAGAACCTTGGTACAATGTTGAATAGCTTTGATAATCATTTTGATTCATTGCTAAAAACTGTAGAAGAAAAGGCTGAGAAAAACTTTTTAGAAAAGAAGTTGAGAGAAGTCTATAAGTCTATTTCATGGGACTTAAACATTCTCAAGGCTACTAATCTTAAGGCCAAGATTTGTGTAGCACAAGGAAGGAAAATATATAGCTACTGCATAAGTCCTTACAGACACATAAAGAACATTGAGGAGATTATAGCCAAGGATAGGGCTACCCTTGACTGTCTTATGGACATTTTTGAATCATCTTCACAAACTATGGGAGAAATGAATAAAGAGACATCCAGACTATTGGATAAGATAGGGGTACTAGAAATGGAGAAAGGGAGAGTTATAGATAGATTTGGCTTATTGAGAATCCTACTAACCCCTAAGCTTACAATGCTTGAGTCACATCTTTTGGAGATGAAAAAGGTTGAAGGATCAATGACAGTGTCAACACTTATAGAGCTTAAGGTAGCAGATACAACATCATATGCATTGAGTGGATTAATCCATGTCAATGAGCTTCTAATAAATTCATGGGCTGAGGAAGTGAAGACATTGGAAAACTCTTTCCAAGATGTCTTAAATCTGGTAAGTAAGCACTAAATCCTTTGTGCTTAAGTTTTGTAATTTTGAATGAACCTTTGCCATTGATGTCAAAGGGAGAGGAAGAGAAAGAAATATGAGGAAGAGAAAGAAATATGAGAGACTAAAATGTAGAGAAGAAAATAGTAAAGAAAATAAAACATGTGTAAAATAAAAAAGTAAGTAGAAAAGAGAAAAAGAAAAGAAGAGAGTTGTATTGTGACACTTAGTAATTTTTCTAAGTGTTGCCATCAATGCCAAAGGGAGAGATTGTTGGCAAGTGATGTTTTGTGCACTAGGGATCACTTGAGGGTTGTCATTTATGGCAACACTTATGATTGGAGTGATTGCATCTTGAGAAGATTACCACTGGAGTCACAGTCATGAAAATGACTAAGTCCAGAATCAGGATAACAGGGTACAGCGCTATAGTTTTGGTCAACGATGAAGATATATAAGGTATTAGGGCTTGAAAAGTTAACTAAAGGTATTTTGGGATGTATACATGCTTTAGTTAAGAGCACATGAGTATTGGTTATTAGATCTGTGAGATACAATGTTCGGAAGGTATGCGAAGACAATAAAATAGTATAACAGGGTATATGAATAGTTGCAAAGATCAAGGAGAGTATAGTGGATATGGTAACATGATAAGATAGGTGAATAGAGTATATTTTGGACTCTTTGGTAATATAAGATCACTGACTCCATAATTATCATTTTCATACATTATTATTATGTTTTGTATGGTATTTGTGAAGCTGACTTGAAGGCTGATTTTGTATAAGTATAGAGTGCTTTTGTGAAAGCAAAGTATGGATGTTTTTATGATGATGAAGAAAAATTGTGAATCTAAGAGCAGAGATCAGTAAGAGGTCAAGCTATAACTGGAACTATCTAAGCAAGATAAGTTCTTATATTGTTCACATTTTGGATAATTCTTTTGAGACAATTTTTTTATTGTAAGAGCAGTGTGCTCACCACCTTTGACCAGGTGTTTTGTATACCCCTATTAGAGTTTTGTATTCCTCTAACAAGGAAATTTACTATATAATAATCAGCTCGTAATAGGGCTAGATCTCCTAACATGGATATTATATTTAGTGCATCTTTGTGGGTACCATCCCCGCCAGGGTTTTCCCTTGGCCAAGGTTTCCTCGAGAAAAAATCATGGTTTCATGAGTAATGTGGTATGCTTATATGTTCTTTTCATTTCTGCATTACTTTGGATTGTTTATAATTGTTTAAAGTTGAAATCAAAGTTCTATAATACTGATTCACCCCCCCCCCCCCCCCCTCAGTATTACCTAATCCTAACAGGGAGATTATCCCTAGTATTAGGTACACACATAGGATACCTCAAGAATATCTATATGACTAGATGACACACACATGACCCTCTTATAAATTTAGTATAGACTGATATAATAATGATAACTTGCTTCATAGGAACTACAAAATTTGAAAGATTATGAAAAGGATCATCACTAACGCCCAACCCTAAACATAAATATTCTCTCTCTAGACACTCAATAACTATAAGAAACACACACATCACACTCTCAATTTTGTTTTAAATATATTAAAAGATAACTTTCAGATTCCATTCCAAGTCATATCTGTGTAGACAATTTTTTGACCACAAAGAAAAATCTCGACATAAATATAGAGTAGTATCCTTTTAGAAATAACTTACTTGGATTTAATATAAAAAGAACAAGAATAAATTTATGTAAATGAATACATCAATTCAAGGTTGAAGAAGTTACAAATGTCTTTACCATGGTAAAGAAAAATAACTAAGGGGTACATGCTAGCTAATGGAAGATAAAATCTATGTCCAATACAGTAAGATTGGTTAAGACTACAATAAAGGTGATTTTTGTAATATATAAGTAGTGGAGCTGTATTCTTTCTAAAAAAGAAAAATGTACAATGTTCCCCATCATAGAAATGCATATGATTACTTAAGCAATTGTCAGACTATCAAATAATGAACTAAGAATAAGAAATCTGTAAAGAGAAGTAATCAACGTTAGCTTGCAAGTTAGATGTAGACTTGTCATAAAAAAAAAGTCTAAACATGGGTCTTCCACTATAAGAATTGTAGAATCCAATAACTACTATTATTTAATAATCCATACATAGATGTTATTTTTATTCATTTAGTAAATGTATAATGCACTCATGTAAAGTAGCCTTTACATCAACCTATTATCATGAATGAGAGGAAACATGTATGAGAAGAAAACATCCTAGCCATTCCTCTCATTTAATTCTTTTGGACATATATTTATTTCTACCCTTATCATCCTCTCACAATTACAGTATGCATAGTTGTGGGGTATGGGCTGTCGTGCCTAATTTAACCATCTTCTTATATGTGGCAAGTGGTCAATCATTAGGCAAGGTGAAAATCATGTGCATTAAAAGACAATAAATTTAATATTTGTTTTGTACTTGATCTTATTTATCATTTTAAGTAGCATTCAATCTTTTTGGGTGTACAATAGTTTTATTCACTCCTTTAAGCGATGCTAGTGCTTAATATCTATATCAACTTATATTGCTATTATTGTATTTCTAGAATGATAACTATATTATCTTTCTCCTTTTGGTTTAGTGTATTAATATTATCAAGAGGCATTTAAAAGTTCTAAATTCGAATCCAAATTTGCATATTTACTCAATATGAACATGCAAAATAATTATTGTTTTATGGGTTTCCCAATTTATCGATAAATTGATTCATGGGGATGAAAATCAAAAGAACAATTTATTATTATCGTAGAAGCATAAATAATTAATATGAATAAATCATATAGGTCTTCATATGAATTAAGAAAAATTATGACATCAATACTAATATCTAATCATAGCTATAGTATTTCTCTAGTTTCTTATCACACCTATACCATATCTCTATGACGCCATTCACATCCCAAAACACATCCATGATTCTATCCTATAATTTATCCTAGATGAGTGTATAATTAAAACCTTAAAAATTATCATTTTCTATTAAACTAACTCATACAAGAACTTATACCTAATCCAAACATATATTTATTGTATAACTTGATAATCACACTTAGGTCCATGTTACGAATGAGGGGGAGGAACTATCATGCAAATAAACACAAGAATGGCCACTAATGTACTAGTTAAAATCATTGTTGAGGTCAACTAGAACTATTTAAGTTGTAATTATTACCATTCATATCTATTTTAATAAATAAAATTTATATAACAATTAATAGTTGAATAACGTACTTTCATACTAATTCTTAATGTGATTAACTATCATTAACAATGTCATATGCCTTACTCCTTGGGCAACATTGGCATCATTATTAATTAGGATTTGATATAATTATTGATATAAAATTTATTATTTTAAATAAATGATGCCAAAAGGGATGTGTTCTTTCAATGTTGTGTCTTGGACCTAAGTTATTCTTTTCAAGATTCTATCTATCAAGTCATGACAACTCTAATATTTCTATCCCAAGGATTTTCAAGTAGAGGTGAATAATACTTCCATTTAATGATACAATTATTTAAGTCTACCTAAGTGATTTCATGGCACCATAAGGGACAATCCAACACACTCTTGAATAATTTAAGGTTAAATACAGATAACTCTTGATTCCTACTCCTACTAATCCTTTCAAAACTAACAAAGAAAGTCAAGATGTAATGCCCAAAAGTTCGGGCCAAAACACAACCAACAAATTTTTTTTATAAAAAAGGTTATAAGTTCCACGTTCGCGATGCGGGACAAAAGTGCTAATGACGAAGTTCCAAAGCGACAAGAGGTCAAACCTCAACAAGTTGTTTACCGAAGGATGCTAGATGAAATTCAATATAATCAAAGTTCGTTAATCAACTTGACGATCAATTTGTCAAACGTTAATCTATTAGTCCTTTAGATTATCTAAGAGGAATAGAATGTTTATTGATAATGTTATTCTTTAGATAGGTTAACCATTTTCCAAATATGCTCATATCGAGACCAATTTGATTGTGATGGTAAAATTGCCATCTTATGATTATATTGAATATAAATTTAAATTGACGCTTTCATCAATATCCATTTTCAAATGTATAAATACTAATTCAATTTATAATTACAACATACCATTAAATCAGTGTACTTTTTAACCAATTA
Source organism: Chamaecyparis obtusa (assembly GCA_027943335.1). Classification (NCBI taxonomy): domain Eukaryota; kingdom Viridiplantae; phylum Streptophyta; class Pinopsida; order Cupressales; family Cupressaceae; genus Chamaecyparis; species Chamaecyparis obtusa. The sequence continues at coordinate 623,088 of BSBK01004469.1, forward strand.
ATAAATTCAAAGATAACATTAGTTAATGATAAATATAATCAAAATTTATAAATCAATATTATTAATTGATAATTATAATATATTAATTAATTAATATAATTATTAATTAATTAATATACTATAATTTATTAATTAATATTATGTGCATGATAAGAATAGAGCATGACATCAAAATAAATAACAAAAATATCTACTAACAAACATAGACAAAAATAATAACCATCTATAATTAATAACATACCTTAATTAAAACATTCAAAAACATAATAATAACTAGCTATCTAAAGACAAGACATAATATCAAATTATCTTATTTAAATAACTTCCTAATCAAACTTAATTAACTACTAACCTAAAGCAATAATCTAAACATCCTACTAACATTACTAACCTATTAACCTACTATAACATCCTATCTCATTTCCTACCCTACCACATGGCCTAAGGAAAAGGTCATAATCAAATCATGCGCCATTTTAGGGGAGGAGATAAAAAGTCTCCAAAATCAGCGCATGAGAAGGAGAATTAAATGGAGCTAGCATTAAGTTATGACAGGTCTTAAATTACATGGGACCCACAAAACTTCTTCCTAGACACTAAGGCCATCCTCCAAGGAAAAACATGTGCCATTTTCCATGAGAGAAGGTAAATGCAATAAAGTGATGTTGTCAGAAGTCATGCGCCATTTTTCATGGGGAGAGATAAGTGCATTGAAAGTAATGCCTTCTTTAAATAATATTTGCCAAGTGGGGTTTCTTCAAGATGTGCGCCATGAGGGGACAGTCTAAGTACATTCCCTTATCCAATAGAAGGGTTTTAAATACAACAAAGACTAGAACCCCAAAGCATGCGCCAATACAAGGAATAGAATTAAATAGGGTATGGGGTAGTGATGTTTTAGTATATATTTTAATTGATTTATAAGGTGAGGTGGCAAGGTTTATTATTTTTAATTGACTGTGGTATGGATTTTGTATGGGATTTTTATTCCATACAAAATCCAGAGAGCATTTTGCTCTCTTAAAATCTGGAGAGTGTTATTTTGCTTGCACTATTTTTACATCTTCTTGCAAACTATGAGTAGTATATCTTCATCATTTAATTAGTCTCCTTAATGCATAAGGAAGCCTATTGTCTTAAGATTGATAGAGTATCAATAAGGGTTAATATAGTTTGATTGAAAACTGAATGAGATTTCCACGTAGAAACTAACATGATCATTTGTTCATAGTTGTTCCATTACAATTTATAGAACTAAAAGAGTGATATGAATCAAATGGAGATTATTTTCAATGGTCATGACATTTAAATCATCATATATGAATCTGCAATATTCCTACTTCAACCAAGATATGAAATCTTATTGAAATTGATACAATATCTATTCTATCAATATTGAGAACTCATTGCAAAAAGGAGAGTAATTTCAACTATAGTAAGAGATAGAAATCTTTAATTACGTATGCAAGGATTCATCATAAACATTAAGAAATCCATTTCAAATCATTTACAAATACATCAATAAAGTTTACAACATCCTAGTTTCAACAAAGCATTGCAATGAATAATTCCGCACAATGAAAGATCAAGATAATAACAGTCTCTCATCCATTTCATCTTCACAATAGTTCCAAATGAAAGGCATTACATTCTCTTTTACATCAAATGAAATCTAAATACAAAGAGTGATTCACAATGGAATAAAAGGGATGTCTTCTCTCAACCATCCAAAAGATGAAAACCTCCATGATAGCTCCTCTTTGAGCTTCCACAAATCTGCAAATAAAAAAAATGGAGAACCATGGGTGCTCACCACCCAACCTAGGTCTCTTATGAGACCACCCCCGAGCTTAGAGAACCAAGGCTAAATGGGTATGCAACAAGATCAACAAGAAGCTCACAAACAATTTACACAAATGCACATACAACAAATTACTCCCTTCCAAGGTTACACAAATGAGTCTTACAAGCTCATTGAGAGGGTGGAGGTGGGCTTTTCCAAGGGGAGAATGCCATTACATAAAATTTTTCTCACCATGAGTATTCAAATGCCTCTTCAAGGCTACATATCCATGCATATACAAATGCCTCTTCATACACATACTTTGCTTAACATCCTCTTCAAAATACAAAAATGCAATGGCTTCCATGGTGCCCATACACCATGGACTTATCCCTCTTCTCCAAGAGAAGAGACTCTCACCTCATGGAGAGCCCAACTAACCCCTCCACCCATAGGCCACTTCTTCCCTTCCCAAAGGGTGAGTAATGCCTCACACCCATAAACAAGAACTCCCTCAATCAAGCAAAAAGAACAAGATCAAACCATGAAATCAAAACCCAAAATCCCTCCATTACAACACATTGTCACAACAAGAACCAAGATTCATATGCATGAGAAAGAAAAATATAAGTTAATCTAAAGAGCAAGTAGAAAGGCTTCCATGAGAAGAGTAACCAACCTCCATAAGTGTGATGGAAATGGAAATTTGAGAAGAGCTTATCCACTATCCTTCCTCAATCCAAACCCTAATGTCTCCAAATGTGGAGAGTGGGTGAACACCCACTAAATCTCCTAAGGGCCTCTAAAAAGGCCTCCAAATTTCTACCCACCCACCATCCATTAATGCAAACTTGACTCTATGACCTTGTTGTCTTTCCTTGTCCCCCCATGATAAATGCATGATTGAAAGAAAGGGTGAAGTTGGGTAAAGATCATGACTTATCAAATTTCGAAGTCAAGGGTAAATGGGTCATAAAATAGGTTACCAAGGTCACTAGGGAATTATAGACATGCTCAAAACCTTCCTAACCCATAACCCTATCCATTAGATACTTAAATTATGCCAAAAATGACCCTTAGAACCCCTTATTGGTCTCAAGAAGTGACTAGAACAAGGATGAATTAAAACAAGCACATAACAAGTGTCAAATGACACTAACGATTACACATTACATACCCAAGGTCATGTCCTGGATGACAACAAGAAATTAACTAATAACACACCTGCAAAGATCCACATTTACAAGGAGTTCACATTACAACGAGGCTTTTAATCCCATATTGGATTAAGCCTTGGCTTACTCAATTCACATTTGTTTAACCTTGGTTCTCCGATAAATTCCATGGTTCTCTTACCTGCACACTCCTCAATGCAGCATCAATAATTCAAGGAAGAAAAACCAATACGAATAAACATATAAGATATAACATCTTCAATTTAATCAAAATTCAATTGCTTAGTTCAATTTCATAATTCAATTGCATCTCTAATGCCTACTAATCTTGTAATTCAATTGAAATCATGATCATCAATAATCTAACATCATCACAAGGTAATCATCAATTACTCATAACATCAATGCAGTGAAGATGTCTAACATGATATTCATTTGCAACATAGAATTTGATTGCATTCTTACAATCGCTTTCTCATAATTCATGATTCAATGCATACATCTAATCACTTTCATATAGTGCATAATTTAATTGCATATAATTTTATACACATAAGTTATAATTTCTACTACGTACTCAAAGTCACATAAAGTACAATGCCCACATATAGATCATAATCCAAATTCAAGCTTGCAAACATATAGAATACATTCATTATTTCAATTCAATTCAATCTACATAATTTGATTGCATAGTACTCCTAATCTCAAAGATTCTCAATTTTCCTTAGCATGATATTTAAGATAAATCGATAGTTCAACATCGGTAAGGGGGTAACCATAACAATCAGGTCCTATAAAATTCTTATCACAAGTATGATTAAATTTCTTAATCTAGGAAAACAAAATGCAAAATAATCCTATTAGTCTAGGATCTAACAAATCCTTGTTCAGGGTTCTAAGAATATCACCAAATTGTCACTATGGTATAACCATATAATACATCATCAAAACATTACTCATCCTCCTCGTAGGAGTTACTAGAATCATCACATCAACTTATTAATTTAATCCAAGATAAACTTAAGACTTAACACATACTAATTTGGCATTTACATCTCAACTACTTGAATCTAATTCTTTCGACAAAAGTACTCAATGGAACCTTAATAGTCTAGCTGGATCTATGATTTGCAGGGTAACATACTGCATCCAAGATTCACTTACATAATTAATAACTCAAATATATCACCTCTATCATTGTGACACTTAGTTGATAGGTACTGATATGAAGGTACAATATATAGGTCTATTTCGAGGTACAATTCTGTTAGGGATTTACCAATCATCCAGATACTTCAACACCCCTTAATCCTCTGACATCAAACTGTCAAGGAAAAGGTGGAAATGGGATGGGCCTTACACAAGAAAAGAATATTACTTACCCCATTGTCATGAGGTTTAATTATCACCACTTGAATCCTTCTAGTTCATACTAAAGTCACACTTAGTCATAATCATTAGTAAAAAATAGCATTGCAACCAAAGCAACATGAACATATAATCATCATGTAATGTACAGTGTTCCCATTCACTTTTCTCACCTTATGTATGATCACTCGACTTTATCCATTTTAATACACTTGCACATTTTATCTTATCACTACATATAAATTGAGCTTCATAGAATTTTCAGTTTTACCCCTAGTATATGATATTTTAGAAGCATAATCTAACTATTTCATAAAGTGTAGCATAATCAAAATCAAGATATAAGCATGACCAACTATTTATATCATCTAGATTAAGTAACACTATTCAAAGTAGCATCAAATTATAAAGAATCTATGTCCATCCACAAGTGGGGCCTCACACATCATACCAAAGACAATCTAGATTCAACCAGTATCACCTTGGACCAAGGGAAGTGATTGATATATTATTTTGATACTCCCCCTATGCCAAAGCATTCGACTCAGTTATCGAAAGAGATAGTACCGATATTTGGTACCACATGGATATCCTCACTAGCATCTTTTTGTTGGCATAATGGTCAGCACTCCCCTTGGGATTCATAACATGGCTTAACCACATCCTATGTCTTCTATAAGTCTAGTGGCTGTATCAATCATTAATAGGCCAATATTTTGGTGCAACGATAACCACTACTTGTAACAAGTGGTATCGAATCTAGGTCAAAGTTTTGAATCTCCTTGGGTAGCACCGAGGGGGAGATTGTTGGCATAATAGTCAGTGCTCCCCTCAGGATTCACAACATGGCTTTACCACCTCTTGTATCTTGTATAAGTCTAGTGGTTGTATCAGGCATTAACAGGTCAATCTTTTGGTGCAATGGAAGCCACCACTTGTAACATTTTATTCTTCTTCAACATGTCATTATAGTTTTTTGAGATTTACTTGAAACCGTAGTATTGTTACCATCTCTAGTATTTACTAGAGCAACACCAGATTTGCATGTGTTAGCATAATGATCAATATGACCACATTTGAAATATATGACATTCCTCTGACCTAATCCCTAGATATACATTTATTAGCCTTGTGACCATAATTGTGACACACATAGAAGTTCCCATGAAAGATATTATTCATTAAAATTTTCTTAATTTGGATTAGAAACTTGAATTTTGCATTGATTCTCTTTATGACCAACTATGTGACAATTAAAGCATTGAAGATTCTATTCTTTCCACATCTTATATTCAACATACTTATGACCAAAATCCTTTCATATGTAACAATAGCCATTAAAATATAAGTACCTTTGAGCATTTGGTTTCCTTAAGGGAGGCCTTCTTGTAGATGTATTCAGAACCTTGACCTTTATTGCTACCTTAGATTTTTCCTCAACTTCAACTTCCTTCTCAATTCCTTTCACTAAAAAAATATAATCCTTCCTTATCCTTGTGAGGCTTCTATAGGAATAATAAATAATCCAAAATAGTACTTCTCTCACAAACCTTAACTTCAAATCTCAACTTCCTTAATTCTTGATTCAACTTTTCATTTTCATCTGACTTCATCTTGATGATGTCCTTTAGATTATCTTCATATTTCTTCCATTCCTCTATGATGATCTTCATTTCTTTGTTAGTTCTCTTCTAGAATTTTATTTTCTATTTTAACCCATTTGTGATCAATTCCTCAATATTTTTACTCGCACTCAACTTATTTTCTAGATTTGGCACTTTTTCTTTTGATTCTTTTGATTCTTGACTAACTTCCTTGTGCCTTACTTTGAACTTCTGAATCTGATCCATCAACTTTGAGATACATGCATTCACTTCCTTCAGGTTTTCTTTCAACTCCTCATTCTCTTATTTAGTGTGCTCAATATCGCTCATTGTGATCTACTAATCCTCATTTGAATAGTATTATCCTTCCATCTATTCAAACACCCTAGATATCCCTTAAGTGGTTAGGCTATATCTGCAAATGACCAATCTCTTATTCTAATTTTAGAAGAGGACGAATAACTGGGAGGGGGTGAATCAATTATTCCAAAACTCTTCAATAAAATTTTGCTAAACCAGTAAGCACATAAAATATTCAGAAACATATAACAAAAATCAACATGAAACCATGAACACAATGAACACCATAACACTAGAATTTATGTGGAAATCCAAACTAGGAAAAACCATGAAGAAGCTAATTCTCATGAGAGTAAACACTGGTTAAGGTGATTTTTACAAGGGCTCACTGTTGGTTTTCTTACTTCAGGTTGGCTCAATCTTGGTCAAGATAACTACCCTTATATAAAAGATGTATTACAAAATGTTTTACTAAAAAAATGTGAACCGATAGAATTACATTTGCCTATTTATAAAATAATTCTAGTTGAAAGCACAGTAATTGTTGACAACAAAGATATGATATAGATCTTCTACTCAACTATACCAATCCTCAACATAGTATGTAATACCTTCTCTTTGTACCACAAAAATTCCTCACTTAAATTCATTCTTCTTACACACCACTTCCAAATATCCATTGAAACAAACTCGCACCATATCACCTTCAAATCTCTATTTCTTGCATACATACACACTCTCTCTCATTGGATACAACAATATATATTTATTTATTTATATATATATTATACATATATTATATTATATATATATATATATATATCTATCTATCTATCTATCTATCTATCTATCTATATATGATAAGACAACCACATATTCCAACCAAGCCACAAAACATGTTAGCCACAAAATAAAAAAATTACATTTTTATTTCACACGCTACCACTGAACCTAAATCTAAGTAATACTTAAGAAATCTTTGTAACATATTATCATAGGACCTAAATATAGATCTCCCTTAAGATACATATGCTTCATATTACATTTACCAAAAGATAAACAAATTCTAGAGCCATTAGAATACCACAACCAAGTCCAAGACTTGAATAACAAATGTTATGAACCAACTGATAGATAAGACTAGATGAAACCTAGCTAGAAAAAGATATGATCATTATACCAAAACTTATAATGAATTGTGAGAATTTCTAGGTAGCAGGAACACCTGGAAGCACTGTACAAGAATAGAAATCATCATGCACTAATAGAAAGTACAACCACCAAAACATGTTGATATACCAAGAGATGGATAGAAACAAGTACACTTGACACCATACACCAAAACTATATGTATAAAATCATTTCTACATGCATAATCAAAAGTATGATGTATGACTAACAACCACATACATCCAACCTACATTGCTAAAAACCAACCGATATCACCAAGTGACCGGTATAGAGTTTTTGAGGTCATTGACAACAATGCTAGAAACATCTCAATATGTCTAAAAATTTGACTCTATTATTTCCTTCATAGATTTCTTTAAACTTTTTGCAAACTTCATAAGTAGTGTTCAATGAAATAAATTTTGTTAACTCAATCTTTGATAATGTACTATAGATGGCATACCTCACTTTTTCATTCTCTTCATAGGTTGAGATCTCATTCGCAGTATTGTGACCATTTACTAGTACAACATATTTTTTCTCAATAGCTTCCCAAGTATTGTATCTTAGGAAAATTAGGTAACCTCTCATATTCACTTTCTAGAAACTATAGTCAAATCCATCGAACATAAGAATTTTCACTTTGTGCACCGTCGAATTTGCCTCAAGTGGTTAAGCTCTTATTGAAGGAACCAAAGCTCTAATACCAATTATTGAATAGTTAGAATAATTGAGAGGGGGTGAATCAATTATCATAAAACATTTTTCTTACTCTTAATTGATCTAGAGAAACCTTAACTCAATCAAATAAATAAAACATATATGAACATGAAAGTACATAAGAACACCATACACAATGAACACTACATTTTAATGTGGAAAAATAAAGATCATAAAAAACTACAGAGAATGCGAATTCTCAATAATGAAACATTGATTAAGGTGACACCAATTAAGGTGAATTTTTTATGAAGGGTGGTTCATTACCAAGTTTTCTCACTATAGGTGAGCTCACTACCTTGCTATTATAGCCAATAGAAAAAGGATCACTACCAAAAGAAGAGTGATGAAAAAGGAAATCTACCGCTAAAATAATTGTCACCAACTGCAACATCAGAAGAACCTTATGATCTATTGCTTCTGATAGCATACTTTTTCTATCAGAAATGAACATGAAGGAAATAGTAGAATGGATAGATACAGAGAAATGAGATGAATAGAAAATGTAATATAGAAGTAACATAAACTAGTAATAAACATGTACATACATGGATAAATAGCTTCAATTCTTGTTGCTTTGTGCTCTTCTTTCTTTGTGTTCTTCAATGGGTGTTGAATGGGGTGGATAAGATGGTTTGAAGTCTACTTGTCTTTAAAATGTGCAGTCTTACAAGTCTCAATATTGATTTTAAGGCTTTACTTGCAAGAATTCATTCGATGGATGCTTTGAATTAAGATTTGATTGGTCTTTAATGATTATTAGTAGCCTTACACAAGTTTGTTTTGAGGATGTAGGTGGTTTATTGTTGAAGTGACCACATCTTGTGCACTTAAGGAGGAATGAAGATACAATTTGGATGGAATGATGGGATGGGATCTTTTCTAAGTGTTTAGGGTTGTAACATCTATGTAGGTAGTACAAGTCTAAGTAGTTGCAATGGGGTGGAAACTATGAACATGTTGTGGGTGGATGTTTTTCTAGGTTACACTATTTTGATTGTACCATGAACTAAGCTTGAGGTGATGATCTTCATTTAAGGGTTTAAAGTTGGCATCTAAGTGATTAGATATGATTTGTATTGCAGGCACAAAAATTGGGTATTTTGTACCAAGCGGTCCATTTTAACCCACGTTAGAACCTATCTGTGAGATTGATAGGTTTCTTCTCTGATGGGAAAGGGACCTAAATTTTTATTTGGTGCATTTATAAAAAAAAAAAAATTCTCCTTGTTATGATGCATTTTATTATGTATTAAGAAATGGTGCTTTTGTGTTTGAATTTTCATATCAATGCTGACATCTAATGGGGTCTAGGTGCTAACATGTGGACCCCTATCAACTCCACTACCATCACACGTTTTGGACCCTACACACTTATTGGCTCCTCTCCCCTAGTTCTATGTCTAAATTGGGTAGATAAACACCATGTTTGAAGCTTGCATTGAAAGTAAGATTTTTATTATGTCGAGGGCATTCCTTAATTGAAAGGAGTGCCCTGATTTTAGCTATTAATCTAGTTGGAAATAGAAGAAAATCACTACAAGATGATCCAATCTTCTCTAACTGTTGGATTTTTTTTTAAATTTTCTTTTTACTAATTTTATGGATTTACACCTAAAAACAAACCCCCAATCGACCCTCTATGTTGGTTGTCAAATATAGTATCAAGCGTTGTTTCAGAAGAAACCCTAGCGATTTCTTTAGTAATCTCTAAATCACCAAAATCTCAGCCCCAAACCATACCCCTCTCAGTACCTTTCGTGGGAGCAACAGAACAAGGCAAGTCTCTTTACCACTCCATGGAAAAACCAATTTTTGTAAACCAATATTTGTGCCACTATATTTCTTGTCCCTAGACTACAGTTACTCCTCGCTGCCCAAGGCACGTACAATTTTTTTCCACGGCAGTCAGAGTTCAAGCCTCCTTCCCTTCTCATGCATTCCAAAGTTGGACTTGTAGCCATTTGAGCTGAAACAAAAACCCAAATCATGGGAGACATCCACAATCGCTGCATTTCACTATTTCTAAAAGTTTAATTGTACTATGAATATACAATATCATAAAATTGTACATAACTATATTACATATTTAATTACATTTTTTTGTATGATAATTATTTTTATTATTTATTTTTTTATTTCATATTTGACTTGATGGAGTCCTTACCATCATCATTGGATTTGAGACAATGTATAATGCAACATTTAGTCTAACATACTCAATAACTATCTAAGAAAAAGGGGGAAAGATATATGCAAGGTGTAGTATGGTGTAAGTGTTGGACAAAAATTTCATCCTTATTTTTAGCATGGTTTCAATAATTTTACATGATTAAATGCATTTCTAGACATCTCGTTAAACTGTTTGAAATTAGAAGATGAAGTAAATTAGAGTCTTTTAGGATTTTCTTCCTAGATTCTAAATATATTTTTTATTTTTATTTTTGAATTGATTTGAATTTTTTTTTCTTTCTCCCACAAAAACTGGTATGTTGTCGAAACCGTCATTTTCAAAGAGTTACATTATTTTCATAGAGCATAACTTTTTTTCTAAAATAGATATCAATGTGATTATTTTAAATTTAGTTTTATAACATCGATATAGAGGGCATGCAGTTGGTTTTCTGATAGTATCATAATTATTGCATATTTTATTAATATTTGAAGTTGACTAAACTGTAATTTTGATAGACCTTGACTACATAGCTTATAACTTGTCATGTATTTGTCTAATTTCATTTTTATTTTTTTAATAGAAAGAGAACTTCAATACCTAGGGCATAGATATTTTTTAGAATTTTTTTTTGCTCATTTACTATTTTTCCATAAGCGTCAAACATAGAGGTAGACATACGGTGAAATATCTATGTTTAGTAAAACTAAAAATACAAAGTCAAAATAAACTTAATATATATTAACATTATAATCATTTGAAAGATTTTTCTCAGTAGTACCTTACTACATAGATAGGTTTTTCAAATGGATTCATTTGGTCTACCAAAAAATTAAGTCGAAGTGATTTTTTGTTAGCATTTTAATAGGTGTGAAGGAGACTCTATTGTAGGTATGAATGAGGAGTATAGATGTTATATAAATGTTGTTCTTATCTAAGAGACTTTGAGATAACCATTTTTAATTAATTCTTTCAAATAGAACCTTTCAAAGCTTAAATCATCATATTTTATTAAATATGTGGTATTTCAGCAAAAATCAACATGTCTAAAAAATTGTAACCCACTATTGTGGGGTCACCCCTCTCTCTCTCTGTGTATATATATATATATATATATATATATATATATATATATATATATATATATATATATATATATATATATCCCAAATTTATATATCTTCCTCTCCTATCTCTTCATCCCTCCATCTCTCTTCTTCTCCTTCATTCAAGGATTCTATTTGATTTGTGTTTGGATCCATGTAAGTGGATGTATAAACAATATCTTTGGCTAAATAACTAACCAATTGACATCATGTATTGTATAAATGTATCTAAAGACTAGACCAAAATCTCCCTCCAATGAACTTTCATGCCTCTTCGATGTACCCATTGCATACCAAATGTACAGATGCTTGTTTTATGTGAATTTGATATCATAGAAGCAAGGATAAATTTGATAATAACTATATTTGTTAGCAATAGAAAGCCACACCACACAACTAAGAGGGGGGAGTGGATTAATTGTGTATAATAATTGTAAACTTTAAATTTCAAAACTAGAACATTAATTAAGAATATAATAGTACTAAACAAGGTAGACAACAACACCATAACACATAGAGATTTTTTCTCAAGGAAAACCATGTTAAGGGAAAAAAACCCGATAGGGATGGAACCCACTAGATAGTGCACTAGTACAAAAATGTCCCTGTTAGGAGTTGATACAATATATAAAGTACAATAGTCCCTATTAAAGGATATAACCCTTATTAAAAGGTCCTTCAACCTTGTTAGGAGTTCATGAGAATGAAAGAAACACTATCTGAGCACACTTATCCAAGGAGAAGGTTAAACCCACCTTCAAGACTCACTATCCAAATACAATGAAGTGAACTTACTATTCAAATGATTGAACTGATTGATAGAAACTTACTTTCCTTTATAGTTCCATTCAAGTGCATAAGGAATTATCATAGATTCCATGCATACCCCTTCTCTTAAAATCTTCTCACATGCACAATCATGCATACCTCCCATACACATTTCTCAGATTACAATAGATAATTTACACTCCTTTATACAAGTTACAAGTCTCAATTAGGTCAGCATGTTAGGGATTCCCCAATGCACAAACAGTTACATTACACAATGATAAGGCACACATGGTACCTAATAAAAATATAAAAAAATTTACAAATATTAATTTACTCACCAAGATCCACAATTAACGCTTGCTAATCTATGGAACACATTACACTAGCTAGTCGTCTCCCAAAAGAAATTATCTAAGTTCATATGCTATCATTATCTTCACAATGAACCAATTAAGATAAAAATCCTAGAGTGTACTATTAGGAATGAATGCAAAGTACTTTGGCAGTCATTCTGTAGTAGTTGTTGTTGCACTCATGACTTGGATTGTCATTGATGTTAACACAGTGATATTCTAGATATTAGCAGGAAAGTAGGTACAGTTTTGTTTTGCACACATGTTGTATTGTAGATTGGCTTTTGCATAGTTGATGGTATGTTCTTTGGTGTGTTATTAACCTATGGTTAACAGAACAAAAATAAATTCATTCATTTGTGAGAGTTATGAGCATTTTGGTGAAAGTAGTGTTTAGACAGTGTTTCTGTGAAGCGATGTTCAGAAATCAGAGGATATCTCTTAGCTGGGAAGGAATCTGATTTTGTGTAGTTAAAGGGATGTTGGAGACTCATTAATGATGATGTGGTTCATAGCACAAACTTTGAGGATATGTTTGGAGAAAGTTACAGTATCTGGAAGCTGACAGTTTTATGTGAATTCTATGTGTAGCGTGTAGAATTTATTATTTTGTAATTGAGGACCGAATCATTTGTAATTATTTGAGTTTGGTATATAAGAAGGAATTTTTTCCTTGATGTAATGAGTACTATGAAGATTGTGATGCGAATATATGCATGAAGTGAAGAAAAGAGCTAATTCAGTGATGAAGGAAGACTTGTGAGTACAAAGATCTGGAATTGTGATCTTGTGTAGCAGAGAGTGCAATTTTGGCACAGTGTGAAGGAGGTAATATATTTCATATTATTCTATTGAATAATTCTAAGATCTTTTGGACAGTGGGTTCAAAGATCTTGCCTTGAAGCTGTTTGGGCAGTGGGTCCTTCTGTCTTTCATAAACTCTTAACCGGGTTAGAATCTTTTAACAGGGATTCAAAATATCCTAATAGGGATTTATATGTACTGAATGTATTTTATAAGACTCCTAATAGGGTCCATCCTCTAACAAGGAACTTTCATATTAGTGCATCATTTTGTGGGCATCATTCCCACCGGGGTTTACTCTTTTCAAGAGGTTCCCTAGTCAACATATCTTGTGTTATTGTTCAATTGTGTATGGTTATCTTTCTATGGTTGATCAGTACATTACTTATATTGTTTAAAGCAATTGAATGGTTAAATTATCTAATAACTGATTCACCCCCCCTCTCAGTTATCATGGGGATCTTTACTTTCTAACAATTGGTATCAGAGCAGTAGGTCCTTGAAAGAAAAGTTTAACAACTTAAGGAGATCCATGGAAAATTTCAAAAAAGAAAGCCCTAAGTTTGATGGAGTAAATTTTGATAGCTGGAAAGAAAAGATGAAGACACATCTATTGTGTTTAGGACCAAGTTATTGGTTGATTACAAAGAATGAGAAGACTATCATTGAGGAAGACAATCTAGAGGCAGGAACTAAAGATGAACTAGATCTATTCATGTGTAACATACTTGCAAGAGAAGTACTTTTATCAGCACTACTAGAGAATGAATATAGTTAAGTAAGATGTTTGAAAACATCTCATGCAATTTGGAAAGCTTTACATTCTACTTTTGAAGGTGATGAACATGCAAAGAAGGCTAGATTACATAATTGGATTTGCGCATTTGAAGATATTAGAATGAAGGAAGATGAATCTGTTAGAAGCTATATTGGGAGGATGTCTAAGATTGTAATAGGAATAAAGTCTTATGGAGGTGATAAGACAGAGAATGAAGTGATATGGAAAATTTTGAGAACTTTAACACCAGTATTCAAGCAGATAACGCTGATGATTGAACAAGTGATACCTTGTACATTGAACTTTTCAAGAGAGACTCTTCTTGGAAGATTAGAAATAGCATTGATGAACTTGAGATTATCAAGAGAGCTACCTAGAATGGAAACAACATTCAGTGATCTTAACATTAGACCTACAAGAAGTACTAGTGTAAATAGAGATTATGCCAGCAGTAGTAGATCTGAGGAAGATAAGAAGATTGAAGAAGGTATTGCATTACTTGTAAAAAGAGAACCAGATGGTAAGAAAATCTTTAAATGTTGGACTTGTCAAGAATATGGTCATTTTGCATCTAAATGTCCTAAAAGAGTTAAGAAGTATAGAAGCAACTTTAAACCTAGGAGATCTAAAGAATGTTATTATGCAAATGATGAAGATCTGGAAGCAGGAATTGAAAAACATTTAAGTGACAATGATAATGATAACTTTGAGGAAATAGGATTTGTAGCAATTAAAGAAGAAAGTTCTGAATCTGATAAAACTAAAGGAAAAGCATTAGTTTCACAAGTTGAAAAGAAATCTGATTGTATTATATATAGTGGTTGTTCACATCATATGATTGGAGATAAAAGAAAGTTTGTTAAGTTAGATAATTATGATGGAGGAATTGTTAGAGTTGGTAACAATGCACCTTGTTTGATTAAGGGTATAGGATCTATTACTCTTGATGGAAAGACTAACACTAATGATGTTTACTTTGTTGATGGACTAAGACATAATTTACTAAGCGTTGGACAATTGGTTGATAAGGGTTATCAAGTTTGGTTTTCTGAGAAAACTTGTGTGATAAAAGATAAAGATGGAAATCTGATTGGAAAAGGATCCAGATCCAGAGGTAATGTATTTCAATTGAATCCTACTAAGATGACATGTTTGTTAACTAGGATTGATGACAGTTGGTTATGGCATAAAAGGTTTTGTCATATAAACTTTGATAATATTGTCAAGGTGAGCACTACACTTGCGGTAAGAGATTTACCTAGAATTATGAAACCTACTAACATGATTTGCAAAGAATGTATAATGGTAAAGCAGAAAAGGAGTTCATTTCCCAAGAAGAAGTTCACATCGACAGAGAAGCTAGAGATTGTTCATACAGACTTGAGTGGTCCTACTAGGACTAGAGGATTCTATGGAGAAAGGTATTTTATGATTCTTGTTGATGATTTTACAAGAATGATGTGGATTGCATTTTTGAAAGAAAAATTTGAAGCATTTGATAAATTTAAGATCATGAAAAGTAAAATTGAGAATGAATCTGGAATGAAGATTAAGTGTCTAAGATTTGATAGAGGTGGTGAATTTACATCTAGAGAGTTTAACACCTTTTGTGAAATGAATGGTATTAAGAGACAACTTTCAGCCCCTAGAACACCAGAACAAAATGGTATTGTAGAAAGAAGGAACATGTCATTAATTGAAGCAGCAATAGCTATGTTGTTTGAAAATGATTTGGCTAAGAATTTTTGGAGAGAAGCAGTGAACACAATAGTATACACTATGAATAGAGTACAAATCATAGCAGATACAAACAATACACCTTATGAATTATGGTTTCGACATACACCCTCAGTTAAGTATTTTATAATTTTTGGAAGTAAATGTTATATAAAGAGAGATGATGATATAGGAAAGTTTGATCCTAGAAGTGATGAAGGAATATTTCTTGGATATTCTTTAAAAAGCAAAGCATATAGATGTTATAACAAAAGAACTAAAACTATTGTTGAAAGTGAAAATGTAAAAGTTGATGAGAAGTTTAAAATTTAGGAAAGAATGCTTGATTATGAATCTGATGGAGAAGCACAACCTCAGCCTAACATTGAAAATGTAGAATTATTTTTTGAAACTAACAGTGATTTGCTGAATGAAAGTCATACTGAAGAAAATACAGAAGAAAACAGAGAACAAAGCAAAGAAGAATCTACAGTTGGAACAAGATCAGTAACTATGACACCTAACAGGTATACTTCAAGACATCACCCTATTGAGCAAGTTATTGGAAGTTTAGATAGAGGAGTTTTGACTCAAAATAAGGTACACTTATGTTTGATTTCTCAAATTGAACCTAAGACTACTAATGAAGCTTGTGAAGATGAACATTGGATTAATGCTATGAAAGAAGAACTAGAGCAGATTGAAATAAACAAGACATGGGAATTGGTCCCTAGACCTGAAGACAAGAATGTGATTGGGACAAAGTGGGTATTCAGAAACAAGATGAATGAACAAGGAGAAGTGATAAGAAACAAAGCAAGATTGGTATGTAAAGGATATTCACAACAAGAAGGAATTGACTATGAAGAAACTTTTGCACCTATGGCCAGACTTGAAGCAGTGAGAATGTTTCTAGCATATGCAACTTACAAGAAATTTAGAGTGTATCAAATGGATGTGAAGTCAACATTTTTGAATGGTGAATTGGAAGAAGAAGTCTACATTGAGTAGCCTGAAGGTTTTCCTTTGACACAAGAAGGAGATATGGTATGTAAGTTAAAGAAATCTTTATATGGATTAAAACAAGCACCTAGAACCTGGTATGCAAGATTGGATAAGCATTTATTGAAATTGGGATTTATAAAAGGAACAACAGATAGTAACTTATACACAAAAGAAATTGAGAATGGTTTTTTGGTTATAGTTATATTTGTTGATGATATTATCTTTGGAGGAGAAGATGAAGCTAGTGACAAATTTGCAGATGAAATGAAGACTGAATTTGAGATGAGCATGATTGGAGAAATGAAATATTTTTTGGGATTACAGATAACACAAAGCAAGGAAGGTATATTTGTAAGTCAGACTAAGTATTTGAATGAATTATTGAAAAGATTTGGAATGGAAGATTCTAAACTTGTTGGAACACCTATGGTAACCAGACATAAGTTATCTAGCAAAGATGAGACACTAGCAATTGAGCAAAAAAAGTACAGATCTATGATTGGAGGATTGCAGTACTTGATACATACAAGACCTAATATAGCACATTCAGTGGGGATTGTAGCAAGATTTCAAGCAAAACCTAGAGAATCACATTATGCAGCAGTAAAGAGGATACTGAGATATCTGAAAGGAACAATGGATTATGGATTATGGTATGAGAATTCTCATGATTTTACTTTATGTGCCTATACTGATGCAGATTGGGGAGGCAGCGTTGATGACAAGAAAAGCACTAGTGGTGGAGCCTTTTTTCTTGGAGGAAAATTGGTCTCTTGGCTAAGTAAGAAGTAGAATTGTACTTCACAAAGCACAGTAGAAGTAGAATATGTTGTAGCAGCAAATAATTGTAATCAAATTATTTGGATGAAGCAGATGTTGAAGGATATTGGAATAAAGTTTCATGAGCTTGTTGTTATACATTGTGATAACACTAGTATAGTGAGTATGTCAAAAAATCCTATTTTACATTCTAAGACTAAACATATTGAGATCAAGTATCATGTTGTAAGAGAGAAAGTTGCAGAAAAAAAAGTAAGATTGGAGTACATAAGTACAAAGGAACAGATAGCAGATATATTTACAAAGCCTTTACCTAAGGATACATTTATGTATCTAAGAGGTATGCTTGGGGTTATGCCCCAACCTATTTTTGAGAATTGATACAGATGATTGCATCCGTCTAGTGGTATATGAGCCCTATCTTTCTTCTGGATTGGATGTTGGAACTTTCTCTATGGGGGAGTTTATGAGCTGAGTCATGAGGACTCTTGTTATTGTATTTTTCTAAAAAGTGTCTTTTGACATTAAGTTATTGTTGACTTAGTGATGGAATTTCTATCATTGATGTCAATGGGGGAGAGATATACATGAAAAACATTGTGGATTGTATTGGAGAGCTGAATAGGAAAACGAAGCAAGATTTGATTTGATATTTTGCAGGGATGTTGCAGTATTGGATTTTTGAAACATTTGATGTTTTTCATCCATGTTGTCATCAATGCCAATGGGGGAGATTGTTAGGAATGAATGCAAAGTACTTTGGCAGTGATTCTGTAGCAGTTGTTGTTGTTAGCTTGTGGTGACTAATCAGGAAAGTACTAAAGTGGAAAAAAATATTGTATAATATGGCTTAGGGTTAGGGATTTTCATGATGTATTTTTTAGTACTTGCGACAGAATTGAGCTGTAAGGGATTATGGATTGTAATCAGGTTGTAATCACTGGATAATAATAATATTGGACTCGCTGTTGGTGGACGTAGCCCAGGGATTGGGTGAACCACGTTAAATCTGTGTGTCTTGTGTTCTATTCTGTGTGGTTTAATATTTTCTGATATTAGTTATATTTGCACATAATTGTTATTTCTGCCTTGTTAATCCTAACAAGTGGTATCAGAGCGAGGTTATTTCATTCATTCTTTCATCTATTCTCTGAAGTAGGTCTCACGAGTTAGTGGGAGAGTCTCTCGATTAAGTGGGAGAAATGGCAGACGAGGGTAGGCTGAAGGTTGATAAGTTTAATGGGCAGAACTTCCAGTTATGGAAGATGCAAATGGAGGATTATCTCTATCAGAAGGATCTATGGTGGCCATTAGAGGGAGTAGCCAAGAAAGAGAAATCAATGTCTCAGGAGGATTGGGATATTTTGGATAGGAAGGCACTGGGGAGTATTCATCTATGCCTAGCACAATCGGTGGCATTCAATATTACTGAAGCAAAGACAGCTAAAGATCTGATGGAAACCCTAGTGAAGTTGTATGAAAAGCCTTCAGCTTCAAACAAGGTATTTCTTATGAAGTGTTTATTTAATATGAAAATGGTAGAAGGTGGATCAGTTACTGATCATTTGAATGAGTTTAATACAGTTACAAGTCAATTAACCTCAGTTAAAATTACTTTTGATGAAGAGGTTAGGGCTCTCTTGATTTTGTGTTCTTTGCCAGAAAGCTGGAATGGCTTGGTAATGGCTGTTAGTAATTCTATTTCTGGATCTAATACCCTAAAGTATGATGATGTTATTGGTGTTATATTGAGTGAGGAAATTCATAGGAAAAGCTCAGGGGCATCCACATCGGGTAGTGTATTGAGCACAGAAAGCAGAGGCAGAACAAGAGATAGAGGAAACAACTCTGGAAATCATGGGAAATCAAGAGGAAAATCAAAGGGAAAGAGGTCCGAATCTAAAGGGCCAAATGATTGCTGGTACTGTGGAAAACCAGGTCATAAGAAGAAAGATTGTTGGTCTCGGAAGAAAGATCAAGGAGACAAAAATGATGGAAACAAGGAGGCAAATGTGGTAAGTAACAAATCCGAGGAGGATGCTTTGCTCTTGTCCTTAGAAAGTATTGATGATTCATGGGTTTTAGATTCTGGGGCTTCATTTCATGCTACACCCCATAGAAGTTATTTTGTTGATTATGTCCAAGGGGATTTTGGGCTAGTTTATTTGGGAGATAATGAACCCTGTCAGATTGTTGGAAAGGGAAAAATTAAGATTAAGTTGCAGAATGGGAATCATTGGCTACTACAAGAGGTAAGACATGTTCC
Organism: Chamaecyparis obtusa; assembly: GCA_027943335.1. Lineage (NCBI taxonomy): Eukaryota > Viridiplantae > Streptophyta > Pinopsida > Cupressales > Cupressaceae > Chamaecyparis > Chamaecyparis obtusa. The sequence continues at coordinate 642,963 of BSBK01004469.1, forward strand.
AAGGCTAAGTAGGAATTTAATTTCAGCAGGGCAACTGGGTGATGAGGGTTGCACAGTTACTTTTAATGATAAAAATTGGAAGGTTTCAAAAGGTTCCTTAGTAGTAGCAAAAGGTGTGAAAGTAGGCACCTTATATCTTTGTACAGGTCATACTATTCCTTCTACTTTAATTGTTTCAGAAGATAATGAATGTTCAGGAACAGTGGCTGCAGTTGAGCAGGAAGAACATCAAACTGTTGCTGTAGATTCTGACATAGCACTGTGGCACAATAGACTCGGGCACATGAGTGAAAAAGGTATGAAATTACTTCATTCAAAGAAAGTTTTACCTGGTCTGAAATGTGTCAATATGGATTTCTGTGAAAGTTGTGTTTATGGAAAATAAAAGAGAGTTAGTTTTGTGAAGAGTGGGAAGGAAAAGAAAAATGAGAGATTAGAGCTTGTGCATACAGATGTATGGGGACCAGCTCAGGTATCTTCCCTTGGTGGCTCTTTGTATTATGTTACATTTATAGATGATGCAACAAGAAAAGTATGGATTTATTTCCTTAGACAGAAATCTAATGTATTTCAAACTTTTAAGAAATGGAAATGCTTGGTTGAGAATGAGATTGGTAAAAAGTTAAAATGTCTCAAATCTGATGATGGTGGTGAGTATTGCAGCATAGAATTTGAAGCATATTGTTCCTCTAATGGTATTCGTAGGTAGAAAACTATACCAAGGACTCCACAAGAAAATGGAGTGGCTGAACGCATGAACAGGACAATAATGGAGCGTGCAAGGAGTATGAGGTTGCATGCTAGGCTGCCCAAAAATATGTGGGCAGAGGCAGTGAACACTACTGTTTATTTAATCAATAGAGGCCCCTCTACTCCTTTGGACTGTGGTATTCCAGAGGAAGTATGGAGTGGTAAGAAGGTGAGTTATTCTTTTCTCAAAACCTTTGGTTGTGAAGCTTTTGCACTTATAGATTCTGAAAATAGAACCAAGATGGAAGTTAAGTCAAAGAAATGTGTATTTGTTGGGTATGGCATTGATGAATTTGGTTATAGGCTTTGGGATTTTGAAAATCATAAAATTGTAAGAAGCAGGGATGTCATATTCAATGAGAAAGTATTGTACAAAGATCTGTTGCTGTAGCATGAGAAGAAAGAAAATGACTATGTAGTACTGGATGATACTCCACAAGTTCATGTTCCAGTAGTTCCTTATGCTCCGCAACAACAGCAACAACAAATACCACACACCCCAGTGAGTGTTAGATGGTCAACAAGGCTAAGTAGACCTCCAGAAAGATTTTCTCCATCTTTGTATTCTATTCTGTTAACAGATGCTGGTGAACCTGAATGTTATAATGAAGCTGTGCAGGTGGATACAAAGCTTCAGTGGGAGTCTGCAATGACAGATGAAATGGACTCTTTGCTGAAAAATCAGACATGGGATTTATGTAAGTTACCTGTAGGTAAAAGGGCTTTACAGAATAAATGGGTTTACAGGATCAAAGAAGAGGATGGAGGTACGAAAAGATTTAAAGCCAGATTAGTTGTAAAAGGATTTGCACAGAAACATGGTATTGATTTTGATGAGATATTTTCTCCAGTTGTTAAAATGACTTCTATTCATACTGTTTTAAGTATTGTGGCTACTGAAGATTTGCATTTAGAGCAGCTTGATGTTAAAACAACCTTTCTTCATGGTGATTTGGATGAAGAAATATATATGGTTCAGCCACAAGGATTTGAGGTCAAGGGTAAGGAGAATTTGGTGTGCAGATTGCAGAAAAGTTTATATGGCTTGACTACTTATAACTCATTCTAACCCTAAAGTGGGAAAAAATATTGTATAATATGGCTTAGGGTTAGGGATTTTCATGATGTATTTTTTAGTACTTGTGGCAGAATTGGGCTGTAAGGGATTATGGATTGTAATCAGGTTGTAATCACTGGATAATAATAATATTGGACTCGCTGTTGGTGGACGTAGCCCAGGGATTAGGTGAACCACGTTAAATCTGTGTGTCTTGTGTTCTATTCTGTGTAGTTTATTATTTTCTGATATTAGTTATATTTGCACATAATTGTTATTTTTGCCTTGTTAATCCTAACAGTTGTTGCATTCATGACTTGGATTGTCATTGATGTCAACACAGTGATATTCTGGATATTAGCAGGAAAGCAGGTACAATTTTGTTTTGCACACATATTGTATTGTAGATTGGCTTTTTCATAGTTGATGGTATGTTCTTTGGTGTGTTATTAACCTATGGTTAACAGCACAAAAAGAATTCAATCATTTGTGAGAGTTATGAGCATTTTGGTGAAAGCAGTGTTTAGACAGTGTTTCTATGAAGCGATGTTCAGAAATCGGAGGATATCTCTTAGTTGGGAAGGAATCTTATTTTGTGCAATTAAAGGGATGTTGGAGACTCATTAATGATGATGTGGTTCATAGTGCAAACTTTGAGGATATGTTTGGAGAAAGTTATAGTATCTGGAAGCTGATAGTTTTATGTGAATTATGTGTGTAGCGTGTAGAATTTATTATTTTGTAATTGAGGACCAACTCATTTGTAATTATTTGAGTTTGGTATATAAGAAGGAATTTTTTCCTTGTTGTAATGAGTACTATGAAGATTGTGATGCGAATATATGCATGAAGTGAAGAAAAGAGCTAATTCAGTGATGAAGGAAGACTTGTGAGTACAGAGATCTGGAATTGTGATCTTGTGTAGCAAAGAGTGTAGTTTTGGCACAGTGTGAAGGAGGTAATATATTTCATATTATTTTATTGAATAATTCTAAGATCTTTTGGACAGTGGGTTCAGAGATCTTGCCTTGAAGCTGTTTGGGCAGTGGGTCCTTCCTGTCTTCCATAAACTCTTAACCGGGTTAGAATCTTTTAGCAGGGATTCAAAATCTCCTAACAAGGATTTATATGTACTAAATGTATTTCATAAGATTCCTAACAGGGTCCATCCTCTAACAAGGAACTTTCATATTAGTGCATCATTTTGTGGGCATCATTCCCACCGAGGTTTACTCTTTTCAAGAGGTTCCCTAGTCAACATATCTTGTGTTATTGTGCAATTGTGTATGGTTATCTTTCTATGGTTGATTAGTACATTACTTATATTGTTTAAAGTAGTTGAATGGTTAAATTATCTGATAACTGATTCACCCCCCCCCCCTCTCAGTTATCTTGGGGATCTTTACTTTCTAACATGTACTCCATGTTGTGGTTTCTTGCATGTCTAAAGCTCGCATAACATGATTCCAACTTGCAACAAACTTATGCTCAAAAATCAGCAACTAACTATGCCAAATTCTATGTCTTTGTCCTATAACCAGTCTTCACCAAAATAATTGTAACTCACTCAAATCATCATATTAGGCCATTCAACCTTAGACATAAGGTCTATACATGTTCAAAATGATAAAACCAAGCTTGCATACTCTAAACTATTGTACAATGTTCTTACATTTCTGTCCAATTGCCTATAGCAACTAGAAATACAATATGTTTGATATAACCAACTCAAAACTAAAGTATATGTTGTATGTTGACATCAATGACAAAACTTGAATAGCAACAATTCCAACCAATATATAATAATCTCCCCCTTTATCATTTATGGAAACATATGAGTGAAAAAACACCAACCCAAAAGCATTCAACTCAATACAACCTTCTTAATATCTTCAACAATGTTGTCCATAAGATAGTAGGATGTTTTTCATGCATAACTCTCTCCTCCTTTGACATCAATGGAAAATGGTGCCAATTGTGTCAAATATGATGAAACAAATGTCTCCCCCTATGATGTATCTTTTTCAAATATTCATGTCTACAATATACCAGGTGCTTTGTTCACAAACACTTCATTAGTTCAACCTCTGTAACTACTCCTCCTAAGGAGTAGGACCAAGCATCAAGTCTAGAAGAATAATAAATCTCTAATAATAACTGGACTGGTGCATTTCTACATCATTTAATTATCACATGTTAGGGCCATCACCCCAATCATACCTATGAGATACTCAAAGGTATCTTTTGACAATGGTTTTGTAAAAATGTCTGCAATATGTTCCTTTGTGTTGATGGATTCCAATCTGACTTCCTTCTCTAAGATTTTTTCTCTAAAAAAGTGATATTTAATTGATATATGCTTTGTCTTAAAGTTTAATACTAGATTATTTGACATATTTACTGTACTTGTGTTATCACGGTAAATAAAAATAGGCTCTTCAATGCTTACTCCAATATCCTTCAACATCTATTTCATCCAAACAATATGAGTGCAATTAATAGTTGTAGAAATATATTCTGATTCAACAGTATATTATGATATACAATCCAGCTTCTTTCTCAACCAAGAAACCAATCTCTTTCCAAGGAAGAAAGCTCCTTCACTTGTGTTTTTTTTTCATCCACACTACTTGTCCAGTCTGCATCAGTACATGAATGTAAATTAAATTCATCAGATCTATCATACCACAAACCATAGTCCAAGGTTCCCTTTAGATATCTTAGTATTCTTTTCACAACAACAAAATGAGTTTTCTTAGGTTCATCTTGGAATCTAGCAACAATTCCAGCTGTGTTGGATATATCTAGCCTTGTATGAGTCAAGTATTGCAATCCTCCAATCATTGACTTGTACTTTGTTTGAAAAAAATTTGGTGGATCATCGGTAGTACTTATTTTGCAACCTATAACCATAGGTTTTCCTATTGGCTTACAATCCTTCATTCCAAAAAATTTCAATAATTCCTTAAGATACTTAGTTTGAGCTATGAAAATTTCATCCTTACTTTGAGTGATTTGTAAAACAATAAAAAATCCAATTACCCCTATCATAGGCATCTGAAATTCATCTTTCATCTCTTCAGTGAATTTATTACTCATAGCATCATTCCCAACAAATATGATATCATCAACAAATACCTCAATAATTAAGGTATCATCATAGTTAATCCTTAAATATAGATTAATGTTAGCATTACCTTTTGAAGTATTTAACTGTAGGAATTTGACCAAACCATAACTTGTGTGAAGTCTTACCAATCTGAACTTTACTCAATGTATAGACTACAGTGTTAACTACTTCCCTCTAATGCATCTGTGGTACCTTTCCTTCAAGAATCATAGTCCTAGGAGAATCAAGAATGGTTCTATTTCCCCTTTTTACTATGTCATTTTGTTGTGGTGTCCTAGGTGTAGAAGTCTATCTGCATATCCCATGTTCCTCACAATATGCATTAAACTTATCTGATGTGAACTCACCACTTTTATTAGACCTTAAGCATTTAATCTTCAATCTTGATTCATTCTTGACATTTTCCTTATAAATATTGAACTTATCAAAAGCTTTAGACTTTTCTTTAATAAAAGAAACCCATGTCATTCTTGAATAATCATTAAAAAAATCATATAGTACCTTTTCATCATAATATAACCTTGCTCTTGTAGGACCACAGAGATATGTATGTACCAGATCCAATCTCTCTTTTGTTGAATAAGTATTTCTTTGAAATCTAGTCCTAGCTTTTTTTCCATAACACATTCTTTGCCCAACATGTTAATAGTCTTCACAATCTTTGGTATATCCTTGAATGCACTAGTATTTTGGATTGAGGTAAAAAAAAGTTTTAAAAGGGACCCCAAAACCCCTTACAAGACATTACAAAAGATATTCAATAAAGTTTTCCAAAGAAAAACAATGTTGGCATAAACACAACCAGTAGACCAACTAGCAATGAGAGGCAACAACCCTAACATAGAAACACCAACAAAAAAGAAAGAAATAACATAGGACCAAAAAATGCTAACACAAAAGAAGATAGAAAGCTAGTCAAGATCCTTTATGGTATCATCTACCTGCTTATCAAATATGGTGACCTCCTCCACAGTGTCCTTCAGATGTTGGATGGTCTTGGAAGAGACTATGAAATTCCTCCTCAAGCTCTCCCTAGTTATTTTACATAGACCCTCCTTAGTAGCAGCAAAGACATCCTTTTATAGCTTAGTCTGACTAGCTTCTAAGTCACCATCTTTATTTCCATCCTTTGGAAACTTTAGAGGTAATCTCCTTCTTGAAGCCATGGATACATTCAAGGTAAGTTGTAATATTTCCTTTCTTGAGCTACTCCAAGACCTCTTCGATATATTTCCATTCCTTGCAGGATTTTGGATCTTGCCTTTTCGGATGTCTACCCATGGCTTTGTGAATAATTTTTTGTTCATCCTACCCTTCAAAATGATACTAAAAATAATAATGTAATGAGAGACTCATAAAGCATGCCAAAGATAATTAGAAATGATTTTGTATTTTTCTTGATTTATTTTCAAGAAAGCTCTTAAATCAATGTGTATATATATCATTTCCATCTTTGTCAAAAATAATTCCCACATAGCAATGTGTTACATCAATTTTAATTATTTATTTTACTTCCTTATCGTGCATAATCCCTTCTTGACAAGTAATTATGTCCTTATTAATTATGATCAAATTGGAAATATGGTATGTTGTCTTATTAGTTTCACAAAAAGTGTGGGAAATATACACCTTATTAAAGGTACTTAAAACTATCTCAACCTCCTTAATAATTAGTTTTATTTTCCATGAGGCCTTATTCTTTCCAAGTTAGAAACTAATAATATTATTTGAGTTTCCCTCAACCCATAGCTTATGGCAATTGAGATCTTTGGCTAGTTTCATAATGCTTAGAGCACCAGCTGCCTTCACCACGTGACTTTTCTAAACTCCCAACGGGATGGCCACCGCACCAATATAGTTCCCATACATGTATCTGATCAGTCCCCCATAACCCACGAGACATAGATTACCTTTAGCAACACCATCAAAATTGGAATTCAACTAGCCATCAGTTGGTGAAGACCAAACTAGCTCCTCCATGTTTCTTAGATTCTTTCCTTTAAGATTTAGATTGTGGAGCATGAATGATTTTGGGTCATAGTCATCATCTTCAAAATTTCCATTCTTTTTGATAGACATATAATTCTCCTTGATTTCCCTTATACTCTTTTTGGCAATCACCCATGATAGTGCCTCTCTATCTCTAAAAACCCTATTGTTTTGTTCCTTCCATACATTCCAAAAAACATGGGGAGAAACCAATATCCATACTCTCTTTGAATCCATGTTGGAAGTAGGGCAATCTCATTGGGAAATAAAGTCCTTGATACTTCCATGGAATACCCAAGAAATATTCTAGCCATTGAAGATGTGATCCTAAACATCTCTAGCAAAGGGGTATTGGAAAAAAATATGGAAAACAAACTCAAAGTCATTCTTATAGAGAAACTATTTACAAATAAAAATCCTCTCTTGCACAAGTAATCAATGGTCAGAATTTTATTTTGAACAAGAAGCCAGTAAAAGATCTCAATCTTTGGAATGAGACCTTTAAACCAAAACAGATTCCCAAAATAGGTTATTCCCTTCATGATGATAATGTGCATTAATACCAGAAGAAACAAAATAATTCTCACTAGGATTGAAAGCCCAAATCAAGGAATCGGGTTCATCATATATATTAATACAAGAATTTAGAGATATTTGGATATTAGATAGACTTGGGTTAAGGGTACCAATATCAACCCAAGCCCCATTTCTCCAATAGTCAGCGGCTCATTCACCATAAATAGACTTACATAAGTGAATGGAGTTATGTTCACGGGGGATACCTTCCATACGAGTATCCTTTAACTATCAATCCTCCCATAACTTTATTTTTTACCATTCCCAAGTTTCTATATCTTCCCTTTCCTAGAAAAATCCTTAAATTCCTACACATAATTCCAGATATAAGATTCATTAACAACTATAGGGGATTGAAAGAAGAGTTCTAGAGATGAGGCATTGAAAAGATATTTTATTTTCCAAATGAGATTCCACTCATGCTCATCCCCATACATTCTCCAAATTTGTTTAGCTAGCAGAACCCTGTTAAGAAGTCTTATAGGTCTTATCCTGAGCCCCCTTTTGATTTAGGTTTATAGAGCTAGCCCCATGCAACCAAGGGAAATCTCTTTCTCTCCTTGGTTCTAGAGAAAATAAATCTCTTTTAAATTATTTCCATAATATCACCATACTTAGTTGGGATTTTAAAAAGGCTTAGGGCATAGGTTGGGAGATTTTGAAAATAGCTTTTAAGAAGGAGCACTTTTTTAGCCTGACTCAAAAGATTACCCTTCTAGCCTACCTTGTTATTAAATTTATCAATCAAGGAGTTCCAAAAGGAATCTAGGGGTTTGAGTCCTAAAGGCGGCCCCAAATAGGGCCCAAGAAAAGAAGATATGGCACATACAAGAATTTTTGAGATCTTTGGATGTCTATTTCATTTGAACATGTTCATTGAGGCAATGGAGCAATGATACATGTTCATTTGATTTTCATAAGGATTGCTTGCAAATAGGAAAGACTTGGAATATTTGTATTTATGTTGAACTAAGTTCTTCAAGGATCTTTGTATTTGCTCCATTTTCTAGTGTTATTTTCCCAATGGATAAGGCACTAGCCTGTGTAAATGCATCTTTACTTTATGAGGTATGATTGAAGTCATTACAGTCATAAACACAATAATCAAAACTAGTCATTTAATTTCATTTACTTTAAAAATAGTTGTCCAACCTAGTGATGGAGAATCAATGAATAATAGGTTGTTATTTAGTACTTTCTCACTGATATCTATTGTTAGATCCAGTATCAAGTCAGGAACAAAATTATATCTATTGGATCAGGTGTACCCACCTTGGTTTTGCAGAGCCAAAAGTGAAGAGGGCAGTCTTGTCCCTATAGTTGGTCTAGTTACCTATAGATCTTCCCATATTTGGAACTAACCATTCCCAAAATCAGTCTAGGGTATATTGGTGTCTCATGGAGTGTAAAATCTTTTCAAGAACCAAGGCAACTCTATTGGGGATAGTATAGAAGTTGTGTTAAATAACGTAGGTACAAGTTGAGCTGGACTCCTGGCCTGCTTATTTTAAGCTAGTTGGTTACCATTGAACACACAAAGTTGTTTCTTTTTCTTTAAATTTGCCTACTCTTTCTTACTATTGGCCTTGATCACAAGAGGAATATATTATAAAGAATCCTAGTTTACTTAGGTGGAGACTTGAAGAGATCTTTGTATCAGTGCTAATTAAAAAATTATTTTGTTACGAGTTTTAAGAATACAAGGTCCTGGAGAAAATAACATCTAGAGGAAATTTTGGAAGGTGAACTTCCAACCACATCTAGACATGGTCAAATTAGAAGAGAGAAGAGTACTAATGATATGTCCTTCACATGGAAGAAGAAGGGAAATTCAAGATAGGAAAGTCTTGCTTGTCCTAGCTAGGAAGGAAATGCCTCAGAGTATGAGGAGGCTGTTGATTTAGTTTTGAACCAATATGAAGACTATTATTCTCCTTCAGAGAGAGAGGGTCAGAAATTATAATATAATAAGAGAATAGTCCCTAATAAATAGCATGGAGTGGAGAGGAGGTCTAGAAACAAGAGTAGAAATAGACAAGATTTTGACCCTTCCTTTTACCCTTGGTTCCTCATTACCCCAGGGCCTCCATGAGTCCCAAGATTAGCAGGATGAGCTTCAGGCACACCAAGTTGAATCTAAAACAACCTTGCTTGACTCTGAGGAGATTTTTGAGGAAGTGTATAACTAGAAAGGAGAATCCGTGAGCAAGTAGCTATTAGGAAAATAAGGGAAAAAGAAAAGGAGGAAAAAATTAGGCATGCTATGATAAGGGTCGATTAGTCGAAGAGGCAATTATTAGACTTAGAAGCCATAAACCATGTTCCTGTCCCTAAAAAAACAAAAGAGAAACCCATTATCCAAGAAATTTTTGAGATAAGGAATCCCAAGGATAGAGGTAAGAAAAAGGCTATAGAAGTTTCAATTAATGAGCTTGTAGGCCCTAAGGGTCCCATAGACCAGGCTTTAAGGTTGGAGGCAAACCTTGAGAAGGCTAAAAGGGAGTAGGAATTGTTGGCCAAAGAGTTGGAAAAGGAAGAGTTAGAAGCTTCAACATTAGAAATGAGAAATAAGATAGAATTTCTTAGACAATTTGTGGGACCTTCAAATTTTTCTACTTCTTCTTTGATACAAGGAGGGAATGCTACGAATATTGCATACCAGGTAATGAATATTCCTCCACCAGGTGGACTAAAGATTTCTACCATGGAAAATAATAATGCATCAACATCCCAGGTTGTTGGTCCATCTCATATGGGGCCTATTCATGAAAGATGTAAGAAATTGGTCTTTTATGGTATCCCTGGTTATCCTAATCCCATTCTTGATGAAATTAGGAAAAAACTCCCAAAGTTCACTGGTAGTAATGTTATCACCTGTGAGGAGCACTTAAAGAAGTTCATTGATGTAAAAGCTGATTACAATATTGAGCCAGATGATGTGATAATGAAATTGTTTGTTCAATCTTTAATTGAAGATTCAAGGGATTGGTTCACAGCATTACCACATGGTAGCATAGGTTCATGGGATCAACTTAAACATTGCTTCAAAGAATAGTATGGTGATAAGATAAATGAGGGTTTCATGTTAAATGAATTCAATAACATTAAGAAAAACTTCAATGAGGATGTTATTGAATTCAATATTAGGTTTCAAAAGGCCATGCATAAGCTCTTGCAAGTCATTAGACTAGATGATAGGGCTTGTCTTGTCACTTATTTAAATGCCTTTGATTCTAAAATGAGATATCTTTTAAGAGATAAGAATCCAAGAAATCTTGCAGATGCTTATAAGTTGGCTATAAATATAGAAAGAAACTGTAGGATATTAGGAAAGATGGGAAGAAGGGATGATAACAAATCACAAATGTTTAACAGAAAGGAACCAGGAAGGCCTACAAGTGCAAAACCAAAGGATGATGATAGTTTGAAACATATTTTGAAAGCCATAAAGGATTTGAAGCCTGGTGAAAATAGAAGCAATAGAGTTGCAGGAAATGATAAGCCTGCCTTTAATAATTTCAACAAGCTACCCAGGATGCAAAATTATCCTTACAATACTCAATGGAAGGATGGGAAACCTATACTCCCAGAAATAAAAGATAAACCGAATGATAAAACTCCTGATCCTTTGCGAAGGAATTCAATGAATATGGTCAAAGAGGTCCCATGGTGTATTGTGTGTCAATCACCACATGATCCTAACTATTGTGTGATATCCCAGAGTGTCTCTACACAAGAAGAATAAGAGTGTAATGATGAAGAGTCCTATGATGACCAAGGATGTGGTATAACTTCCTCTCACCTTTAGGATGAAGTTGATTCTACTGAGGAAGATGAGAATCAAGATGTTTCAAATCCTCAGGTTAGAAATGAATCATATCATCAGTAGGTTTTTTCAGATGAGGAAGATGATAAATTAGATAATATCCAGTGTAATGCCTTAAAAAATGAAGAGATAGTTGTTTTAAGGAGGCCATCTGATGAGGAAATTTCTTTGATAACAGCAGATATGGTTACTCAGGCTAAGACAAGTTACAATCTAAGAAACAAAGTAGTAGGTGACCCAAGTGAGAAGCCTGCTGGTATTTTTATTAAGAAATTAGAAAAAGATATAAAATTGTCTCAGGATAAGCAAAAGGTGGCTGACACTGTTAGCAAGGTCAAGGTAAAGAAAAATGTCAAACCTAACATTGTTTATAAAGTAAAGACTAAACCCTCAGAGGAGGTTGTTCCCCCTTTACAGAAGGAGGTTAAAATCTAGACTAAGGAACCCCCAAATACATTCACACAGAATGATGATAAAGAGACTATAAATGTGAAACAAGATGTGTTTGATTCAAAATGTGTTCCAATTGATATGAGCAAGTTACTATCATAGATTACTATTAAGGTCCCTTTGTTGGAGATGATGAGGATAGAGGAACATAAAGAAAAGGCTCTGAATTGGGTGAATGGTGTAGTATCCATAGATACCCAAAAGACAGAAAGGATTGATAAACAAGTGGCAACTTTGAATGATGAGAATGAAAGTCATAATGAAGAAATTATCTCTAAAATTCCTCAAATTTATTTGGACACAAATTTTTTTAGTACATCGACGGGGATAGTTGATCCTTTCTTTTTAACCTTGTTGATAAATGGAAAGCTCTTAAAAAATTGTATGATTGATTCAGGAGCATAAAACAATATTATGCCCATAGAAGTTATGAAGTCACTAGGGCTAAAGGTGGCTACTCCACATGGGAGATGTCAGGCTATGGACTCTAGAGAAGTACTAGTTGTGGGTACTATCAAGGCTTTACCTTATAAGTTGGCAGCTTACCCTGGCAAAAAATTGACCATGAGTGTTTTGGTGGTTGATATTCCTCCTTAGTATGGGATGTTATTGTCAAGAAAGTGGAGTGCTTCTATGGGAGGCAGCATCCAATGTGATCTATCATTTTCTACCTTTAACTTTAAAGGACAAAATACCAAGTTTTCCAGGGAACCTAGGACCCCACACATGATTGAGGAAGAAGAGGACACCATGAACTACTTTTTAAATACTGACATTAATGCTTTTAGAGTCCAAGATAAGGAAATAGAGGAGGGTGATGAATTTTCCCTTGTATCAAGTGGCCAGGAGGAATGGACCTACCTTGATAGTCTATGGACTATTTATTTCGATGGAGCAAGCTCAAAAGAGGGGTCTGGAGCTGGAATATTGCTCATATCTCCAAATGATAAAACTTTCAAATTCTCTTTCACTTTACTATTCTCATGTACAAATAATGTTGCAGAGTATGAGGCCTTGTTAATTGGCTTAAGGTTGGCATCAAGACATGGTATAAAGTTCTTAAAAGTGGTGGGTGATTCTGAATTGATAATTTCCCAAGTTAGGTCAAAGTATACATCAAAGAACTAGAAGTTAAAACAATATAGAAATGCAGTATGGGATGAGATTAAAAGCTTCAATGCTTTTAACATTTGTTGGATGGAAAGAAGTCAAAATAGAATAACTGATCTATTAGCTAATGTGGCTCTAAGGCTAGAAGATAATACATTTGCAGACATATCTAATATAGAGGTTCAGGCTAGACCTTCTATCCTTGATAATGTGGAAAATTGGCAAGTTTTTTCTGATGATCAAGACATATTGTGATTTTTGCAGTGTGAATCTCATTTTGGTGACAAAGAGATGGACTTCAACACTTATGTTGATACAGTAAATGGTAAAGAAGTTGTTTTTAGAAAGGAGGTGTTACAACTAAAATCAAATAGAGTCCCTAAGGGATTAGTTTCTCTTGAGAGGACATTTGACAACAACGACAAGGTTTTCTCGACTAATACTGATAAATCAAATGACCTTGAGGAAATCAATTTGGGAAAAAGGATGGTGCCTAAAAGGGTTTACATAGGAAAGTGTTTATCCTCTAGAACCAGAAAAAATTTAATTGATCTTCTTAGGAAATTTAGACATGTTTTTGCATGGTCCTATGAGGACCTTAAGGCTTACAAAGAAGACCTTTTTCAGAATGAGATCCCATTAAAAGAAGGTACTAAACCTTTCAGATAGAAATTGAGACCTGTCAACCCTACTTTGGCACCCAAAATGTAGGGAGAGATTAAGAAGATGATAGATGCTAGAATAATCAAACCTATTAGACACTCCACTTGGGTCTCAAATTTGGTTCCTTTCAGAAAAAAGAATGGTGATATCAGACTTTGTGTTGATTTTAGGAACTTGAATGTAAACTCCTTGAAGGACAACTATGGTTTACCCAATATGAAAAACATGCTGCAAAAGGTAATAGGATAAGAATTGATGTCTATGGTGGATGGATTTTCTAGATATAATCAAGTCACGGTTAAAGAATCAGAACAATTCAAGACTACATTTACTACCCCTTGGGGGAAATATGTGTATGTAAGAATGCCTTTTGGATTAACTAATGCTGGTGCCATTGTCTAGAGAGCTATGGATGTGGATTTTGTAGACTTCATTGATAGATTTATGGTGGTGTATCAAGATGGCCTTACAACATTTTTAGCTAAAGAGGAACAACATTGCCAACACTTGGAAAAAAATTTCATTAGAGCCTTAGAATATGGGGTTTCTTTAAACCTAAAGAAATGTGCCTTTGGTGTTGTGGAAGGAAAACTTCTAGGGCATATTGTTTCAAAAGATGGGGTGAGAATAGACCCTCAGAGGGTTGAAGCTATTGACAAATTGTCCCAGCCTAAGAATATCAAAGGAGTGCAATATTTTTTAGGAGAAGTAAATTTTTTACAAGATTTATTACAAACTTTGCAGAGATTAGTATCCCTATATCAAGAATGTTGAAGAAGGGAGCAAAGGTTGAGTGAATGCTAAAGTAGTAGAGGCTTTCAAGAATATCAAATTGGCTATTAAAAATGCCCTAGTTTTGAAAACACAAGATTATAGAAAACCCCTACAAATCTTTTCTTTTGGATCCGCCCACACTGTTGCAGCAATATTATTGCAGAAAAATGCAGAGGGATTTGAACAACCTATTTCCTTCTTTAGAAAAACCTTACAGGTAGCTGAATTGAATTATGACATTGTTGAAAAGCAAGCCTATGCCTTGGTTAAGGCTATCAAAGCATTTAGATGCTATTTGGTTGGAGCTATAGTTGTTTCTTATGTCCTAAGTGCTACAGTCAAAGATATTTTGGTCCAATAGGAAGTTTCAGGAAGAAGGTGTAGGTGGATCAATAGGATCCAAGAATTTAATATTGATATCCATATCACAAAGCTGGTGAGAGGATTAGAACTTGCAAAGTTGATGGCTCAGAGCAATCTGGCTGCAAATCAGATAAATGTGCTGGAAGAGGAACAAAGTGATGGAATATGGATGAAGTGACTAAGAGGGGGGGGGGGGGGGTGAATTAGTCAACCATAAAACACTTCACTATTATTTCTTTCCAGATCCCTTAGGATATCTTAATGAATATTATTTGTTTAACACTCGGTAAATAGATTGCAGTAACTTGGTAGATGCAGAGAGTATTAGTAAAATTATTTTTTAGATATTCATCACCACTTGTATATGATTAAGATAACTATTAAGAACACAAGAGACATAGGATTTAACATGGAAACCCAATATGGGAAAAACCACCAATGTATCTAGATACTGATTTTCACTTTTCTTAAGTGATGCCCGGTTAGAAGCCAACCCAGTAAAAGGTTACAAAACACACTGTTAGGTGTGACCTTGTTAGAGGATTTAATCACCCTGCTAGGAGTGGCCTGGTAAGAGGTCTTGAGAACAATTCAATGGAATTGTCACCTTGTTAGAGGATTTACAATATGGTTGTTAAACCAACTCGGTTAAGAGATTTAGAATTCACTGTTACAATGATAAAAAGGTAACAATGAAAATGACCTGTATAATAATGCAACTGCCTTGCTGATTACAGATCTCTGTTCTGTATAAGTGAGATCCTTCCTAATTGAATATATCTCTACTGCTCCTCAAGGATATCTGGTCATCCTTCACAATTTCGCACACACCTTTCCTATCTTTCTTCTATATATCTTCTTCTATATCTCTCCTTTATTCTTCACACTTGACCTTTTATTTATATGATTTTAGATTTGTCAAATCGGCATTACTTAGTATAACAATCAGCTGAATTAAGCAAACTTTAGTTGCAAAGATCCTTCAAGGGCCGACAGTGCTCGGTGACCATAATGAAATTTTCTACAATATTTTAGAGACTAAGAGAACTCGGTAAACACTGATAATCCTTTTTCTTGGATAACCGAGTGAACTCAGTAAATGCTAACTTTTCTTTGACAACCGAGTGAACTCGATAAATGCTGATTTTTCTTTGATAACCGAGTGAACTCGGTAAACACTAATTTTAATACCAGGCAGACCGACTGAGCTCGGTAGGTACTGATTGTTGCAGACTATGACATTGTGTGACATCAAAGACAATACATAATTTGAGTAGCAATTTTCTTCAGAAAATTGTTTCCAACAATCTCCCTCTTTGGCATTGATGGCAACACAATATGTCATAGCATAAGAAATTTTGAAAGGATTAGCTCGGTTCAGATTCAAGTCTCCCTCTATCAGCAAACTTCCTTTTTCTTGAAAACTCTTCCTCCTGACTATTGAAAATTTCTTGAAGTAATAGCAAAGACATAGAAAAGACACTCCCTCTTTGACAACACATGCCAAAGACAATTCACATATTACCGGTGTAAACTAATGTACCTCAAGTACTGATTCATATGCAATGATTCCTTGAATATGCTGCATCAACTTGTTGATTTTCAATCATGTTCTGGTTGATGCATCACTAAAACTATATTTAGTGAGCCTCGGATAGGGGAATGACCCCTAACTTACCTCTTAGATACACAAATGCATCCTTGGGTAATGGTTTGGTGAAAATGTCTGCAATCTGCTCTTTTGTATGAATATATTCTAATCTGTTTTCCTTGTCCTGCACCAATTCTCTGACAAAGTGATATTTAATAGCAATGTGCTTGGTTTTGGAATGCATTACTGGATTCTTCGAAATGTTTATTGTACTTGTATTGTCACAAAATATAACAACTAGTTCTTTGATCTCAACCTTCATACCTTGTAATAACTGTTTAAACCAAACAATATTTGAACAATTTACTGCAGCAGCAACATATTTTGCTTCAGCTATGGATTGAGATGTGCAATTTTGCTTTTTACTAGTCTAGGATACCAGTCTTTTTCCAAGAAAAAATACTCCACCACTTGTACTTTTTCTGTCATCAGTGTTCCCTGCCCAATCAGCATCAGTAAACACTTTTAAGTCTAGATTGCCTCCAAATTTATACCACAAACCATATTCTTCAGTTCCTCTTAAGTACCTTAAGATTCTTTTGATTGCCATCATATGATTTTCCTTAGGTTTTACTGAGAATCTTGCTACTATACTGACTACTAAGGCAATATTAGGTCTTGTATGTACTACATACTGCAATTTTCCAATCATAGATCGGTATAAGGTCTGATCTACTTCTTTTGAATCATCATTTTTGGTAAGTTTTAGTCCAGTACACATGGGTGTACCAACTGGTTTTGAATCTTCCATACCAAACTTCTTAAGTATTTCCTTAATGTATTTAGATTGAGTAATGTATATACCATTCTTGCTTTGCTAAATTTGAAGAGCAACAAAGAATTTTATTAAACCAAACATAGACATTTCAAATTCTTTGTTCATTTGCTCTAAAAATTCTTTGCACTGATCATCATTCCCTATAAATATAGTATCATCTACAAATATTTTTGCCAATACAATTTTGTCATCCAGTCCTTCTTTAATATACAGATTGCTATTATCATTGGTTCTTTTGAAATTAATCTGAATCAGATAGTTATGGAGTCTTTCATACCATTCTCTAGGAGCTTGTTTCAAACCATACAATGCTTTGTGTAACTTGCAGACCATGTCCTTTTTATCTGGATCAACAAAACCTTCAAGTTGCTCAATGTAGACTTCTTCATCAAGAATTCAATTGAGAAATGCAGATTTTATATCCATTTGATATACCTTAAATCCTTTATGTGCTGCATAAGCAAGTAGAGTTCTTACACCTTCTAATCTTGCAACAGGAGCAAAAGTTTCACCATAATCTATACCTTCTTCTTGAGAATAACCTTTACATACCAATCTAGCTTTGTTTCTAGATACTTGACTGTCTTCATTCAACTTATTCCTGAATACCCATTTTGTTCCAATTACATTCTTATCTTTAGGTCTAGGTACAAGAGTCCATGTTTTGTTCTTTTGTATTTGTTCTAATTCTTCATTCATTACTTCAATCCAACTTTCATTTTTCAATGCATCTTTGATATTTCTAGGTTCAAAATCAGTAAGCAGACATGTACCTTTTAGCTTAATTCTTGTCATAGTACCATCTGATTTGTTTCCAATAATTTGATCTGGTGTATGATGCCTTCTGACATATTTGGCTAGTATAGGTTCCTTGCTTTTTGAATGAGTCATGTTGTTGTCTTCTAGGATCTTTTCTTCAGGTTGCTCTGGCTCGGTAGATATTTGCTCGGTAACTTCAGGCTGAGACTCGATTTGAATTTCTTCCTATGACTCAGTTTGAACTTCTTCCTGTGACTCGGTTTGAACTTCTTCCTGTGACTCAGTTTGAACTTCTTCCTGTGACTCGGTTTCTATTGGAAATATTCAAGAATTAACCAAGTTACTGAGAGGGGAGGGGTGAATCAGTAACTTTAAATTTTTTTATATCAATATCAGATGTATTAACATATAGTTCACTTTATCCTTTTGCATATAGAAAGCATGAAACATAAAAGCATTCACAACAATGACACATAGATTTGGTTACCCAGAAACCTTCCAAAAGAAAGTAAAACTGGGGTGGGGATGAAACCCACAAAGCTTTAATACTGTAGTATAAAGTTGGCCGGTTAAGGCTTACATTGATCACTTCTGATGATCTGCCCTGCTAGGAGCAATAAGGATTGCTAAATCCACCATGTTAAAGGATTTTTACAAACTTACAAAAGAAGTATGTACTCGGTAAAGAGATTTTACAAAAGACTGTTAAGTCTACCTGGTTAGAGGATTTTAGTACTGATTCACTGGTTAAAATGAAACAGTATATCTCTTACTTTGCAACTGGATTGCTGAATGAGATTCGCTGATGTACTGATCACCTTCTGTGATGAATTTTGTCTCTGCTGCTCCTTATGTATAGTAGCCCTTTGTAATTCACTAGTTTCTACCTTTTTATCTCCCCTTTCTATTCCACATTCATACTACTTGGTATTTGTACAATATTGTTTATATACAAGTCTAAACAATTAATTACAATTACAAAGTCAGCTTAACAAATAAACATAAGTGCTACTAAGTCGGCCCAAGTATGGTTACACGGTTCCTGCAAACTAACTCGGTGACTTTCTGATACTCGGCGTCCACTGCATTACTCGGCATCATCATGCACTCGGTAGAAGTGAAGGCTCGGTTCATACTAACCACTCGATAAGTTTCAAACTCAGTAAATACTTGTGACTCGGTAGACATAATGTCACTCGGTTTACACTGTCCTAATCGGTTTGCACTGTCCTGCTCGATTTGCACTGTTCTGCTCGGTTTGCACTGTCCTGCTCAGTTTGCACTATTCTGCTCAGTTTGCACTCAAGATGCAAATAAGTGTTGTCACTAGTGGCAATCCTGCTTAATGCCAACAATCTCCCCCTTTGGCATTAGTGACAAAAACACTTATTGCCCAGAACTTATATACATGAACCATGCTGAGATTTATTTTGATTTTTCAAAATTTGTCTTTGTCATAGGGCTTTATAAATTATCTCCCCCTTTCAATGCACTAACTTTTTCTTCTATACATATCTCCCCCTTTTTGATGATAATGCCAAAGGAGTATATACAAGTGTTTTATAGGGAGAATCCAAAATTTGATAGAAAAATAGAATGTACCTTCATTATCAGTGCCAGAGTTCTGTCCCAATTTTCTTGCAGAATCTTGCATGTTTGGATTGCAATTTGGACTTCTATAGAGAGTGCAATCATGTGATCTGCTATTGAGAACTGATTGTCATGAATTAATGTTTTGGAATGTTCAATGTGCTTATACATTGTATTCATGATGGGAAGGATCATGTTCTGAATGTCTAGCAGTGTGGACCGGATTCTTGTGTCTTCTTTCAGTAGTTCTAACTGCATATTTGATAGGAATGAGATTTTCATGTGATGAGCAGAGTTTGAACTTGGTTCAAGTTGCAGCTTCTGTATGCTAATCTTCAAATCCTCATCAATTTTATTCATTTTATCCTTGAAATCCTTGGTGAACTCGGCAACATTGCATAGTTTGGCCAAAAGAGAGGTAACATTCGAATAGGAAGATTCAATGTTTGTCAAAACTGAAGATAATTCTGCTTGATTAATAGCTATGTGCTGAGCAATGTGCTCAAGCACTTTATTGTTGAATTTCTTCTTGGCTTTTTCAACTAACTTGTCTGTCCCAGATGAATCCTCATTGTCCTTATTTACCGCTTCTGCTAATTGTAACAAAACATGTTGAGAGGAGTCTACTTTAATACCTAATGCTTCTGACAAAATGTCCTTAGCATCCTTAATGATTTTATATTCCTTGTCTCTCTCCTCTTTAAGCTTCTTTTGCTTCACTTTCCTTTGGAGGAGTTCACCTATATTTTGCATTTGATCCGCTGATAGATTTGCAAAATCCAATGTTGGAATCTCTATTTCCTCATCTAGGTCTATATCCTCTACTATATTCTTGCCCAAAAATCTTATACTCAGTTGAGCCTTAGGCTTATCTATTATGGTACTTAATGCCTTAGTAGTAGTGATAGTAGACATAGTAGGACTGGCTATAAAGAATGGTATACTGTCTACTGGAGAACTTAAAGCTAAAGTATTTACACTTGTAGAATCAAAAATTGGAATACTTACTACTGGAAAACTTGATGAAATAGGAGACTACAACTCGGTAGAAGAAATGGTAGTTACTTCTGTTGTTGCTATAGGTGATTGGACAAATGTTGAAGTTGTCACAACCATGCTTGAAGATGTCTCTGGGCTAGATGTAGCAACTTTTGCTGGAGAGGTAGGAAGTGATGTAATGACTTCTGCCACTATCCTCATGGTATCATCTACCTCAGTGGCTTCTTCCTGTTCATCACTGTCATCTTCAATGTCTTTTATTATAACTGATTCAGTACTCAGTTGGTGAAGATGGTATATGTTCTTCCATGTGGCATTTGCACTCTTCACAACTGATTCAATATTTTTAATCAGAATTAAACAAGTATTGAACTTCAGTGTCATCTTATTTTCATTCTCCTTCAATGCCTTCTTTATTTCATCATTTTTCAAGCTCGGCATTAATTGTTTCAGGTTTTGATCAAATATGTCTTTTACAGTTTTCCTTGCATTGGCCCATCTCATTTTTATTTGATCTAATAAAGCTCCTAGAATCTGTAGGGCTATTTCATCAGGAGAGTATTTCCACTGTCCCATCTTTTCAATGACAGCATCTTCAATCTCCTTTTGTTCTGTTTCCGATCTTATTTCATATTTTAAAGATTTTATATTACTTACTCCAGATCCTTCTCTCAAAAGTTTGATCTTCTCTTGAAGGGTTAGAGGATGCTTTTTGAATATTATATCTTTGTCCTTTTTGTCTGCCTTACCCTTTGCACTTCTCCTTGTAAATACGTTAGTGGGAGGCTTAGGTACCTTGGTGATGAATACCTTTCCTTTCTTCTTTGCAGGTTCTGGTTCCTCTATTTTCTCATCCTTTTTCTCTTCTTCTTCAATGTCTTCTCCTCTGCCCTTGGTTAGCATTAGAGGTGTGATAGCTTGCATTTTGGCTATCCTCTTTTTTTCTTTATTTACTGCCTGTGGAAGCTTTATACTTAATTCAATTCTCACTTTTGCTTCTTCATATGTCCCAAAATATGGAGCTTTGGGATCAACAGGCTGATTAAGGAGGGCTTCAATGATATTCTTTGTTTCATCAATGTTTACCTCATAAGGAAGAGGTTTCACATGTACAATCCTCAGTTTAGCTGCTTGAATGTATACTTTGTCACAGTCCACCATGAAACAAATATCATCCTTATAATCCTCCACCAACTTCTATGGAATCCAGAATCTGTCATTCATTTTCTCCTTGAAAGACTCAAAATAACTATCCATGATGTTCTCAAAATTTTCACCCATTTCTGAAATATATTCATTTATCTCATAAAGAATTGGCACATCCTTTCTCCATACTACTTTTCCTTTGGAAGGGAAGAATTTTTGAACATAGAAAAATAAACAGACCAATAGAGATCCAAACTTACATGGATTGTTTTTGGAAGTTTGAATGCTTTCCATGTTCTTGTTAAACTATTTTAACAACAAATCTACAAAGTCTAATGATAAATTATTCTTTACCACTTTGTATGCTAGGTCTATGGCTTCGCAAGGAACACTATTCTGCCGACTTCAACGGTATATTTTATGAGCAATGATGTGTGTTCCAAACTTCAGTTCAGCATCAGTAATGCTGCTTACTTTCATGCCTCTACCATCCCACTCGGCTAGGGTTTTCTTCTCTAGCTCCGGCCGACCTAGGGTTTTGGTAGATTTAACTTTGTTTAACATGGGAAGACCGGTGATTCGGTGAATCATCTTCTTAGTGATCTCTATGGGTTGCTCAAGCCAAATCTTGCCTTTGTGTACACGACTGAGAATGTATCTAACCCATTTCTCCTGAAAGTTTCAAGGTAAATATGTAATGTGAACTAATCCCTTATCTTCCAGATGTTTGTGCTCTGGTTTTAGAACACCATTCGCACATAGTTCCTAATGCACAATATCTAGATCTAGGTTTCCCATCTCTTGAATTGCACAATTGAAATGATTGCGAATATCATTAACAAGTAGTACCTTAGGAGGAATATGAGATTGAGCTCCGTTCGGGTCTAGGGTTGCTACAATTGTGGGCACGAGTTTGAAATCTGGTGCTCTCCATTCCCCTTGGATTATCATTTCTATTCCTTTCTTCGCTGAAGCGCTGGATGATGCCATGGTAGCTCACAGAGAATTCTTTTTGCAAAAGTATTTGAATCACTTGATTGCTCTGGAAATTTTTTGCTCTCAAAATGCTAAAGTTCACGGTGAAGAATGAGTTTGATTTCTTGCCTTTTGTTTACAACTTTGTCATTAATGCTTAGTAGAAATTAGGGTATGAATTCTGACAGACTATCACCCACTATGAATTAATTGCTCGGTAAAGACTTCACAACTCGGTGAACTTGAGAATTCATATTGCTCCGACCTCGCTTAGTAATCATATTAGATAGCTCCCGACCTTGCTCAGTGAAAACTGATACCGACCTTCCTGTGATCTTATTGCATCTTGTATGCTGATTTAGATCTTTCTTTTAATTCAGTTCTGGAACTGCTTGAAATTTTTCTATGAGAATACAATTCCAATGCTTTCTTGGGAATTTAGTTTGAGTTGGTAGAGCCACCCATTCCATTACTTGGACTGGTTTGCTCGGTAGATTTAGGAATCCACTGTTGTCTCATCTATTTCCTGATCTTAGTTGCTTCATTCTTCTTTCCATCTTCAACTTCACTAGCATTCATGCAATTTTTGGCTATATGACCGAGTTTAGTGCATTTGAAACATCTTATGGTAGTATCTCTTTTCCTTAGATGATGTTTTATGCAGTTCATGCCAATGTGTCCATATTCTCCACAGTAATGACATCTACACCAAGTGTTGTAATCCCATCCAAACATTGCTTTCATAATTTGTTTTGCTGGATTGAATGTTTTGGATCTGCACTCGGATGCCTTGTGACCTTGTTTGTTGCATTTGTGACAATTACCTTTGAATCTTGGTTTTTCCTTGCATTCATTTGCTTTGTGACCATGCTGATTGCAGTTGTAGCATTTTCCATTGAATTCTGCTTTTTCATTGCTGCAACATTTATTTGAAGTATGTCCTATTTTTCCACAATGATTACAAGTAGGTTTCTGATTCCTTTGAGTACCTTGCTTAGAAGATTCACCTTCTCCTTTGTATCCAAGTCCTACTTTTCCTTTTTGCCTATGAAGATTTTGATCATGCAGCTAATTTAAGTCTTCTTGGTTCTTCAACATTCTTTCATTGATTTATTTTTCAGTGTTTAGGTCATCCACCAATCTTAGATTGATTTGCTTTTCAGATCTTAGTTCTTCT
Source organism: Chamaecyparis obtusa (assembly GCA_027943335.1). Classification (NCBI taxonomy): domain Eukaryota; kingdom Viridiplantae; phylum Streptophyta; class Pinopsida; order Cupressales; family Cupressaceae; genus Chamaecyparis; species Chamaecyparis obtusa. The sequence goes on from BSBK01004469.1 coordinate 666,726, forward strand.
CTTGTGCTTTCTATTTTTGATCTTAGAGTCAGAATTTCCTCATTTGTATGGGAGATCTGATCAATTAGGTTTTCTAGCTGAAGGGTTTTATTTTGGACTTCATTGTTCCTTCCATCTAATTCATCTTTCAACTTGTTTCTTTGTTCTAAGATCTCACAAAATCTTGTTGAGTGTAGTTCTTGTTCTCTTTTTAATTTTCTCACTTCTTCCTGCAGAGACCCATTCTTTTCTAGGAGTTCTTTGACAACATTGTTTGCTTCATCTGAGCTATTTGAGGGAAAAAGATCTTCAATCTTTTCTTCAATGTAATTATGATCATTCATCTGATTTGCAAGTTCCTTCCTTCTTCTTAGGGATTGGGAAAGATGTTCTTTTGCTTCTTTCAGTTTAGCTATGGCCATTTCCAGATCTAGCTTTTCATTTTCAATCACCTTGTTCAGTTTGAATACCTCCATTGTCCTGGATCTTTGCTCAAGCTAGTTAAGCTTTATCTTGAGAACCAATATAGCTCTGATACCAATTGTTGGAAATATTCAAGAATTAACCAAGTTACTGAGAGGGGAGGGGTGAATCAGTAACTTTAAATTTTTTTATATCAATATCAGATGTATTAACATATAGTTCACTTTATCCTTTTGCATATAGAAAGCATGAAACATAAAAGCATTCACAATAATGACACATAGATTTGGCTACCTAGAAACCTTCCAAAAGAAAGTAAAACTGGGGTGGGGATGAAACCCATAAAGCTTTAATACTGCAGTATAAAATTGGCCGGTTAAGGCTTACATTGATCACTTCTGATGATCTGCCCTACTAGGAGCAATAAGGATTGCTAAATCCACCATGTTAAAGGATTTTTACAAACTTACAAAAGAAGTATGTACTCGGTAAAGAGATTTTACAAAAGACTGTTAAGTCTACCTGGTTAGAGGATTTTAGTACTGATTCACTGGTTAAAATGAAACAGTATATCTCTTACTTTGTAACTGGATTGCTGAATGAGATTCGCTGATGTACTGGTCAACTTCTGTGATGAATTTTGTCTCTGCTGCTCCTTATGTATAGTAGCCCTTTGTAATTCACTAGTTTCTACCTTTTTATCTCCCCTTTCTATTCCACATTCATACTACTTGGTATTTGTACAACATTGTTTATATACAAGTCTAAACAATTAATTACAATTACAAAGTCGGCTTAACAAATAAACATAAGTGCTACTAAGTCGGCCCAAGTATGGTTACACAGTTCCTGCAAACTAACTCGGTGACTTTCTGATACTCGGCGTCCACTGCATTACTCAGCATCGTCATGCACTCGGTAGAAGTGAAGGCTCGGTTCATAATAACCCCTCGGTAAGTTTCAAACTCAGTAAATACTTGTGACTCAGTAGACATAATGTCACTCAGTTTACACTGTCCTGCTCAGTTTGCACTATCCTGCTCAGTTTGCACTGTTCTACTCAGTTTGCACTGTCCTGCTCAGTTTGCACTGTTCTGCTTGGTTTTCACTCAGGATGCAAATAAGTGTTGTCACTAGTGGCAATCCTACTTAATGCCAATAGTTTCTGTGCTAGGCTCAGTAGATATAGTTTCCTTATTGATAGTTGTGTCTGGCAATGTTTCAGGTTCAATGTAAATGAATCTCCTGTAGTTTTCAGGTTCCCTTTTGCTTTCTTCTTCAGTCTTTTCTGCAAACTCATCAAATTTTACATGTATACTTTCTATGACTTTGTGAGTAGACAAGTTCAGACATTTGTATGCCTTGCTTTTGCTAGAATATCCTAGGAATATTCCTTCATCACTTTTCACATCAAATTTATTTCTTCTGGATTCTTTTAAGATATAACACTTGCTACCAAATACTTTCATGTAACTTACATTGGGTTTATAGCCATACCATAACTCATAAGGAGTTTTGAATGTGTCTTTCTTCAATTGTACTCGGTTCAAGGTATGAACTACAGTGCTGATAGCTTCCTTCCAGTACTTTATGACAATGTTCTTTTCTATCATTAGAGTCCTTGCACAATCCATAATAGATCTATTTCTTCTTTCAGCTATTCCATTCTACTCAGGAGTTCTAGGAGCTGATACCTATCTTTTGATTCCTCTTTCAATGCAAAAGTTGTTAAATTCATGGGAGATGAATTCACCACCTTTGTCTGATCTTAAGCATTTCAATCTTTTCCCTGTTTCCTTTTCCACTCTTGCCAAGTACCATTTGAACTTTTCAAATGCTTCTGACTTTTCTCTTAAATACATAACAGTCATCATTCTAGAATAATCATCAACGAAAAGAATAAAGAATTTATCTCCAGTATAGCTTTCTATTCCAATAGGTCCACATAAATCAGTATGCACAATTTCCAAAATCTCTTTAGACTGATAGTTCTTACTCTTAAAACTAGTCTTACTCATTTTGCCAATTTGACAATTCTTACATAGACCAGTATCAAGTTTCTTCAAAGTAGGAATGCCTCTTACCTTCTTGAATTTGCTTATTTTCATCATGTTATCAAAATTCACATGACATAACCTTTTGTGCCATAGCCAACTTTCTTCAATTTGAGCAATAAAATATGAATATTCACTGAGATCAAGATAAAATAAGTTACCTTTTGTTTGTTTGCTTGATCCAATGAGTTTTCCTTTTCCATCCAGCAGTCTTGCTTGACTATTCATGAATTCAACCTTGAAACCAATGTTGATTAGCTGTGCTACACTTAGAAGATTATGTTTTAGTCCTTCAAACCAATAAGCATTATCACATATGAGTTCTTTGGTTAACGAGATTCTTCCTTTTCCTTTTATACAATAAGGTTCATTGTTTCCAAATCTTACATTGCCACTATCACAGTCTTCTAGGTATTCAAATTTTGTCTTGTCACCAGTCATGTGATGTGAACATCCACTATCTATTATCCATATATCATCTTTTCTTATATGAGAAATAAGTGCCATCTTATCTTTATCATCATCAGATTCATCTTTTATAGCAATAAAGACAATTTCTTCTTCACTATCATCAGAATCTTTAGCCACAAAACATGTTTTCTTACCTTTATCCTTGAATGATTTGAAATTCTTTTTGCCATAGTACTTGTGACCTCTCTTCTCTTCCTTGGCTTGCTTGTTTGGGCACCTAGCTGCAATATGTCCAATTTCTTCACATGAAAAACAAATTAAAGGAGTTTTACCTTTATATTTACCTTTCCCTTTAGAGTACTTCTTTGCAAGTAGTGCTTCTACAATTTCAAGATCACTATCAGAACTTTCTTCTGATACTTCTTCACTTTCTGACTGAACTTCTTTTATTTTCTTGCTCTTCCTTAGTGAAACCTTGGCCTCAAATGCTGACTCAATATTTTTGGAAATTGGAACATAGTTGTCATAGTTGTCTAATTCAAAGGCTGTCAATCTTCCAACTAAAGCATCCAAAGTTATATTGTGGTTTGCTTCACATCTTCTTTCTTGAATAGCTGATACTCTTATTGCATAGATAGGGAGTAATGTTCTGAGTACCTTGCTTATAACAGTTTCATCAGTGATTGTTCCTCCAGAAGCTCTAATTGCACTAACACTTGCTTTGATCCTTTCAACATATTTTGCAATGTTTTCATCTTCTTTCATATTCATCTTGTCAAACTGTCCTCTTAGGCTTTCTGCTTTGGCTCTTTTCACATTTGCATCACCACCATATATTTTCTTCAGTTTGATCCACATTTCATATGCAGTAGTGCATTCTTTAATTTCATCAAATTCTTCATAGCTGAGAGCTGATGCAATGTCTATCATCATGGTGTTATGACTCTTTTTCTCTGCAATGTCTTCAACAGTTAATGCGCCAGTAGGAACTATGTATTCTTCATCAATGTATTTGCATCCTGAATCACCAATGGAAGCTAGATGAAGCCTCATGAGACCTTGCCATGCTGAAAAGTTATCTCTATTGAGCTTTGGAATTTCTCTCTTGTAAGACATCTTGATCTTTAGCTTAGGTCCTTGAAACCCTTCCTGCAAGCACCAAAATCTCTGATACCAATTGATGGAATATGGATGAAGTGACTGAGAGGGAGGGGGGTGAATTAGTCAACCATAAAACACTTCACTATTATTTCTTTTCAGATCCCTTAGGATATCTTAATGAATATTATTTGTTTAACACTCGGTAAATAGATTGCAGTAACTTGGTAGATGTAGAGAGTATTAGTAAAATTATTTTTTAGATATTCATCACCACTTGTATATGATTAAGATAACTATTAAGAACATAAGAGACACAAGATTTAACATGGAAACCCAATATGGGAAAAACCACCAATGTATCTAGATACTGATTTTCACTTTTCTTAAGTGATGCCTGGTTAGAAGCCAACCTGGTAAAAGGTTACAAAACACACTGTTAGGTGTGACCTTGTTAGAAGATTTAATCACCCTGCTAGGAGTGGCCTGGTAAGAGGTCTTGAGAATAATTCAATGGAATTGTCACCTTGTTAGAGGATTTACAATATGGTTGTTAAAACAACTCAGTTAAGAGATTTAGAATTCACTGTTACAATGATAAAAATGTAACAATGAAAATGACCTGTATAATAATGCAACTACCTTGCTAATTATAGATCTCTGTTCTGTATAAGTGAGGTCCTTCCTGATCGAATATATCTCTACTGCTCCTCAAGGATATCTGGTCATCCTTCACAATTTCGCACACACCTTTCCTGTCTTTCTTCTATATATCTTCTTCTATATCTCTCCTTTATTTTTCACACTTGACCTTTTATTTATATGATTTTAGATTTGTCAAATCGGCATTACTTAGTATAACAGTCAGCTGAATTAAGCAAAATTTATTTGCAAAGATCCTTCAAGGGCCGACAATGCTTGGTGACCATAATGAAATTTTTTACAATCTTTTGGAGACCGAGAGAACTCGGTAAACACTGATAATCCTTTTTCTTTGATAACTGAGTGAACTCGGTAAATGCTAACTTTTCTTTGACAACCGAGTGAACTCGGTAAATGCTGATTTTTCTTTGATAACCGAGTGAACTCAGTAAACACTAATTTTAATGCCAGGTAGACCGAATGAGCTCGGTAGGTACTGATTGTTGCAGACTATGACATTGTGTGACATCAAAGACAATACATAATTTGAGTAGCAATTTTCTTCAGACAATTGTTTCCAACACAAAGGCCCTTTTGTTTTCAATATGGATTGTTATCAATGGTATAAGGACATCATTAGATACTTGCAAAAAATGATTCTACCTCCTGAGATGGATAATAATAGGAAAATGACTATTAGGCTCCATTCCATAAAGTATGCAATCATAGGTGGTGAGTTGTGGTGGAGTAATGAGGGGATATTTCTCAGATGTGTAGATCAAGATAAATCCAAAATATTACTAAATGAAATGCACAATGGAGTTTGTGGGGGACATTATATGGCAAAGATCAAAACACACAAGATTATTAGATCAGGTTTTTGGTGGCCAACACTTTTCAAAGATGCCCACCAATTTGTTAAAATATGTGACCCCTGTCAAAGGTTTGCTGGAAAACTCAAATTCAATGGGAATTTACCTCTTAGACCTGTTGTAGTGCATGCCCCTTTCCAAAAGTGGGGTATGGATTTTATTGGAGAGATTCCTAATAAATCTAGTGGTGGACATTCTTATATTCTGGTAGCAATAGATTACTTCACTAAATGGGTTGAAGTAATCCCTTCTAGAAAAGAAACTAGTAAAGTTGTAATGGACTTTATGATGCAAAATATTCTTACTAGGTTTGGTTGCCCAAAAATAGTGGTGGTAGATAATGCAATGTGTTTTAGATCAAATGAATTTGTTGAGTTTTGTCAGAAAAATGGTATAAATATTTCATACTCATCTCCCTATCATCTATAGGGCAATGGACAAGCTGAATCTAGTAACAAAAGCTTGATTAAGATATTGAAAAAAATACTTGATAAGAATAAAAAGGCTTGGGATTCAAAGTTGTTGCAAGCATTATGGGCTAATAGGGTTACTGTAAAAAAAGGCAATAGGATGTGCCCCTTTTGACTTAGTTTATGGAATCAATGCAAGATTGCCCCAAAATAATTTGTTGCAAATGTATCAATTCATCCAAACATATGATAGTGATTTGGAAGATGGAATGACAATCAAAATTAATGATTTGATTCAGCTGAATGAAGTAAGGGGTGATGCACATACAAGAAATGAAAAGATCCAGGCCTAGTGTAAGGTTTTATATGATAAAAGGACTACTTAGAGAGGTTTTGTAAATGGTGATCTTGTGCTGATGGGGAAAGCAAGAGTGGAAAATTTGATCCCATTTGGCTGGGCCCTTACATCATTGAATAAAATTGGGGAACAGGTTCATACATGTCAAAAAATTTGACAGGAGAACTCATGGAGTTGCCAGTTCATGGGCAATTTTTAAAGCTTTATTTCTCCTAAGATCTTCTAGTTTCTCGAGAAGTTTAGTTTAGGGTTTTGTGTACAGTCATTTGTTTTTTGATCAAAGTTTTGTATTGGTCTGCTCTTCCAGGAGATTCTGATTTTCTCATTGTATCTATAGGAGATACATGTCCCCGAGTATGGGCCGCTGTTAGTACTATTTAAAATTTTGACCCTCATACTTCAAAATTTTGATAAACCCTTATTTTTGACCAAGCAAGGAGAAAGATGTTGTAAACCCTAATTACCTTAAGCCTTGTTATATTTGAGTGTTACTTTTTGGTTCATTAAAGTGAAAATGATGCATGTGCTTAAATAAACCTTTAAAGTTGTCCCCTTCATGTGTTTTTTAGTTAGGTTTTAAACGGGTCACTTTTTAATGAAAATTTCCATCAAACTTTAGCCTTTCCCTTTTTATTTCCTAATCGTCTGATTCACTTTAATCTTGTGGTTGTCGCTTTATCTTAAGACTCTCCATTGTTAGGTTTTCTGACTTGTGAAATAGCAACCATATGACACCTATTCAGGCGGGCCCATTTTCAAAGCTATGCTATCATTAACAAGTAGATTGCATTGATGGTTGTTGTGATACCGCTCAGCTAAGTTGGTCACTCATTAATCCATGTGCTTTAGTGATAGGCATCCAATTGAGTTGAATACTCATGATGATAGAGCTCTGACATTTTAGGTTTTGTGGTTATTTTCTTGGTTGACATCTATCCTTGGTGATGTAGTGTGGTGGGGTCGTAGCCTTCCAAAGGTTAAGTTTCAAATAGATCTTGTGGCTGTCATTATACCGCTCAGGGAAAATGCTCGGTACTTAAAGTTTGCACTTTAGCAATAGTCGTCCGATCTTCCATGTAGTTTCAGACTATGAAGTGGGTCCTTGGTCACCAAGTCATGACAAGGTGTTCATTTTTTATTGGTAAAAATGGAGTATGATGTGGTAGCTATCATGTGTCTTTTTGTGATGTTAGTCAGCAGTGGGTCCAAAGTTTTCAAATGCCTCCACGTGTTCATTTGTGAAGTGGGGTTACTAATTTTCAAAGATGATAAGACCTGTCAATTTTAGAGAGGATCTATGGTGGTCACATTACCGAAGTTGAAAGGTGCTCAGATTTTATGCTTATGAAATAGTGACATGTTGACACCTATCTGGGCCGATCAAAGTTAAAGTAAGTTGTGGGTTTCTGCACATGGGTAAAATTGAAATGTTCTCATTGGTTGATAACTAAGTTGAGGAAAGTGCTAAATGGTTATGACATGGTTGTTATCAGCCTTCCAATGTGCCAAAAGGAATTTTGATCAATGGTTCACATTCAAATTTCAATTTTTGACATTGTTTCACGTCCTGTGAATGTTGTAGCCGCTAGTTTTAGTAATGGTGAACTTAATGAGTTCCATGTGGGTTGGCAATGATTACATATTCTAATTTGATCATTAGAGGCAAAAATTCTCCTCCAAGTTTCTCTGCAAGTGAATTGGTTTTCTCTGCGAGCATCAACAAAAAATTTTCTCAAGTGTCTGGTAGGCCAATTTGATCTTGAAAGTGCACATTTTTTTATAAGAAAGGTTTTAGTAGTCAAGTTTTCTCAGTTTTTTCTATCTTGTGATATCTGGGTAGTTTTTATTCTAGAATTTATATGCCTTTCAAACCCTAGTTGAAGATTCCACCCAAAAGATAACTCTCGGGAAAAATAGAGTATAAGGATACGGGGGTTTTTGAAGATCTAATGTAGCTACTCCCACACTTAGAAAATGGGGCATCTAGGATGAAGGAATTAGTTCCAAAAAACCCTAGGGATTTTGTAAATGAGGGATTGTATGACAGAGGGTTATGGATGAGGTATGCTAAAGTAGGGAAGGATTACAATGGTTTGATCCCGTTTAAAGTCACATATTCCCAAAGAAATGCATGTGCACCTCTCAGTAATATTTGGCAGTTTGACATAGGGAGACTCATTATGCCCGAAGTCTTCATGGATGTTGACCTTCTCATATAGATTGCTAGGTGTTATGATTTTGTGACAAGGTGTGTTAAAGATATTAATGGAATAGACTTGATAAGCATCACAGAGGATGAAATCAGAGATGTTTTTTCATTAAATGACCCCTCTGTTGGATTAGAAAAGATTAATTTTGAAGAGTTTAACAAAATCTATGAGGCACAGAGATGCTATCTAAGGTCTAGTCCTTTAAAGGATTTCTTTGGCCAAATTGGTGCCATGTGTATGGTTAGTAAGAGCACACCTGAGCCTTTTAGGTTGGACCTTTTCAGTTTGTGAGCACAGGGTGTATATAAGTCCTTGGCTCTAATTTTTGGACAAGATGAGGCTACTCACATGCCTATCTTGTACATGTTTATGATGGTATAGTCCTTACATCCCCATGTGGCATTGATTTTTTATTATTCCCCTTACCTTGTAGACCCAATCCATGAGGGATTAATGGGGATAAAAAATATGAAGATTGGCAAGCCTTTTGGATGGTATTTTATGATAATGCATATGTTCTTATACAAAGGTGTGGATTTCTTCAGCAAAACAATGGATATTGTGAGAGAGAAGAATGGAGAGGCATTACTAGTCTAGTTGTGGACTACCGAATTATCATGGGATAGAACTAATGCTAGTTTCCTTGTTTTTGATAGAAATTTTGCTTTAGGGCTTAGGTCCTTGTTATGTTTTGAGAATCCCAGAATTCCCAAGGAGTTGTTGAGATTAATTAGGCCCAAAGAGTATTGCAAAGACATCACCATAGTACATAATTTTGGTGATATAATCTTATATCCAGTCTCCACAGTGTTTAGTGTGTATGGTTGCAGGAAGGCACCTTATGTATTGCCTTACCAGGTCCCTTTGAAGATAGGGTATGCAAAAATTCTAAGGAAGATTGGTGATCTGTAGGAAACAACTCTAACTAGTAAAGGAAGGGGAAACTTGTTCCCAGAAATTACAATAGCCCACCAGTATATCATTGTCAAGAAGGGATGGGTGCATTTAAATCAAGTTTTGTAGCCCTATAGAATGACAACAATGGTGGTGAGATGTGCAGACACTGAGGGTTTTATTTCTGGAATGTTCAGAGAAAAGATAAGGTGTGCTCTTATGGAGCACTAGTTTAACTTCCCAGAAGATATAGTTAGGAATGAGTTTGATCTTCAAGCTCAAGAAATCAAGAAAGAGAAGTGGGTGATTTACAAGAAAACTGTAGATTTTATCAAAAATTTTGATAAAGGATATGACCCACTGAAAGTTTTTCAGCCATGGGAAAGAAAGGTAGAGGCCCTTATGGAGCATTTTAAAGGAATCATGTAAGCAAAAAAATGAAAAAAGGGCTGTGGTAAGTAAGGCAGATCCAGATAGAGCAGGGATAATTTTGAGCCAACCAAGATACACTAAGTTGACCCCTAGGTGAACATATAAAATTCAATGGAGGAGAGGGTATAGTGTCCTTCTACCAACTCAATAAAAGAATGAAAGTCTCCCATCTACCTCTAAAGGGAATAGACCTACGAGTGACCCAATGGTAGAAGATCCCTCTCCAAAGAGGTAGAAACAAGAGGAGTCTCAACTAGAGCAGGATATGAATTCTCCTTCCCAATCCCCATTGTAGTTGGATGAACATGGAGTTGCTCAGCAACTGGTGCAATTGAGAAATGAGGGAAATATTTTTGTTTCAAATGATGAGATGCAAGAGGGGATGCCAGAGGCACCCAAAGGGATAGAGATGGATCTCACAGTGGTAGAGTTTGAGGGTAGAGAGATAGACCCAATTTTGAAACAGGCCAGTGATTCTTTTATTTCATATGACAATTTTGTTAAGACTAGGGCATTCCTTTAGTTCTTGTAGAGGATGAAAATAAATCAATACAAGGAAATTTGTGAGAAAAAGAAAGAAGAATTCCCTGATAGGGATATAACTAAAATTGAAAATGAGACAAAGGGGGAAATGATGAAGAAATTTGAGAAGATAACCCCAGAGGAAGGAAGAGCCATGGTTCATACTGCAGGAGTGTTGATTCTTCCCAAATGGGATATTGTTGATGCAATTATTTTTGATTCGGTAAGGAAGAGAAAAGTAAAAACCCTCTCTACTATAGAACAGGCACAACAGGCTACCAGGGGTGTGGCTTTCTCTGATGATCATGCATTTTTGGTCATGTGGTCCCTTAAGAGGGAAGAGAATAAAGGGAAAGAGAGGTTCTCTCTTCAGAATATGCTGGAAACTTGTTAGTACAAAGAGTTGGTGAGACTTCAGGTGTGGAAGCCTCAAATATCATTTTGGAGACAACAAAATTTAATGTGAGGGTAGTAGAAAAGGATGCGTAGGAGAAAGAGGAATTAAGGATTAAGTTTGAAACTATCCTTAAGTCTTACAATGATTTGAAGATAGAGTTGATCCAGAAGGACAAACTGATTACACAATTGTCAGGATCGGAGGATCATAGATCACCTCAGTTGATGCTTGCTGATAAGCCTATAATGGCCTCTTCTTCTAGACCGAATATTGACTTCTCACCTTCTCCTCTCCCCAAAACAAACATAGATGCAAGAACCAGTTGGGAGAAGCAACAATTTCTTGAGGAGATAAATAAACTAAGGGAAAGCAGGGCAGAGCTAGATAAGAAGAAGGATGAATATACAAAGGCCAAGTACCTTGTGGATCAAAAATATGAAGAGAAAATTGCAGAAACTATGATGCAGTTTTCCACTAATTTGAATCCTACAAATTTGTTTGACCATGCTACGAGGTTAAAGGTATTGCTCACATCTTTGAATAAGCATAAGGATGAGTTGGGGCAATTTTGAATAAGTGGGTTGATAGATCCCCAAATATGAGGTTATTTTGCTGGCTATCTAAGGTCCAAGTTGATCCTGATCCACTAATCAAACCAGCGCATCAATTTGTAAAAAAGCTTGTTGAATAAAAGATAATTTTGGATGATTTTGAAAGGAAATCCAATCTGTTGAAGAGAGAATTGACACTCCCTTTTTGTGACCTAATTTTGGGAGTTTTTAAGAAAAATGGTGAACTTAAGGAGTTGATCAAATGGAGAGCAAGGATGGATGATGATTTTTCATCAAGGATGACTAGCATTTTGACTTTGGAAAATACTTTGTTCTTCATCCACACTATTGAAACATTAATATTTTCCAAGTCCAAGTTTGACTTTATTTAGTGCAAGATCAGTTAGATGGAGAACAAGTGGGAACAATTATCCAGCAGAAAGGCTGAAATTCTCAATTTTGTGTTCCCAAGTGAAGATGTATTTAATAGGTGGAGGTACCAGTACATTCCTCCTATTGAAAATTTGGATGCTCCATCTACTTCTTGAGCCAAAAAAGGGGGGGGATTGTGACTCATTGATTTTGAGGTGGTTGAAGTATAAAGTGTATTTATTGTAGGGACAACCACAAAGAAATGGTGATCAAATTTGTTTGAAGAGATCGAGGAAAAGATTGAAGACATAAAGTGAGGCAGCTCATTTATAGAATATTAGTCCAAGATCTGATCGAGACATTTATTGTAAACCCAGTAGGGTTGTTGTAAAGTTTTAGGGTAAAGTTTTGTAAACCCTAATATGATTGATAGCTTGTTGCATTTCCTTGTATATAAAAGGATTTTCCATGATCATATTAGGCATTGAGAGTCTTAGGTGTTGAGAAGATAGAAATTTTGAAACCCTAACCCTCAGTCGAGGATTGTAATATTTTGTATCATTTATTGTCAAGTAATAGAGAAAAAGCACAGGTTGATATTGTTATCTACAAGCTTGCTACTTAGCATATATTGTACACAAATGATCAAAGGTTATACTTAATATAAATCTCAGGTCTTTACCTCTCCTTTGTGTCAAATTTGTGAATTTATGAGTCTATCAGAGACTTATGTGTATGTATTTTTTCTTTGAGTTCTAATCTAGGGTTAGATTAAATATTTCTCAAAGTGGGATACATGTTCATTTGATTTGCATAAGGATTGCTTGCAAGTAGGAAAGACTTGGAGTATTTTTATTTATGTTCATGAACTAAGTTCTTCAAGGATCTTTGTATTTTCTCAAATTTCTAGTGTTATTTGCCCAATGGATAAGGCACTAGCCTATGTAAATGCATCTTTATTTTATGAGGAATGATTAAATTCATTACAGTAAAAAACATAATAATCAAAATCAGTGATTTAATTTCATTTACTTTAAAAATAGTTGTCCTACCCAATGATGGAGAGTCAATGAATAATAGCTTGTTATTTAGTACTTTCTCACTGATATTTGTTGTTAGATCCAGTATCAAGTTAGGAAAAAAATAATATCTATTGGATCAGGTGTACCCACCTTGGTTTTGCAGAGCCAAAAGTGAAGAGGGCAGTCTTGTCCCTATAGCTGGTCCAGTTACCTATAGATCTTCCCATATTTGGAACTAACCATTCTCAAAATTAGTCTAGGGTGTATTGGTGTCTCATGGAGTGTAAAATCTTTTCAAGAACCAACAAGGCCCAAATGCCAAACTACTCAATTGGCCATTGTTACAAGAGTATTAATTCCCATGGAATCCATTTCACATCTCGCAAGAACATGAGGAAAGGTCACAAATCACTTAAATCCCAAATTCTGACAAAATATGGAAATGTAAAAATAATAATTTAACATCAAAGGGCCATGTTTGTGATACAAAATCAAATATCAGGAACCTCCTCAATATATCCTAATTTGAAAATCCCATTGCAAAGCTGGAGTAAAAAAAACTCCAATAACTCAAGCACACCAAACATGGCAACACCTAAATATGGTTGGCACACAAAACAAGGCAAGCTTAATATGCCCAAAAATCAAACATTATAAAACCTCATAAAATTAACACCCATTGATCTAAATCCACTCAAAAACACATTTCTCAAATAAAATTGTACTTCTGGGAAATTCAAAGAAATCCAATAACATAAAACTTCTAAAACCTTAAAAACCAAATTGGAAAAGAAACAAATACTCACACCCACCCAACCAAGTGATGAAATCAAACAAAACATAGGGGAATACTAATTCTCAACCCACAAAACTATTTCAATTGATTTCAAATGAAGAGACAAAGTATAATAGAAATGGTTAGATGCCCTACCTCACACCAATGGAGAAAAATTGAAATGAGAAGAAGAAAATTAAGACTCAAGGGAAATGGACAAATTTTTTGGCAAAGTAGAGCGATCCCAACATGAATCCTATGAGATACTCCATGCAAGAATTCAACAACCCAATCAGCCACCATGAAAAAAAGAGTGAATTTCTCCAAAATAATTTGGAGCAATATCCAAATTCTCCATCCACTCAAAAGTGAAAAGTGAGGTAAAATTACTCTTTCTCCTAATAAATGGCACTTTTGCCAAGAAGGCCCAAAAAGGAAATTAAAACAAATCACTTAAGTAATTCAAATGAACTATTGACTTTCCCAAGTTAAGTCAAATCAAGTCAAATTAAATGGACTTTGAATACAACAAATTTGAAAATAGAATTAAATCCCCAAACTCATTAAAAATAAAATTTAATTAAATCTCTTCTGCGACAACTAAAAGAACTCTAATGTTGAAACTCTCTACTAAAGAATGAATTTTTGAGTGAGATATTGATTTTTTTTTCTTCAAACAGGTAGAACCCCTACCTAGCACAACATGAGAGCATTAGAAATGTTATAACTTAACCTTACCAAACACTACAACATTTGGGGTCAAATTTTGATGCCAATTTGTGATGCCACTAAAATTTGTGTTTGTTTTTTGTGTTTTTTTTTGCAAGTGCCCCCGATGGTGTCATAATCACAATGATGACATTGTAATTGCAACACCCATTTGGTTATAAATTAAAAAAAAGAAAAAGAAAGTGTCATTTGTAATTTTTGTGAATTCAAAGAGTTGTTGTGAAGATGGCACTGCACTCTTGCATGGTGCGAAGAGGGAATTCAAGTTTGGTGTGTGCAAAGAGGTCAGCATCGTGTGGGAAGAGGGCATTGGAACTTGAGGTAGGCATTCAAGTTTTGTCTTCTCATTAACTCAATTTCATTTTGATGGAATTTGTTGATATAATGGCACAATATGAATGTTAATAGTGGCATTGTTTACATCTTAGCATTTGGAATGCTCGATGATCCGTGAGCTTTGAGAGCTAGGGCATCATTTCTATTACCTTCAAGGCATTGTGTGAAGTGTTTGATCTCTCTTTATTTGTTTTGTTGTTGATATTCACTATGTAGTACTCCCTATTTATGATCATTTCATGAGGAAATGTCTTAGTGGCTCGTGGGATGCAAGCTAGGGCATCATACATTGTTTATGAGCTCACTGTTTAATACTAGCATTATTTACATCTTTTCATTTGGAATGCTTGATGACCCGTGAGCTTTGAGAGCTAGGGCATCATTGCTATTACCTTCAAGGCATTGTGTGAAGTGTTTGATCTCTCTTTATTTGTTTTACTTTTGATATTCACTATGTGGTACTCCCCGTTTATGATCATTTCACAAGGAAATGTCTTGATGGCTCATAGGCTACAAGCTAGGGCATCATACATTGTTCATGAGCTCATTGTTTAATATTGGCATTGTTTACATCTTTTCATTTGGAATTCTTGATGACCTATGAACTTTGAGAGCTAGGGTATCATTTCTGTTACCTTCAAGGCATTGTATGAAGTGTTTGATCTCTCTTTATTTGTTTTGTTGTTGATATTCACTATGTGGTACTCCCTATTTATGATCATTTCATGAGGAAATGTCTTGATGGCTCGCGGGCTGCAAGCTAGGGCATCATACATTGTTCATGAGCTCACTATTTAATACTGGCATTGTTCATGAGCTCACTATTTAATATCTAGCATCATGCAAACATACATTAATACACTTACTATTTTGAATTTGAGCTCAAGCATCATGCAATGTTATTGTTGTCATTGCATGTTGCTACTGTTGTGCACCATATATTGTTTTATACACTGTTTATTTCATTGAGACCATGAGCTTGGCATTTGTAATGTATTTTTTGTTATTGGATCAATGCTACCATGTTTTTGAGTCTATGTATGGCTTGACTATGCACATGCATAATTGTAGATGAGGATCAGTAATAGGGCATTAGGCATTGCTTAGATCCTTTGGATCTAACCCCATCTTTTCTTTCCTTGTAGGTTTCAGATCATATAAGAGCATATTGGATTGAACCTGATGAAGTCAAGGTTGGAGAATCCAATTAAGGACTATTTGACCTTGCAGCCAAACCACAACACATCATAATTCAACAACAATAACACCAAATCTGATATAAAACTAGAATCTTTATTCATAAATTCACTGATTACATTCAATGTGTCAGGCTGTAAGGCCTTCTCGATTATGGCCAATTACAAATCAAGTAACAGTCTACAAGATCTCACAGGATCCAAGTCTTTCCACAACTTCACCACTCAGCTAGTCCAGGTCTGCAACATGGAAAGACATTGGTAGGGTCCCAAGAAAGATATAAACTTGTACTCACAACTTCCAAGCAATCTTCTAGTGCCTAAGCTCACAAGCTACTAACTCCCACTTCCTCCATCCTGATACTAATGCCCCTAAACAACTACCCAACCATCCTATAAATACTCACCCTCAGCCACAAGTCGGCTAGATGAAACAATTAACTCCTATGAACAATTATAAAATGCCAAAACATCAGTTGGCTTACAAAATAGCCTTACAATAAATTACATTATCCAAGATGGCCCCAAATGGTCATCAGATCCACATAGAAGAATGCAACACACTAGATGTAGGTCCTCACACATCCAATGGTCAATCCATAACTTGAGGAACGTGACCCAAATTAAATGCACCAGTCGACCAAGAAAGAACACCAGATGGTAAGACCGATGATAGAGAAATAGAGAAATAACCAAGCACCAGTGAACTGACCATGCCAAGCATCACCAAGCAATGCAATTATCATCGAGCACTAGGAATAATTGATGCCTTTAGTTATCAAGCATTCTTTAGAGACCAAGCACCTCGGTAACCACAAAAACTGAGCAACCAAACTCCAAAACTGAGTAAATACTCCACCAAAAAAGATCAAAACTACTAATATGACTTTCAAGACAAACATATTTTGATTGATATAGGATTGCCAAGAGATGCTCCTGCATCAGACACCCCAGGTTAAGAAGATTTTCTTAGAAGGAAATCAGGAACACCTTAAGGGAATCAAAACAAGTATGACATATATGTTCTTAACCCATATCTCTTCTTTTCCTTCATCTCAAGTTGTCTTCACTTTATCCACTATCCCTTGCAGCAAGTTTTCCTGCTTCCCACTTCTCTTATCTTTTCTATCTCCAACTGACAACAACTGACTCTGGCCATTCCTTCCACTACCGACCACATCAATACCTCAAAAAATACCATCCTCTCCAGACTCCTCAATCAACTCGGCATCATCCTCATCTCTTTGTGTCACAAATTTCATTATCTGATGTACCATCTCTGTTAGAAAGACCATCTACCTCTTAATCTTAGCAAAATCTTTAGATATATCATTCTCCTTCTCTTTCAAACTAGACTTTGTAGGAATAGGTTCATCAATACTCTACTGCTGAGGTTTGTCATAAGGAAAACACCTAATAAATCCACATCCCTTAGCCCCTGTCTCCTGTAAAGGTAATAGATTATGTCTAGATCCCTCATGCCTAACCACATAGGTGTTTGCATGAACATCAAACAAAACATTTCTATCAAATTGCCAAGGCCTACCGAGCAATAGATGACAAGCATCCATAGGCAATATATCACACAATATATCATCATGATAAGATCCAATCTAAAAATTAACCAAGCATTGTTCTTCAATCCTAACCTTAAACACATCTTGTATCCAACTAATCTGATAAGGATTAGGATGCTTCTTTCTCTCCAAATTCAAATTACTAACCATCTCTTCTGACACAAAGTTCTTAGAACTGCCACTATCAACTATAACATTACATACCTTATCCTTGCACTTACATCTAGTTCTAAACAAATTTCTCCTTTGTACTAGTTCCTAGACACATGTAGCCAATCTCCTAGTGATAAAAAATTCACCCTTCTTTGCAACATTCACAACGTCTTCTTCAGTAGTCAGTGCAACTCTTTTCTTAGGACATTGAAAAATTCTATGGCCCACTTCACCACATTGATAACAAGTACCGGTGAACTCATTCTTCCACCTTCCTCTCTGTCTAGTATTGAAATTCTTAGTGACTTAACCACTACTAGATCCCACATCAGTATTCTTAGGATTCTCTACCACATTACTTTCAGCAACTGTTTCACCAGTCTTACCACCTCGGTTCCTATTGTTCTATTTTCCTTCAAACTTCTTATTCAGCTTCTCTTCAATCTTGAATGCCATCTGATAAGAATCTCCTATTTTTGTTATCCAAATAGTAAGTAAATCTTCTTGAATACTAGGTCTCAAACCATAAACATACCTAGCAACCTTCTCTTTATCAGCTTCAAAATGACCAGTCCTAATCAGGATTCTGTAAAACTCCTCAGTATACTCCTGCACCAATTTGTTAGTCTACTTCAAGGCTTGCATCTTCTTAAACATGTCCAATTCACAATACACCGGAATGAATTTCTTCTTCAACTTGTCAACCTTTCAGTTCCATCTAGTGATCTTTTCTTTTCCTCTCCTACTTTCCAATTGAACTTCTCTCCACCAAATATTTGCATGACCCTTCAACTTAGTCTTTGAAAATCTAACCCTATCAGGATCTTCTATTTCTTCACACTCAAAGTATTCATCCATCTCATTAATCCAATCAATCAAATCTTCTGGCCTAAGGCTTCCAGCAAATGCATAAACTTCAATCTTAGGTCTTTTCCCAATTTTAGACATAGCTTTCAGGATTCTATTCTCTTCAAGATCTCTATCTTCTTTGACAACTTCTTTTAAATGATCTTCTTCCTCAGATTCATCATCACTACCTTCCTTTGGTATAGTCTTCTTCTTTCTCAATTCCTCTTGTAGATCTTGCACTTGTTTCTAAAAAGCTCTAAAATCATCAAGATTGAATACTCCGACAGCTTCCTCCTCAAAAATCTCATGAGCTCTCCTCAAAGGCATCTTTAATCCAAGATCCTGGTGCAAAATGCCTCTCCCTCGGTGATCTATCCACACATTCAAGATCAACTCACTCTGATACCACCTGATGTTGTCAAGGTTGGAGAATCCAATTAAGGACTATCTGACCTTGCAGCCAAACCACAACACAACAAAATTCAACAAGAATAACACCATATCTAATATAAAACTAGAATCTTTATTCATAAATTCATTGGTTACATGCAACGTGTCGGGCCATAAGGCCTTCCCAGTTACGGCCAATTACAAAGAATGTAAAAGTCTACAAGATCTCATAGGATCCAAGTCTTAATTCCACAACTTCACCACTCAGCTAGTCCAGGTCTGCAACATAGCAAGACACTGGTAGGGTCCTAGGAAAGATCTAAACTTGTACTCACAACTTCCAAGAAATCTTCCAGTACCTAATCTTGCAAGCTACTAACTCCCACTTCCTCCATCCTGATACTGATGCCCCTAAACAACTACCCAACCATCCTATAAATACTCACCCTCAGCCACAAGTTGGCTAGATGAAATAATTAACTCCTACGAACAATTATTAAATACCAAAACATTAGTCGGCTTAAAAAATAGCCTTAAAATAAATTACATTATCCAAGATGGCCCCAAACAGTGATTAGATCCGCATAGAAGAATGCAGCACTGTCATGCCCATAATTTTACACTAAAAAACACACCAACTTTTTTTTTAAAGTTATAAGTTTAAGTTAAAGGTTTAAGGTTGACTAAGATGAACGGTTGGAAAACTGAGAGGGTGTTGGCTAACTTGATTTAGGGGTTAACAATAGAAATATAAATGTCAAGGATGAGTTAACCAAGGTTAGCTAGATGAGTACATCTCAAGTTATGACCCTAAAATCGAGCAAAGAGTCTAGTGGCAAGATAGTAAATAACCCAAACTATTATTGGGTCAAAGGCAATTGAGTATTCGAATGAAGGGTCTAGTTGTTGTAGGTTTAAATTTATGATCTAGGTGAACCTTTATAATGACGACATGGAAAGAATACACTTAGTCAAAAAATCAATTAATGACATTATTAAATCTATTAACTTCTAACTAGAGTAGTGATTAGATCAATAAAAAGGAAGATCCTTAAGCCAACGTTCTCCTTAATGAATTTTAAGGAGAATTCATCTTAAACCAAATGAATTTAACTAAGCTAAGTATATAGTTTAGACTAATTAAGTAGTCTGATCGAATAGCATGATTAAGATGTTAAATAAAGTAGTTGAATTAAATTAACTAAGCAGACTTTGTTAACACCAATTAGACGAGTCCTAGTGGAACTAATTGATTGAATTAAACAAACTAATTTGAATTGATAAGAACAAGGCTCTTCTGTTGATAACCAACTACATTAAATTTATGTAAAATAATATTCAAAATAAATTAAGCTTCACTATTTAGTTAACTAAGTAATAAAATTTGTTACTCACAGTTAAGCTTATTTAATTTAACTAATCTTACCATTAAATAAACCTAATGATAAAATTATCATTAGGCTAAGCTTAACTAACATTTCATCAAAATATAAGATTGAGAATAAATCAACTCTACTGACCAATTTATTAAACCGATAATAACACCATAAATAAATTGGATTAACCCAAAACCAAATATTAATTAAGAATATATTAATTAATTAATATCTATGAAATATTAATTAATAAATATATTAGTAATTAACATATTAATTAATTATTAATTAATAATTAAATTTAACATATTTAAAAGCAAATGTATTAATTAATTAATAACATAATTATCAATTTACAAATACATTTATTAACATTTTAATTTATTATAATAATAAAATAAAACAAAAATTAAATTAAAAAAATGTAAGGCATATTAATTGTTTTGTTTTAAGTCTCTATTGGAGACTGAGCGCCTCTGCCGCAGCAAGGAGTACTCTACCGCGACAGAGTACTCTTGTCATGGCTTGCTATGGTAGAGAGTACTCTGCCATGGCAAGGTGCTCCCTATCACGACAGGGTCTGTTGCTGAGCCAAGAGGAGAGAGGGGGGGTGTGGGGACCATGGGGTCCCCCCCAATAAAAAATGTTTTTTTAAATTATTTTTTTAATAATTTAAAAAAAAACAAACATTTCTTTATTAATAAAACAACCCATCGACAAGCATTTGCATTTGTTTTGCAATTTAGTTTTAATACAAAAATATATATAATATTTTTGTAACTTAGAGGTTTTTAACATATGCTAATTTATTTATTTATTTGAAAGGAGTTGCCCCCCCCCCCTTTTTTTTTCTTGGGTGGTGACCCAGGTGGGTCCCACCCACTTGATCTCTCCACTAGTGAAATGATATAAGTATATAATTTATTTATTCATTTATTTTCCATCTTATTATTATATCTTTGTTTGAAAAGCAAGTGGAAGTTTATTTTTGATTAAAATATTGACTGCGACAAAGGAAAATGTATGGGAATTTTTCCCTTACATTTTCCATAGACTTGTAGGTCTCTTTTTGCCTTTGTTTTGATTTTTACACTAGTCTTTTTTTTTGCTTTTGTTTTCTCCTCTAGATTTTGATCTCTACAAATAAATTTAGTACAACACTAGAAATGATGAACACTAAAGCCCTTATATTCTGCTTGATGAGAAACATACATACTTGAAGGTAAATAACTAAATCTTAAGGGATTTAATAATTTCTGATGACAAACAATGTGCTCAAGAATATATAGTTTGTTAAGCTATCTAAACTTTTTTCTTTTTTTTTTCACTTTGATATTTCAACATGAAATTCATTCATCATGTCAATAAGGAAAATGCTTCTAAGGTATTAAAATTAATACTTCCTTGTTAGAAAGTAAAGATCCCCAAGATAACTAAGAGGGGGGGGGGGGGGGGTGAATTAGTTATCAGATAATTTATCCATTCAACAACTTTAAAGAATATAATCAATGTACTGATCAACCATAGAAAGATAATCATACACAATTGCACAATAACACAAGATATGTTGACTAGGGGACCTCTTGAAAAGAGTAAACCCCGGTGGGAATGATGCCCACAAAATGATGCACTAATATGAAAGTTCATTGTTAGAGGATGGACCCTGTTAGGAGTCTTATGAAATACATTCAGTACATATAAATCCCTGTTAGGAGATTTTGAATCCCTGTTAAAAGATTCTAACCTGGTTAAGAGTTTATGGAAGACAAAAGGACCCATTGCCCAAACAGCTTCAAGGCAAGATCTCTGAACCCACTGTCCAAAAGATCTTAGAATTATTCAATAGAATAATATGAAATATATTACCTCCTTCACACTGTGCCAAAACTGCACTCTCTACTACACAAGATCACAATTCCAGATCTCTATACTCACAAGTCTTCATCACTGAATTAGCTCTTTTCTTCACTTCATGCATATATTCACATCTCACTCTTCATAGTACACATTACAATAAGGAAAAAATTTCTTCTTATATACCAAACTCAAATAATTACAAATGAGTCGGTCCTCAATTACAAAATAATAAATTCTACACACTACACACAGAATTCATATAAAACTGTCGGCTTCCAGTTACTGTAACTTTCTCCAAACATATCCTCGAAGTTTTCACTATGAACCAGGTCATCATTAATGAGTCTCCAAAATCCCTTTAACTACACAAAATTAGATTCCATCCCAGCTAAGAGATATCCTCTGATTTCTGAACATCGCTACATAGAAACACTGTCTAAACACTGCTTTCACCAAAATGCTCATAACTCTCACAAATGAATGAATTTCTTTTTGTGCTATTAACCATTGGTTAATAACACACCAAAGAACATACCATTAACTACACAAAATCCAATCTACAATACAACATGTGTGCAAAACAAAACTGTACCTACTTTCCTGCTAATATCCAGAATATCACTGTGTTGACATCAATGACAATCC
Organism: Chamaecyparis obtusa; assembly: GCA_027943335.1. Classification (NCBI taxonomy): domain Eukaryota; kingdom Viridiplantae; phylum Streptophyta; class Pinopsida; order Cupressales; family Cupressaceae; genus Chamaecyparis; species Chamaecyparis obtusa. Next base: position 689,256 of record BSBK01004469.1, read on the forward strand.
AAGTCATGAATGCAACAACAACTGCTACAGAATGACTGCAAAAACACTTTGCATTCATTCCTAACAATCTCCCCCATTGGCATTTATGGTAGCATAGATGAAAAATATCCAATGTTCCAAAAATCCAATACTGCAACATCACTGCAAAATATCAAATTAAATCTTGCTTCATTTTCCTATTCAGCTCTCTCATACAATCCACAATGTTTTTCATGTATATCTCTCCCCCATTGACATCAATGAAAAAAATTCTATCACTAAGTCAACAACAACTTAATGTCCAAAGACACTTTTCAGAAGAATACAATAACAAGAGTCCTCATGACTCAGCTCATAAACTCCTCCATAGAGGAAGTTCCAACATCCAATCCAGAAGAAAGATAGAGCTCATATACCACTGGATGGATGCAATCATCTGCATCAATTCTCAAAAATAAGTTGGGGCATAACCCCAAGCATTCCTCTCAGATACATAAATGTATCCTTAGGTAAAGGCTTTGTAAATATATCTGCTATCTACTCCTTTGTACTTATGTACTCCAATCTTACTTCTTTTTCTGCAACTTTCTCTCTTACAACATGATACTTGATCTCAATATGTTTAGTCTTAGAATGTAAAACATGATTTTTTGACATACTCACTGTACTAGTGTTATCACAATGTATAACAATAGGCTCATCAAACTTTATTCCAATATCCTTCAACATGTGCTTCATCCAAATAATCTGATTACAATTATTTGTTGCAGCAACATATTCTGCTTCTTTTGTGCTTTATGAAGTACAATTCTACTTCTTATCTAGCCAAGAGACCAATTTACCTCCAAGAAAAAAGGCTCCACCACTGGTGCTTTTCTTGTCATCAATGCTGCCTCCCCAATCTGAATCAATATAGGCACATAAGGTAAAATCATCAGAATTCTCATACCATAATCCATAATCCATTGTTCCTTTCAGATATCTCAGTATCCTCTTTACTACTGCATAATGTGATTCTCTAGGTTCTACTTAAAATCTTGCTACAATCCCCACTGAATGTGCTATATCAGGTCTTGTATGTGTCAAGTACTGCAATCCTCCAATCATAGATCTGTACTTTTTCTGCTCAACTACTGGTGTCTCATCTTTGCTAGATAACTTATGTCTAGCTACCATAGGTGTTCCAACAGGTTTAGAATCTTCCATTCCAAATCTTTTCAATAATTCATTTAAATACTTAGTCTGACTTACAAATATACCTTCCTTGCTTTGTGTTATTTTTAATCCTAAAAAATATTTCATTTCTCCATTCATGCTCATCTCAAATTCAGTCTTCATTTCATCTGCAAATTTGTCACTAGCTTCATCTTCTCCTCCAAAGATAATATCGTCAACAAATATAACTATAACCAACAAACCATTCTCAATCTCTTTTGTGTATAAGTTACTATCTGCTGTTCCTTTTATAAATCCCAATTTCAATAAATAATTATCCAATCTTGCATGCCAGGTTCTAGGTGTTTGTTTTAATCCATATAAAACTTTCTTTAACTTACATACCATATCTCCTTCTTGTGTCAAAGGAAAACCTTCAGGCTGCTCAATGTAGACTTCTTCTTCCAATTCACCATTCAAAAATACTGACTTCACATCCATCTGATACACTCTAAATTTCTTGTAAGTTGCATATGCTAGAAACATTCTCACTGCTTCAAGTCTGGCTATAGGTGCAAAAGTTTCTTCATAGTCAATTCCTTATTGTTGTGAATATCCTTTACATACCAATCTTGCTTTGTTTCTTATCACTTCTCCTTGTTCATTCATCTTGTTTCTGAATACCCACTTTGTTCCAATCACATTCTTATCTTTAGGTCTAGGGACCAATTCCCATGTCTTGTTTTTTTCAATCTGCTCTGATTCTTCTTTCATAGCATTGATCCAATGTTCATCTTCACAAGCTTCATTAGTAGTCTTAGGTTCAATTTGAGAAATCAAACATAAATGTACCTTATTTCAAGTCAAAACTCCTCTATCTAAACTTCCAATAACTTTCTCAATAGGGTGATGTCTTGAAGTATACCTGTTAGGTGTCATAGTTACTGATCATGTTCTGACTGTAGATTCTTCTCTGCTTTCTTCTCTATTTTCTTCTTTATTTTCTTCTCTATCTTCTTTAGTATGACTTTTATTCAGCAAATCACTGTTAGTTTCAAAAAATAATTTTGCATTTTCAATGTTAGGCTGAGGTTGTGCTTCTCCATCAGATTCATAATCAAGCATTGTTTCCTGAATTTTAAACTTCTCATCAACTTTTACATTTGCACTTTCAACAATAGTCTTAGTTCTTTTGTTATAACATCTATATGCTTTGCTTTTTAAAAAATATCCAAGAAATATTCCTTCATCACTTCTAGGATCAAACTTTCCTATATCATCATCTCTCTTTATATAACATTTACTTCCAAAAATTCTAAAATACTTAACTAAGGGTGTATGTCCAAACCATAATTCATAAGGTGTCTTGTTTGTATCTGCTCTGATTTGTACTATGTTCATAGTGTATACTATTGTGTTCATTGCTTCTCTCCAAAAAGTCTTAGCCAAATCATTTTCAAACAACATAGCTCTTGCTGCTTCAGTTATTGACCTGTTCCTTCTTTCTGCAATACCATTTTGTTCTAGTGTTCTAGGGGTTGAAAGTTGTCTCTTAATACCATTCATTTCACAAAAGGTGTTAAACTCTCTAGATGTAAATTCACCACCTCTATCAGATCTTAGACACTTAATCTTCATTCGAGATTCATTCTCAATTTTTCTTTTCATGATCTTAAACTTATCAAATGCTTCAAATTTTCCTTTCAAAAATGCAATCCACATCATTCTTGTAAAATCATCAACAAGAATCATAAAATACCTTTCACCATAGAATCCTCTAGTCCTAGTAGGACCACTCAAGTCTGTATGAACAATCTCCAGCTTCTCTATCGATGTGAACTTCTTGTTGGGAAATGAACTCCTTTTCTACTTTTCCATCATACATTCTTTGCAAATCATGTTAGTAGGTTTCATAATTCTAGGTAAATCTCTTACCGCAAGTGTAGTGCTCACCTTGACAATATTATCAAAGTTTATATGACAAAACCTTTTATGCCATAACCAACTATCATCAATCCTAGTTATCAAACATGTCATCTTAGTAGGATTCAACTAAAATACATTACCTCTAGTTCTGGATCCTTTTCCAATCAAATTTCCATCTTTATCTTTTATCACACAAGTTTTCTCAAAAAACCAAACTTGATAACCCTTATCAGCCAATTGTCCAACACTTAGTAGATTATGTCTTAGTCCATCAACAAAGTAAACATCATCAGTGTTAGTCTTTCCATCAAGAGTAATAGATCCTATACCCTTAATCAAACAAGGTGCATTGTTACTAGATTTCTTTTCAACTTGTGAAACTAATGCTTTTCCTTCAGTTTTATCAGATTCAGAACTTTCTTCTTTAATTGCTACAAATCCTATTTCCTCAAAGTTATCATTATCACTGTCACTTAAATGTTTTTCAATTCCTGCTTCAAGATCTTCATCATTTGCATAATAACATTCTTTAGATCTCCTAGGTTTAAAGTTGCTTCTATACTTCTTAACTCTTTTAGGACATTTAGATGCAAAATGACCATATTCTTGACAAGTGCAACATTTAAAGATTTTCTTACCATCTGGTTCTCTTTTTACAAGTAATGCAATACCTTCTTCAATCTTCTTATCTTCCTCAGATCTGCTACTACTGGCATAATCTCCATTCACACTAGTACTTCTTGTAGGTCTAATGCTAAGAGCACTGAATGCTATTTCCATTCTAGGTAGCTCTCCTGATACTCTCAAGTTCATCTCTACTGTTTCTAATCTTCCAAGAAGAGTCTCTCTTGAAAAGTTTGATGTACAAGGTATCACTTGTTCAATCATCTACATTGTTTGCTTGAATACTGGTGTCAAAGTTCTCAGAATTTTCCATATCACTTCATTCTCTATCTTATCACCTCCATAAGACTTTATTCCTATCACAATCTCAGACATCCTACCAATATAGCTTCTAATAGATTCATCTTCCATCATTCTGATATCTTCAAATGCATAAATCCAATTATGTAATCTAGCCTTCTTTGCATGTTCATCACCTTCAAAAGTAGAATGTAAAGCTTTCCAAATTTTATGAGATGTTTTCAAACATCTTAGCTAACTATATTCATTCTCCGGTAGTGCTGATAAAAGTGCTTCTCTTGCAAGTATGTTACACATGAATAGATCTAGTTCATCTTTAGTTCCTGCCTCTAGATTGTCTTCCTCAATGATAGTCTTCTCATTCTTTGTAATCAACCAATAACTTGGTCCTAAACACAATAGATGTGTCTTCATCTTTTCTTCCAGCTGTCAAAATTTACTCAATCAAACTTAGGGCTTTCTTTTCTGAAATTCACCATGGATCTCCTTAAGTTGTTAAACTTTTCTTTGAAGGACCTGCCGCTCTAATACCAATTGTTAGAAAGTAAAGATCCCCAAGATAACTGAGAGGGGGGGGGGTGAATTAGTTATTAGATAATTTATCCATTCAATAGCTTTAAACAATATAATCAATGTACTGTTCAACCATAGAAAGATAATCATACACAATTGCACAATACATTCAGTACATATGAAATACATTCAGTACATATAAATCCCTATTAGGAGATTTTGAATCCCTGTTAAAAGATTCTAACCCAGTTAAGAGTTTATGGAAGACAGAAGGACCCACTGCCCAAACAGCTTCAAGGCAAGATCTCTAAAACCACTGTCCAAAAGATCTTAGAATTATTCAACAAAATAATATGAAATATATTGCCTCCTTCACACTATGCCAAAACTGCACTCTCTACTACACAAGATCACAATTCCAGATCTCTGTACTCACAAGTCTTCCTTCATCACTGAATTAGCTCTTTTCTTCACTTCATGCATATATTCGCATCTCACTCTTCATAGTACACATTAAAATAAGGAAAAAATTCCTTCTTATATACCAAACTCAAACAATTACAAATGAGTCAGTCCTCAGTTACAAAATAATAAATTCTACACGCTACACACAGAATTCACATAAAACTGTCAGCTTCCAGTTACTGTAACTTTCTCCAAACATATCCTCAAAGTTTGTGCTATGAACCACATCATCATTAATGAGTCTCCAACATCCCTTTAACTACACAAAATTAGATTCCATCCCAGCTAAGAGATATCCTCTAATTTTTGAACATCGCTACACAGAAACACTGTCTAAACACTGCTTTCACCAAAATGCTCATAACTCTTACAAATGAATGAATTTATTTTTGCACTGTTAACCATAGGTTAACAACAAACCAAAGAAGATACCATCAACTACACAAAATCCAATCTACAATACAACATGTGCGCAAAACAAAACTGTACCTAGTTTCCTGCTAATATCCAAAATATCACTGTGTTGACATCAATGACAATCCAAGTCATGAATGCAACAACAACTGCTACAAAATGACTACCAAATCATTTTTCATTCATTCCTAACATGAATTATTATTCCTCTCATTCTTTGTAATCAACCAATAACTTAGTCCTAAACACAATAGATGTGTCTTCATCTTTTCTTTCCAGCTATCAAAATTTACTTCATCAAACTTAGGGCTTTCTTTTCTAAAATTCACCATGGCTCTCCTTAAGTTGTTAAACTTTTCTTTCAAGGACTTGCTACTCTGATACACCCTATCAATGTGCTCAAGAATATATAGTTTGTTAAGCTATCTAAACTTTTTTTTTTTTCACTTTGATATTTCAACATGAAATTCATTCATCATGTCAATAAGGAAAATGCTTCTAAGGTATTAAAATTAATACTTCCTTTCAATAAAGAAATAGAATACTACACTAATCCATTTTCCTCTATTGATTGTCAACATGAACTTTACATTTGAGTGAATGGATTACATTATTTTCATTACAACATTGAATCCATTCTACAATGAATGAGGATCATTTTCACATATACTTGGTATGAATTTCACCTAATACATCTTTACATATATCATAAATTTTTCAAATACAATAACAACATGGAAATGTTCTCATTCCAAAGTTCAACAATGCAACACATTTGGCTTTCACAAATACACCAAAATAGGAACTCTCCAAGGCTTTTTTTCTTCTTGCATCATGACCTTCAATACCTGCAATTGAAAATAGGATTGACCATGGGATGCTCACCTCCCATCCTAGGCTTCTAAGAAGCCACCCCCGAGCTTGGGGAACCATCACATAGACAAGGTTTCACACTCAACAACCACAAACACAATAACACAAAACCACATTTTAAACTCCCATCCAAGGCTAAAACAAGAGTCTCCAAATGACTCATAAAATTGGGGTGAAGGTGGAACCAAACTCAAGGGGAAAAAGCTCATTTCATAGAAATACAAGACAAGCCTACTCTTGGCTTTCTCAATACACATTTTGCCACAAAATCTCAACCCAACAACAAAACCTCCTTATGCCCCCCAAGGCTTCAAGCCAAAAAATCCCTTATGACCCCCAAAAAGAAATAGCTACATGGAGCCCATACATCTATGTTTCTTTCCTCTTCATAACAAGGAGAGACTCTACACCCATGGTTGTCCCAAAATTTCCTTCACCCCCAAGGCTACTCTTCCCTCCCAAGGGTGAGTGTGACCTTGATAAAACTACCTTAACAATACAAAACAACATGAAATCTTCAAGAGCAACAAAGCTTTACATTTACATAACAAGAAATCATACATTACAACAAGCTCAAGAATTCACATAAAAAACTACTCAATACAATAATAAGATTCACAAACAATAAGCACATAATAACACAAAAATAGTTTCTCCATGCAAGAATGAAAATATTCTTGAGAGCTCATTCACATGAAAACATAACAAGTAGAAAGATGAATGCCACCAACCTAGAATCTAAGCTTAAGGAAGAAAGTTGATGAAGAGTCTCCTCTAAGCCTTTTTTTTCCAAACTAGCAAAGTCTCCAAATCTAGAGAGTGGGTGTCAAACTCTTCAAAAAGAAGAGTCCCTTCTAAAAAGGCCTCCACACAATCTCCTAGGGATAGGATCTCATTCTCATTGTATGGTCTTCTCAAGTTTCTTACATAGTTTCTAAATATGGACTCCTAAAAAAGTTGGCCAAAAAGGTAGACCAAAGACTAGCATCTTAATTGGATGGAACTCTAACCAAGGCCTTGCTTCAAAAGTGCATTTTCGGCCATTTGAAAATCTAACTTTTGGAGGGGTCTTTTGGTCAACTATGGGATGTCCTATGGTTAAAAATGCCCCTTACCCATAGGTATATCAAGTGGGCTTACTAAAAATGACTTAAACACACCCCTAGACACCTTTTAAACCCCCCCAAAAACTCATGTAAAGCTCAAATTCGAAATTCATGAAATGACTCCACCTCAAGCTCCCTAACCAAGGGATTCTCATGGGGATCCTAAAGGTGTACTATCCTAGGTTGATGGGCATCCAATCCTCAAGTGGACATGTCATGGCCACAAGTACACACACAAGTGTCAAGTGACACAACAAAAAAGATACATCACAAGCCATGTGGTATATCCACTTAGGCATACTCGACATAAATACATTAACAATTTAACATATAAATTAAATACATTCATGCACATTAATTTCACAAATTAAATACAATACAATGAGGTTTTTGCTTCTCACTAGAATCAACCTTTGCTCGAATTGATTTACACATAAGTCTATGCTTTGGTTCCCTGAATTTACCATGGTCTAATTCCCTGCACACTAAAGTCCAACATCAGTAGTCCAAGGAAATATATACATGTAAATTCATAATATTAACGATCAAGATAATTCATCTGAATTATCATAATTCACATGGCATATTCATTCATCTATAACATACATACAACTCATCATGAAATATTCAATTCATCACTAAATTAAGCTTGTAGCATAATCATTGCGTATATAATTCAATTGCAATTAAATGTCATCATGACACTCATAAACTTCACCTAAGTAATTAACATTTCAATTCATAATAGAAATCTCATTGTATCATAATCGAATCGAATCTCCATTTCCTAGTTACTTACGTAAGCATATAAAATCCATCACTTCATCCCAACATTCATAAATCAAAATGACCATAAATTAGAATTCATATTTATATCATAAAATAGTCATCAATAATTCATCACCTAACATTTAACCCGAAATGAAATACACATCTCAACCTAATTCATTTCTTGATTTTCATTTTCCTAACAACTCATATCGACATAAATTCCCTAATTGCACATCTCAATATTTCATCTAAATCAATCATCATAATGTCAGTCATAATGTATCATAAAGTCAACATTGTGAGTATAGAAAGCATCATAAAATGTAATGTATTCTCATCTACTGTAATCAAATCTTTGTCTAAAAAAGTAAAATCTACTAAGCTAATAAAAACATTAAGCCAATTACTAGGTCCACCATAATGATAATGGAAAAGCTATGATAGGTCTAGGGTGAGGCCTCACAAACACACCAGATCTAGGTCCTCACACGTCCAATGGTCAATCTATAACTCGAGGAATGCAACCAAAATTAAACACACTAGTCAGCTAAGCAAGAAAACTAGTCGGTAAGACTGATTACCAAGCAACAAAGAAATAACTAAGCGCTAGTGAACCAACCACGCCAAGCATCACCGAGCAATGCAGTTATCACCAAGCACTAGGAATAACTGATGCCTTCAGTTACCAAGCATTCTTTAGAGATCGAGCACCCCGGTAACCACATAAACCGAGCAACCAATCTCTAAAACTGAGAAAATACTCCACCAACAAAGATCAAAATTACTAATCTGATTTTAAAAACAAACATATTTTGGTTAATACAGGATTGCCAAAAATCTGAGGATGCTCTTGCATCAAAACCTCACGTCAACACTTCATTACTTCAAGAAATGTTTGGTACCTTCATTATTTATGTTCATCCACTTAGGTATGTTTGCATTCATTCATATTCTTCTAAAAGTTGGCTATTAGTGACCATATAGGACCATTCTTGATGTTTTTGGGTCATTTGATGAAAAGATGTAAATAGGGACATCAGTAATAAAACAGGGATATCTTAATAGGGATATATTAAGATTAATATCATAAGTAAAAACATTACACAGTGGTATTCAGATTAAGTACAATATGAATTCACATGCCTTTAATTATGATACACTTTTAAAATTATCACTCATTGGTCATTTGACAATTCAAGATATAAGTATCAGAATATAAACTGTTGTAAAATGAAGAAACACATATGTATCATCATTTAATAAAAAATATAAAAGTATCCCACAGACACACAGTTTCTATTATAACAACCATCCTCTAATTCCATGGTGTACTAGTCTCAAGGTAAGAATAATTTACTTAAGCCATCATATAAGTATCATCCTAAAGTTTAAATAGATATTGACTATGGATATACAACACTGAGCCATAATAAATTACAGAGTTTCACTCCAATTTCTATGTCCACTTACAATCATCCTACTACTTACACTGCAATTTCTATGTCCACTTACAGTAATAAATTATAGAGTTTTCACTACAATTTCTATGTCCACTACCATTAAAATATATCACTCCTCCTGTTATATAATGTATGTGCATACTTGTTTAAAATGTCATACTTGTTTCTCTTAAATATTATTACCATTTCACTCAAATTTACACGACATTAAAGCGAAGCCCAAAATGTATACATACATGTAAGTATAGGAGAAGCTGGATTTTGCAACTATTGAAAAAAAAAAAAAACTATACCAACAACAGCTTGCGAGAAACTATACTTGTGCTTACCACACCATACCTCAACATCATACTGCTTATCATTTTCAAGCTTCAATGAGGCTTCATACCACTCATTGTCCATAGATTTGTACGCAATGCTGATTTAGTATGGAGGTAAACTACATGTGTCATGTAAACAACATGGTTGAATGCAATCTCTTTTGCACATTTTCAAGAGTTTTCTCACCAATACAAGCGCAAATAACGCATTGAACATAATCTACAAACACTACATGGTATGAAGTCTTGCTAAAGCTTGAAATATATCACTCCTCATGTTATTATCAAAATTAAATTCAAATATTTCTCAAAACATTTATTCTTGTAGAATTAAGATATCCTTATCTCAATAATAAAATAATCATGCATAATAGCTTTTGAATCACATTAACACACACCCATGTTCTATAGCATAGTTAATTTTAGAAGTGTATGGATTGACTATGCACATACATAATTGTAGATGAGGATCAGTAATAGGATGCTAGGCATTGCTTAGATCCTTTGGATCTAACCCCATCTCTTCCTTCCTTGCAGGTTTTGGATCATACAAGAGCATACTAGATTGAACCTCAGGTCAACACTTCATTACATCAAGCAATGTCTGGTACCTTCATTATTTATGTTCATCCACTTATGTATGTTTGCATTCATTCATATTCTTTTGAAAGTTGGCTATTAGCGACCATGTATGATGATTCTTGATGTTTTTGGGTCATTTGATGAAAAGATGTAAAAGTTTCTTAAAAGTTTATATTTTTTATTTCAATTTTTAAAATCATAAAATGAATAAAATTTAAAGATAAAAAATTAAGATAATCTTTGTCTTCACTTAAAAAAAACATAAAGCCCATAAAGCATGGTAAAAATATAAAGCTCATAAAGCGTGGTAAAATAGGGCCCTAACTGTGGTAAAATGGGAAAGTTGCCACCTTGCACTACTCTTCATATGGCAGCTGCTAAGGAATTATGTTTTAAAATTTCTAGGCATGAAATTTTATACTTTTTGACATCATACTTTTTTCTCCTTAGCATTGAGTTTACAATGTGGGTGAGTCGAAGAAAATCTATGTACAGCTATAAAATTTCATGCCTTGAAATTTGGCATGAAATTTTATAACATAGTTCCTTAGCATTTGATCTTTATATGGAAGCCATGACTTGAGGTAGGCATTTGAGCTTTTTCTTCTCATTAACTCAATTTCATTTTGATGGCATTTGTTGATTTAATGACAAAATATGAATGTTAATACTGGCATTGTTTACATCTTTGCATTTGGAATGCTCGATGACCCGCGAGTTTTGAGAGCTAAGGCATCATTTCTATTACCTTCAAGGCATTGTGTGAAGTGTTTGATCTCTCTTTATTTGTTTTGTTGTTGATATTCACTATCTGGCACTCCCTGTTTATGATCATTTCATGAGGAAATATCTTGATGGCTCGTAGGTTGCAAGCTAGGGCATCATACATTGTTCATGAGCTCATTGTTTAATACTAGCATTGTTTACATCTTTTCATTTGGAATGCTTGATGATCCGCAAGCTTTGAGATCTAGGGAACCATTTCTATTACCTTCAAGGCATTGTGTGAAGTGTTTGATCTCTTTTTATTTGTTTTGTTGTTGATATTCACTATGTGGTACTCCCTATTTATGATCATTTCATGAGGAAATATCTCAGTGGCTCACGGGTTGCAAGCTAGGGCATCATACATTGTTTATGAGCTCATTGTTTAATACTAGCATTGTTTACATCTTTTCATTTGGAATGCTTGATGACCCATGAGCTTTGAGAGCTACATCATCATTGCTATTACCTTCAAGGCATTGTGTGAAGTGTTTGATCTCTCTTTATTTGTTTTGTTGTTGATATTCATTATGTGGTACTCCCTATTTATGATCGTTTCATGAGGAAATGTCTTGATGGCTCATAGATTGAAAGCTAGGGCATCATACATTGTTCATGAGCTCACTATTTAATACTAACATTGTTTACATCTTTTCATTTGGAATGCTTGATGACCTGCGAGCTTTGAGAGCTAGGGAATCATTTTTATTACCTTCAAGGCATTGTGTGAAGTGTTTGATATCTCTTTATTTGTTTTTCTATTGATATTCATGACGCAAGGTAGGGAGAAAGAGGGGCCAAAGGATGGTGCACCCTAATGATCCAAGCCTACAACACACATGCGAAAACAACAAACAATAAGAGTGAGAGAGAGAATGCCAAATCCTTTCATATATTATCATCAATTTGAACCATACATGTCGAGCTGTAAGGCCTTCCTGGTTAGGGCCAGATATTACAATGAATTATAGAAGTCCTCAAACATGAAAGGATCTATTAGAAATCTCCAATCTAATGTCTACTATCTCCTAACCAAAACTGACTCCTAAACTACCACCAAACATCTACATTTACACAAGAAGCTACCGAGCTGAGTTGGCCTTCAAATCCACAATTAATGGAAGTAATGGTCAAATATGGGACCACATGATTCCTAATGATGGATACCAACATTAATTCCATGATCCAATATAAATGCACAAGTCGGCCACAACAAGAAAATAAACTAGACCCATCGGTAAGCAAGATAACTGAGCAGCAGACAAATAATGCTAAGTGCCAGAGAAATAACCACACGCCCAGGAGAGAACTAACCACACTCGGTAAGCAAAGAAAACTGACCAACTACTGACCAACTTGGTCAAAGAAAAAACTAAGCAACACAGACAAAAATCCAATTTCTTTTTGGTGACATGGGATTGCCAAGGACCCAAGAAGCTCTTGCATCAGACACTTGGGGTTATTTTGAAATGATTCTCCAAATCATTTGGTAGGTCTGGTCCAAGGTGCATCCAAATCAGACTGTGAAATCCAAGAACTAGCTTCCATCGGTCTATTCTTCCACTTAACTAGATATACCATGTACTATTTTCCTCTTGTACTTATGCCAACTCTTTCCTTCAAAATCTATTCAACTTCATCATTCTACTTCTTAGGATATTCTATCGGTACTGTCACTTCTTCATTAGGTTCATGATACTCATACAAATTAGTAATATTGAAAATTGGTGATATGTCCATGTCATCAGGTAACTCAATCTCATATGTATTTTCACTATCAAATTTCCTCAGAATCTTGCAAGGTCCAAACTTCTTCATCTTCAGCTTCCCATATGTTCCAAAAAGAAACTGACCTTTCTTCAAATGAACCATCACTTCATCACGAACAACTTGACACGTATGGTTCAAATTGATGATAATATATAAAAGGATTTGGCATTCTCTCTCTCTCACTCTTGTTGTTTGTTGCTTCTGCATGTGTGTTGCAAGCTTGGATCATTAGGGTGTGCCATCCTTTGGCCCCTCTTGCTCCCTACCTTGCATTAGGTGGTATCAGAGCGAGGTGAGATCTTGATCTAGTTCTACTTATCTAGGTTTGTAGGTTCCTCTTGAAGCCCTAGTTGATTGTTGTGGGGTAGAAGATTGCAATCTAACCTGCAATTATAGAGGATTGTCAAGATGGTTCATGGGAGGCAAGATGCAGATCCAGGATTGGCAGATATGCTAAGGTAGATTGCTGCTAGATTAGAAGTAGTGGAAACATGCCAAAGAAGAGGCAGACATCTTGAAGATGTTAGTGATGATGAAATTGAAGAAGAACAGGCAAATGCAGAACCTTCTCCTATTATAGATCAAGGCGAAGAAAGATTTTTGAAGGCTTTGACAAGGTTGAAGTCAACACCACATTTCAATCCCCCTTAGTATGGTCGAGAACTAGATTCTGATGAATTGGTGGACTGGATCACCGAGATGGAAAAGTATTTTGAATATGAAAATATCCTCAAGGATAAGAAGGTGAAGATTGCAAGCACAAAGTTCAAAACTCATGCATCCTTATGGTGGGAACACCTACAATTGGATCAGAAGAGGAAAGGAAAAGAAAAAATCAAGGTATGGAGTAAAATGGTCAATAAATTTAAAGGGAAGTTCTTACCCTATGATTATCAGATTAACCTAGTTTGGCGAATGGAAAGTTTGAGACAAAAAAATAGCTTGGTAAAAGAGTATAGTGAGGAATTCTATAGATTAGATATCAAATCTGGACATGATGAAGATGATGTGAAAAGAATTAGTAGATACTTAAATGGTTTGAGAGTTTTCATCCAAGAGGAAATTAGCATGGTCAAGTTGGAGAACATTGAAGAAGCTTATCAATTTACTTTGAAGGCTGAGGAGAAATTGAACAAAAGATATGAGAAATGACAGAGAGGTTGAGGTGGTAGATTCCCTAGAGGAAGAGGTAGATCTAATGGTGAAAATGGTAGATCTGAACTAGAAAAGATAAATCTAGACAAAGGCAAGACTGAGTGGAAAGGTAAAAATTCTAGAGGTAGAGGCAATAACTACTAAGGTAGTTATAGCAGAGGAAGTTTTCGAGGAAATTGTTATAACTATGGAGAGGAAGGACATAGATCTTTTGAATGTACACAAGCTAGTAAGAAGGCTGGTAGTAGTAGAAATGCTTTGGTGTAAGAAGAGTCACCAAATGAACCTGAGAAAGAAAATAACTTGATGGTAAGGACAGCATTATGGAATGAAAGCAAGAAGGAAGATCCAGTAAGGAAAAGTTTTTTCAAGACCAGATGTAGAGTTTCTAACAAAGTTTGGAAGGTAATCATTTACAGTGGTAGCTTGGAGAACCTGGCATCTGAAGAGATGGTCATAAAATTGTAGTTAGAAAGGTTGGTACATCCAAAGCCCTATCAGATTTCATGGATCAAAGATGAGCATACACTCCTGGTAAGTGAACAATGTTATGTGAATTTGGAGATTGAAAAGTACTATGATAAGGTGTTATGTGATATCATGCCTATGGATTGTTGTCATATTTTATTGGGTAGACCTTGGCAATATGATAGACATGCTATATATGATGGGAGATTGCATAAGTATACTATTGTGGTTGAGGGAAAGAAACAAATCTTGTTACCATTGGTGGAAGAACCTGTTAGTAATGTTTTCACATCTGTGAAAGTTTGTTTGATGGAAGGGAGAAAATTTGTTAATTCTTTGAAGAGGAATGATGTATGTTTTGTTGTGATTCCTAATAAGCCGGGTAAGAAAATAGAGGATAATGTCCCTGAGGAGATTGATAAGTTAATCACCGAGTACAGTGATATCATTTTTGATAATGTACCTGATGGTTTGCCACCAAAAATAATTATTGATCATTGTATGGATCTAATCCCTGGAGCTAGTTTACCAAATAAGACACCTCATCGGTTGACACCTACCGAGAATCAGGAATTGACTGATAGATTCAAGAGTTGTTGTAGAAAGGTTTGATCAGAGAAAGTTTGAGTCCTTGTACAGTACCTACTATATTGGCACCGAAGAAGAATGGAGAATGGAGAATGTGTACTAATTCCAGAGCAATCAATAAGATAATAGTGAAGTATAGGTTTCCTATACCAAGAAAGGATGACATAATGGACAGTTTGACTAGAGCAAAGTATTTCACAAAGATTGATTTGAAAAGTGGGTATCATCAGATTGACATCAGAGAAGGTGATGAATGGAAGACTACTTTCAAGACAAAAGAAGGTTTGTATGAATGGTTGGTTATGCCTTTTGGTTTAACTAATGCACCAAGTACTTTTATGAGGTTGATGAATGAAGTTTTGAAGAAATTATTGGGTAAATTTGTGATTGTATATCTTGATGATATTCTGATATTCTATAAGACCAGAGAAGAACATTTGTTGCATGTTAGACAAGTTTTGTAGAGATTGAAAGAGGAAAAGTTGCTGATAAATCTAAAAAAGTGTTCATTCATGAAAGAAGAGATTGTGTATTTGGGATTTGTTATTTCAGCTGATGGTTTGAAAATGGATCCTTAAAAAGTTGAAGCTATTTTGAATTGGCCTACACCTATGAATGCTAGTGAGGTAAGATCATTTTATGGTTTGGCAAGTTTTTACCAAAAGTTCATAAGGAATTTCAGTTCAATTTGTAATGCTATGAATGAGACTATGAGAGGAGACAAAAGAGAATTCAAGTGGACACATGGAGTTGACAGAAGTTTTGAGACCCTGAAGCAGAAGGTTGCTAAATTACCTATTTTGGCATTACCTGATTTCAGTAAGGTATTTCAAGTAGAATGTGATGCAAGTGGAAGTGCAATTGGAGCTGTGTTGAGTCAATAAGGTAAACCCGTTACTTTCTTTAGTGAAAATTTGAATAATGCTAGAAGGAAATATTCTATGTATGATCAAGAATTCTATGCTATTGTTCAAGAACTGAAGAAATGGAGACATTATTTGATACTAAGTGAATTTGTGTTGTATACTGATCATAAGGCTTTACAATATTTGGGTAGTCAGAATAAGTTGAATTAGAGACATATGAAATAGGTTGAGTATTTGCAAAGTTATACATTTGTGATAAAGCATAAGAGTGGAGTCACTAACCAAGTTGCTGATGCATTGAGTAGAAGAAGAACTTTGATGACCGAGATGAAAATTGAAGTTCTTGGTTTTGATGAGATGAGAGGTTTGTGAAAATGACCCTAATTTTGTTGAGCCATGGAGAAAGTGTAGAGCACCTATTCAAGATCAAAAAGACACCAAATGGGATGAATATTTTATTTAGGAAGGTATGTTATTTAAAGCTACTCAATTGTGTATACCGAGAGGAGTAATGAGATCTAATTTGATAAAGGAGAAACATAGTAGTGGTTTGGCTGGACATTTTGGCATTGATAAAATATGGAATTTGCTTAAGGAGAAGTACTATTGGCCACAATTGTATAGAGATGTTTAGAAATTTTTGAAAAGTTGTCATATTTGTCAAGTTGCAAAAGGAGTAAGTCAGAATACTAGATTGTATACATCGATTGTTGTTCCTGAGAAACCTTGGATTGATATTAGTATGGACTTTGTTCTTGGGTTACCGAAGATAGTAAGAGGTAATGATTCAATATTTTTTTTTATGGATAGGTTTTATAAGATGGCACATTTTATACCTTGTAGAAAGACATCAGATGTAGTACATGTAGCTGATCTTTTCTTTAAGGAAATTGTTAGATTGCATGGATTACCGAGGAGTATTATCTCTGACTGAGATAGTAAATTTGTTGGATATTTTTGGAAAACACTTTGGAAGAAATTTGGTACTAAGTTGAAATATAGTTCTACATTCCATCCACAAACCGATGGACAGACTGAAGTTGTGAGTAGAAGTTTGGGAAACCTTTTGAGATGTTTAGTTGGAGACACACCGAGTAATTGGGATTTTGTGTTGGCAGAAGTAGAGTTCGCATACAATAATTAAATGAATAGGAGTACTAGAAAGACACCATTTGAGATTGTGAATGGCACACAACCAAGAGGAATATCTAATTTGAGAGACATTGTTGATGAGAATAAGAGAAGTGCTAAAGGAGTAAAGTTTGCTGAGTACATGAAGACATTGCATGAAGATGTGAAGCTGATGTTGGAAGACAGTAATCAGAAATACAAAGATAAAGTTGATAGATCAAGAAGACATAAAAATTTTGATGTTGGTGATGAAGTGATGGTTCATTTGAAGAAAGGTCAATTTCCTGTTGGAACATATGAGAAGCTAAAGATGAAGAGGTTTGGACCTTACAAGATTTTGAGGAAATTTGACAGTGGAAATGCATATGACATTGAGTTACTTGATGACATGGACATATCACCAATTTTCAACATTGCTGATTTGTATGAGTATCATAAACTTGATGAAGAAGTGATAGTACCAACAGAATATCCTAAGAAGTAGAATGATGAAGTTGAACATATTTTGAAGGAGAGAGTTAGAAAAAGTATAAGAGGAAAATAGTACATGGAATATCTGGTTAAGTGGAAGAATAGATCGATGGAAGATAGTTCTTAGATTTCATAGTTTGAGTTGGATGCAGCTCAGACTAGACCTACCAAATGATTTGGAGAATCATTTCAAAATAACCCCACGTGTTTGATGCAGGAGCATCTCGGGTCCTTGGCAATCCTGTGTCACCAAAAAGAATTTGGAGTTTTGTTTGTGTTTCTTAGTTTATGCTTTGACCAAGTTGGTTGGTAGTTGGTCAGTTTCCTTTGGTTACTGAATGTGGTCAATTCTCTCCTGGGTGGTCGGTTATTTCTCTAGCGCTCGGCATTGTCTATCTGCTGCTCGGTTATCTTTCTTACCAATGGGTCTAGTTTTGTTTCCTGTTGTGGCTGACTTGTGCATTTATATTGGATCATAGAATTAATGTTGGTATCCATCATTGGGAAGCGTGTGGTCCTAGATTTGACCATTACTTCTTTTAATTATGGATCTGAAGGCCGACTCAGCTCAGTAGCTTCTTGTATAAATGTAGATGTTTGGTGGTAGTTTAGGAGTTAGTTTTGGTTAGGAGATAGTAGACATTAGATTGGAGATTTCTGACAGATCCTCGCATGTTTGAGGACTTCTATAATTCATTGTAATATCTGGCCCTAACTGGGAAGGCCTTACAGCCTGACATGTATGGTTCAAATTGATGATAATATATGAAAGGATTTGGCTTTCTCTCTCTCACTCTTGTTGTTTGTTGCTTCCGCATGTGTGTTGCAGGCTTAGATCATTAGGGTGCACCATCCTTTGGCCCCTCTTTCTCCCTGCCTTTTTGTCAATTCACTATGTGGTACTCCCCATTTATGATCATTTCATGAGGAAATATCTTGATGGCTCGAGGGTTGCAAGCTAGGGCATCATACATTGTTCATGAGCTCACTATTTAATACTGGCATTGTTAATGAGCTCAGTGTTTAATATTTGGCATCATGCAAACATACATTAATACACTTACTATTTTAAATTTGAGATTAGGCATCATGCAATGTTATTGTTGTCATTGCATGCTTGTTGCTGTTGTGCACCATATATTGTTTTATACACTATTTATTTCATTAAGACTGTGAGCTTGGCATTTGTAATGTATTTTCTGTTATTGGATCAATGCTACCATGTTGTTGAGTCTATGTAAGACTTGCAAGGTTTTACCCCAAAATTTATCAGTAATAAAATAGGGACATCAGTAATAAAATAATACACTTACTATTTTGAATTTAAGCTCAGGCATCATGAAATGTTATTGTTGTCATTGCATGCTTGCTGCTGTTGTAGACCATGACAACAAAAAGAATGCAATGTTATGAAATTTTGGGATTAAATTGGTGAGTTTGTATACTTTCTCCATTTTAAACTAACCTATGACTTCAAAGGAGGAATTATGAAATATAGATATAGGTGGTTATCTCTTCTATAATGATGGAGGAGTCAAAGGTAATGATCAATGATGTTGCTGCTATTAGATCATACATATATTAATACACTTATTGTTTTGAATTTGAGCTCGGACATCATATATTATTTTGTACACTGTTTATTTCATTGAGACTATGAGCTTGGCATTTGTAATGTATTTCTTGTTATTGGATTAATATTGGCATGTTATTGAGGTTGTAGATCTCCTTTTATTGATCTTGTATAAACAACATATATACCATGTTGACTCAAAGCCCATGAGGTGTTGCTTGATAACACATTTGACATCATACTTTTTGCTCCATTTTGGTCTCAATTTACTCACTGCATGCATATGTTTCTTGAGTGCACATGTTCTATAGCATAGTTTATTTTAGAAGTGTATGGCTTGACTATGCACATGCATAATTGTAGAAGAGGATCAGTAATAGGGTGCCAGGAATTACTTAGATCCTTTAGATCTAACCCCATCTTTTCCTTCCTTGCAAGTTTTGGATCATACAAGAGCATACTGGATTGAACCCTGGGTCAACACTTCATTACTTCAAGCAATGTTTGGTACCTTCATTATTTATGTTCATCCACTTATGTATGTCTGCATTCTTTCATATTCTTCTAAAATTTGGCTATTAGTGACCATATAGGACTAGTCTTAATATTTTTTGGGTCATTTGATGAAAATATGTAAATATGGACATCAGTAATAAAATAGGTATATCTTAATCTTTATGAGCTCAAATTCAAAATAGTAAGTGTATTATTTTATTACTAATGTCCTTATTTGATGTCTCTATTTTATTACTGATGTCCCTATTTGATCTAATAGCATCAATATAACAAACAGAGCACTGACCAATCAAATAGGGACATGAGGTGCTTAAACAATGAGCTCATAAAATAATATATTTAGTCTTAATAAAATCTTATAAAATGACATATATTGTGTGAAGTGTTTGATCTCTCTTTATTTGTTTTGGTGTTGATATTCAATATGTGGTACTCCCCGTTTATGATCATTTCACAAGGAAATATCTTGATGCCTCAAGGGCTGCAAACTAGGGCATCATACATTATTCATGAGCTCACTATTTAATACTGGCATTGTTTACATCTTTTCATTTGGAATGCTTGATGACCCGCGAGCTTTGAGAGCTAGGGTATCATTTCTATTACCTTCAAGATATTGTGTGAAGTGTCTGATCTCTCTTTATTTGTTTTGTTGTTGATATTCACTATGCGGTACTTCCCGTTTATGATCATTTCATGAGGAAATATCTTGATGGCTTGCGGGCTGCAGGCTAGGGCATCATGCATTGTTTATGAGCTCACTATTTGAGCACCTCATGTCCCTATTTGATTGGATGGTAATCAAATAGTGAACTCATAAAAAATGCATAATGTCTAAGCTCAAGTTAAAAATAGTAAGTATATTATTTTATTAAGACTAAATGTATTGTTTTATTAAGATTTTATTAAGACAAAGTATTTTGGGTTAGTTTTATGTTGTTTAATAAGATTTTATTAAGACTAAATATATGATGTAAACTCATAATTATACTTAATATATATATATATATATACTTCAAAGGAGGAATTATGAAATATAGTTATAGGTAGTTATCTCTTCTATAATGATGGAGGAGTGAAAGATAATGATCAATGAGGTTGTTGCTATTAGATCATACATTAATACACTTACTGTTTTAAATTTGAGCTCGGACATCATGCAATGTTATTGTTTGCATTGCATGCTTGTTGCTGTTGTGTACCATATATTGTTTTATATACTATTTATTTCATTGAGACTGTGAGCTTGGTTTTTCTTTCAGAAGTGTATGGTTTGACTATGCACATGCATAATTGTAGATGAGGATCAGTAATAGACTACTATTCATTGCTTAGATATTTTTTATCTAACCCCCATCTCTCTTTTCTTTGCATGTTCTAGATCACATAGGGGCACACTAGATTCATACCTAGGTCAAAAATTCATCACTTTAGGAAATGTTTGGCACCCTTATTATTTATGTTCATCTTCTTATGTTTTGAATTTGAATTTGAGCTCATAAAGATTAAGATATCCTATTGTTTTGAATTTCTATGTGCTTTGAGCCAATGAAATTTTTGTAATTTTGTAATTTTGAAAAATAAAGTGTCATTTGTAATTTTTGTGAATTCAAAGAGTTGCCACGAAGATGACACTGCACTTTTGCATGGTGCGAAGAGGGCATTGTTTATGAGCTCACTGTTTGAGCACCTCAATTTCATCTTGATGGAATTTGTTGATTTAATGGCACAATATGAATGTTAATAGTGACATTGTTTACATCTTAGCATTTGGAATGCTCGATGACCTGTGAGCTTTGAGAGCTAGGACATCATTGCTATTACCTTCATGGCATTGTGTGAAGTGTTTGATCTCTCTTTATTTGTTTTGTTGTTGATATTCATTATGCGGTACTACCTATTTATGATCATTTCATGAGGAAATATCTTGGTGGCTTGCGGGCTGCAAGCTAGGGCATCATACATTGTTTATGAGCTCACTATTGAATACTGGCATTATTTACATCTTTTTATTTGGAATGCTTGATGACCCGCAAGGTTTGAGAGCTAGGTTTACTTGTTCACCATTTTGTTCTTATTTTTCACACAAATATTGCATCAAAAGTAATTGTAAACAATGATTCAAAGAAAAAAGAAACAACTACAATAGATTAGACCCCAAAAGAATACAGTCAACTACAATAGCTCACAGTCTCAATGAAATAAATAGTGTATAAAATAATATATGGTGCACAATAGAAACAAGCATGCAATGAAAGCAATAACATTGCATGATGCCCGAACTCAAATTCAAAATAGTAATTGTATTAATGTATGATATAATAGCAACAACCTCATTGATCTATCTTTGTTATATTGATGCTATTAGATCAAATAGGGACATCAATAATAAAATAATGCACTTACTATTTTGAATTTGAGCTCATAAAGATTAAGATATCCTACTGTTTTGAATTTCTATGTGCT
The DNA here is from genome assembly GCA_027943335.1 of Chamaecyparis obtusa. Classification (NCBI taxonomy): domain Eukaryota; kingdom Viridiplantae; phylum Streptophyta; class Pinopsida; order Cupressales; family Cupressaceae; genus Chamaecyparis; species Chamaecyparis obtusa. The sequence goes on from BSBK01004469.1 coordinate 711,513, forward strand.
TTGAGCCAATGAAATTTTTATCATCATGATGAAGTAATAATGCATTAAATGTCTTACTTATGTCCCTATTTGATTAGAGGGTGCTTTGTTTGTTATATTGCTACTATCAAAATAGAATGGCAGTGGTGATTCAATGCATCTACAACCTCAACAACATGGTAGAATTGATCCAATAATAGAAAATACATTACAAATGTCAAGCTCATGGTCTCAATGAAATAAACAGTGTATAAAACAATATATGGTGTACAATAGCAACAAGCATGCAATGACAACAATAACATTGCATGATGCTCGAGCTCAAATTCAAAATAGTAAGTGTATTAATGTATGATCTAATAGCAGCAACCTCATTGATCATTATTTTTCACTCCTCCATCATTATAGAAGAGATAACTACCTACAACTAGGGCATCATGCATTATTGTTTATGAGCTCACTATTTGAGCACCTCATGTCCTTATTTGATTGGCCGGTGCTCAAATAGTGAGCTCATAAATAATGCATGATGTCCTGGCTTGCATCCCACAAGCTATCAAGACATTTCCTCATGAAATGATCATAAATGGGGAGTACCACATAGTGAATTAAAAAAACAAACAAATAAAGAGAGATCAAACACTTCACACAATATATGTTGTTTTATAAGATTTTATTAAGACTAAATATATTGTTTTATGAGCTCACTGTTTGAGCACCTTATGTCCCTATTTGATTGGTTAGTGCTCTATTTGTCATATTGATGCTATTAGATCAAATAGGGACATAGAATTCCATATCAACCTATCATATATCCATTCTAAATGATATAACTCTATTTGAATAAACATACATGTCAACCATTTGACAAAATGTCCATATGAAATCTAGAGCAATACATTAATTTTATAGTGAATTAATGATTTATAATGCCCCTTGATTTATAGTGAATTAATTTTATAGTGAGTACCCCTTGGTTTCCTACAAAGCCTTTGGAGAAATCTATAAGAAAATAAGAAGCTATGAGAAGGTGACATGAAGCTAATGAAAGAAGGCATCTCCAATTTATTTTGTAGATATACACATTAAGGATCATGTTAGATAATACAAGGGAATTCGATCAAAATAGGGAGACAATCGCTAGATTGTTGTCTAAATTTCAAAGAGAAGGCGATGAAAAATGTTATTGTCCATGCAAGAGTTGTAATGGCTTAAAGACAAGAAGAATCAAAATCAAAATAAAAAAGAGACATTGTAGGGAGAATGGTCACATTAAAGCGGGGTTTTGATTATAATCTAGTGGTAAGTTGTTTGTTATATTATTTTCACAATTAATATACATACGAACCATGGAAGGAGGTTTGATTATCACATTGAAGGGGGGTTTGATTATCATCATTTTTATATAGGTTGATCTCCCCAGTGTGAATATAGAGGAACATGAAGGTGTGAGTATTGAAGTTGAAGATCATGATCCCATGGAAGATAACAATTATGCGCCAAAAAACATATTTGAAGATGATGGTATGAATGCATTGATCATTGACACATTTGGTACTGGTATTGCTGCTGCTGCTAATGATGATTATTATGACGAGGATGACATTGATGACATCCATGATATACCTCTACTTGAGAAGGTGGACATGGTCCTTTACGAAGGCTCCCAATCTACTCTTTTCTTTGATGTATTGTTGTTGGTGAATTTGAAGGTTATGAATGGTTTATCCAACATGGAAATGTCACGTATGCTAAGATTTGTCATATATGACATTATAGTCTATAAAAGGTGAAAAATGTACCATTAAGATTGGTTATAGTATTGAATTATATTATTTGTTGTAGATTGATGGGTGACTTTCTATTGTGTGCTATAAATGTGTCACACTTCTATGGATCATTACATGCAAGGAAACTCAAGAATGAGCCCTCACAAATCGATCCATAGCTCCCTAGGCATGGAGTGCAAGGGTTTTAAGAATGCTCTCAGCTAGAGCTATTAAGCCAATAACCTTGCTAGTAAACCATGCAATGGGAGATTCAATGAAGACAAGGGCAAGAATGCCAATATCCTCAAGAATCAAGAATGAAATGCAATGCAAGCTAGATTAAGAATGGAAATGCAAGCTAAACTATGGAAATGAGAGATGCAAGTATTACAAAGCCTCCTAGTTAAACTAGATGAATTAATCTAAAGCATAAAGGAAATCTAAGCTAAGAATGCCATGAAAATGAAGCTACTATGCAAGAAATGAAATCTAACTATGAAGCAAGAAAGCCATGATGATGCAAGAAAGAAGACAAGAAGATAGAGTGTTGATGAAGATCCAAGATGAATGCCAACAATGCTCCAAATCTTCAAACCCTAGATGCAAGAATGTCTCCAAAAGCTCCAAGATGACCTAGAAAACCTGTAGCATAACAATAGCATAAAAAGTTTTTGGATCTAGAATGAAGAAGAGAGCTCTTCTTTTATAGGAAATGAGGAGAAATGGACCATGAAGATTAAGAGGCAAAAGACTTAATCAACGGTGGAGCTTGAAAGAGGAGCAATCCATGTGCACAAGTATCCTCCAATAGGAAAATAGGAGTTGACTTTTGTGTCCATATGAGACAAAAAGTGCTTTTTCCCTTTTTATAAAATAAGAATAATGCTTTATTTGTGCAACTTAGGATAAGAGGAAAAGTGGGCTTTTTATTTATTAAAAGGGGAGGAAATATTCCTTTTAAATAAATAAAAACTTAGGATAAGATGGTTAGCCCATAGAAAATAATCAAATAAATGATAGAACTAAGATTTGATCAAGAATAAGCAATTTATGATTTAGCAAAAGGGGCTAATAGTCTAGGTGACCATTTTTAGGTGTATACATCTATTACCACCATCAAATGTTCTACCTCGCTCGTACTGAGAATTATGTGCCACTATGAAACACATTGGAATGGAGTATCAAACAACAGATGCTTGCCCCGAAGATCATATTATTTATTATAAAGAACACAAAAATGTAACAGAATTCCCTAAATGCCATACAGGTAGATATCAAGATGATCAAATGATAAAAAAGGTGCCTCGCAAGATTCTTCATCACATCCCCATTATTCCATGTCTGAAATGATTATTTAGGTGCAATAGCTTGGCACAATTTATGGATTACCATGCATGTGATAGGAGTTGAGATGACATTATTTGAATGTCTATGGATGGTTCATCATTTATGGATAGAGAAGAAAAGTGGCCACACTTTAAAAAGGAACCTTGAAATCTTAGGCTTTCTTTGGCATCAGACGGTGTCAATCCAAATGGAGAGATGAGATCCGTTTACTCGGTGTGGCCTATTTTTGTTATAAATAATAACCTTCCTCCATGGATGTCAATAAAGAGGGATCACATTATGTTGAAAATGATTGTTCTAGGTATCTTATTATTTTATGGTTATCTATATGTAATTACAAGTCTTGGAGGGAAATGACTACAATAATTATTTGATGTTGTTGTTAATTCAACTAGGTAAGTACCAAGTGAAAGATATGAATGTATATATTGTGCCTCTTATCGATGAGTTGTTGGTGTTATGGAATGGTTTCATTATGTATGACATCTCCTGACCAATTGAATAAAGACAATTTCAATTCCATGCAATGCTTGTGTGGACAATTCATGATGCTCCAGGGTTGACACATTTCTGTGGTATGTTATGGTGAATTCTAGTTGTACGCAATAATTTAAATTTTAAAAATATACATATTTAATCCAATTGTATCATTATCTTGTAGGTTTTCAAACAAAGGGGAAATTTGCATATCCAATGTGTGGTACAAAGATGAAATCCCATCATTCCAAAAGTTTAATAAAATAGGTGTTTGATGAGTATAGGAAGTTCCTCTCCAGAAATCATAAGTATCGAAGTGCAGAAAGACATATTTTCAATGGAAAAGAAGAGACTACATCAAAGCCCCGAAGAATGACACCTCACCTATGGCAGTTGGAATATAATATAATTTGAGGTAATATCATTCCACGTAATGGTCGATGTTTACAAATTATATATTTTGATTGTATTTTATTGGTTAATTATGTAAATGATGATCTTGAAGGTTGTGAAGGCATCATCGACCAACTTCCAAAGGGACTAAAATGTTATCCCAGAGAATTTAGTAGGCTGCCCTACTATGAGCATCTACAAATTGTGCATTTGTTTGATACCATGCACATTGGAAAGAATGTAACAGAGACACTGTTAAAAATATTGGACGGAAGGCGTGACAAAGAAAAACTTGGCAAAATTTGTAGTGACATTCATGATTCCAATCATGCAATGAAAAATATCATTGAATCAAATAGAAATGGAGACCAGATCAATGAAAGTTATCTTCCTTGGTTATTAACGGAGCAACAAAGTAATGCCATAAAAGAAGTGATCCAAAAAAATTATTTTCCTACATGATTTGTTGCGGATATAAAAAATCTCATATCAAAGAAAAATAGTTTTGGGTCAAGGATGAAAACGCATGATTGGCATACCTTCATCAAGGTAAGTCATAGTCTTTTGTATTTACAATATATTTGTGTAATTGCATTCAATTTTCATTGTATGAAATGATCATTTGACAATTATTGCAGTATTTTCTACCCCTATCTATCCTAGAGAACTTTGACAATAATATCAAACAAGTGATATATGATCTTGGAAAAACATAAGGTAAGCAGTGATATTTGTTCAATATATCAAATAATAATATCAAAAAAGTAATATATTGTAAAGTCTCATATTTATATATTTGTCTTGAATCCTTTGTAGGTGGTTGTCATCTAAAGAAATCCATAAAGAAGATATAAAATATTGAAAGAAAAGAATTTGTCGATTAATGTGTGAAATGCAAACGTGTTTACCTCCAGCTTTTTTCAATGCACAAAAACACTACCTCATACACCAAGTTGAGGAGATTGAATTGTGTGGACCTGTACATGCTAGGTCAATGTGGATGGTTGAGAGACACTTAAAATTTTTGAAGGGTTTGGTATGAAAAAGAGCACATCCTAAGGGTTCTATGGTTGAGGGATATATGGCATACCAGATGATGGTGTACGTTACTCAATATCTTCCTAATCTTGCAGAAAAGACCCATATAGATTGCATTTGGGATCTCGAATCAATTAAAAAATTTGAAGGCGAGTACTTGGTGGGCAATAGTAGATTTAGGAAACTAAAAGGTAATAAATTATGAGATGTTATTGTAGTTAATTAATTCTTAATCTTCAAAATAAATTTGTTGTAAGTCATCTATTTACTTTTGTACATCTGCTAAAGAGTGGGATGCAATCCAATTGTTTATTACAAACAATCAAGATTGGATGATGGTATGGATTGAACGATGTCAGCATGATGGTCATAGATTAACATGGGAATCTATCTTCATTAGTTATACACGCTCATCATAATGGAGATCCCAATGTTACACAAAGGGAAATAGATTTAGCATATGGTTTAAGAGATCACCAGGTACTTATAAATTTGTTAATTAATCAACCATATGTTTTTCAACTCGTGATGCAATAATTTATACATGTTTGACATTATTGCAAGTGAAACACCACAAGGCTATGTTTTGCAATGGTTATAAATTTTGCATCAAAAAGTTGGATGACACAAAAAGAACTTGTGATTTTAGAATAAGTGCAGTGTTCCAGGTGACTATTATTTCATCTAGAAATGACTTACATCCTTGAGAGTCACAAAATTGATACTATGGTATTTTGGTAGATATACTTGACTGTGACTTTAATTCCTTCAAATTAGTTCTCTTCATTGTAAAATGGTACAGACTACGACTCAATAAAAATGATCCTCATAGAATTGTTATTGAACATGACAATGGATTTCCAATGATTAATACAAGGTTGTTTGAGCCAGATGGAGAAGAGCCCTATGTTCTTCTAAGCCAATGTGAGTAGGTATTTTACTCAGAGGTTTCACATAAACTAGGTTGGTCATTTTTTGTTAGACATGATCCAAGAGGAAGGATGATGAAGTATAATGTGATGGAAGAAGATACCAAGGAAGATGAAGAAGTGGAAGATGATGTAGATGATGATCACAATCAAGAGCTAGTCCAAGAAGAATATGAAGAAGATGATGATGCTGCTACTAATGACGATGATGTTGCTACTAATACTGCTACTGATGAGGATGATGATGAGGATGATGATGATGATGATGATGATGATGATGTTGATGGTGATGATGATGATGACGGTGATGATAGTGCTGGTGATGATGTCGTTGATAATGATGATCTTGATGACGAGATGGATGAAGAAGAATATCAATGACATGAATGAAATGTACAATTATGCTAGATGTTTGGCATGTTCTAACAATTGTTTTATATGTACTACTCTTATTCACCTTGTTTTGTATGTCCTACTTATATATCTTTTCTCTTTTGTATTTTCTGGGGTATTTTTTTTATATCAATGCATTTAATCTATATACTATCTTATGAGAGTTGTTGCTGCTAATTTTCTATTTCCTTGCACATCAATGATGTTAAATCATAGGGGATTCTCTTTGTTCCCTGTAATGGAGTGAGCTACTTCTGAATTGCTTAGTATTTTATTTTTATTGCATGGTTGTCTTTGGTTTGTCATTTTGTTTTGAGTGTCTAGTGATTTAAACCAAAGACTTCGACTTAGCCAAAAAATGTGCAAGTCTACATTAGTATGTTTCTTTTTATTGTAATTATAATTAGTATGAATGAATAAAATAATGACAATAATATTTGTGATAATGCAATATTTGTCAAAATAGCGTCAATGACTTTGGTCAATGTGCATATGTGTCAATGTGGTGTTGGCCCATGCATGTTGAAGACGTCACACACAACAAGTAATCATGGGCATCAATTTTGGGTTTGCCCAAATAGGAAAAAGGTCTACATACATAATTATATTTTATGTTTAAAAATAATGTGACAACTAATCATTTTATGAAGAACTGATGTACATTTGGTATTGTAGGGAAATAGTGGATGTCAATACTTTCAATGGGTCAATCAAACCACATTTACATCTACCCCATCTGAATCTATACCTAATGTAGGAAATGAGTGCAACTTGTGCAAGGCTTGAGAGGTAGCTAGTGCCGCCAAGATTGCTTCAATGGCGAAAGCAAAAATCACATTTCTACGATACCTTCTTTGTGTAGTTTGTGCACTACTTTGTTGGGACCATATACGTAAATGTGGTTAATAGAGGGCTATTGTAGATACTAATTTTTTTTTTTTAGAATTTCTATTAGATACACATAAAAAACATGCACATAAACATGACAAATGAGAAACATAAATGTAGATATCACAACAGATGAGAAACATAAATGTAGGCATCATGATCACAATTTTTTGGAGACACAATAGAATTGAATGGTATACCCAGATGATACAACACAAATATATATCACTCCTCTGGTTCCAAGTTTACACTACAGTAAACAAACCCATAGATAAAAAATAAATTTAGAGAGCGGAGGAGGGCCATAATGACCAAAATAATATAGGGTCCCTATATTATTTTGATCATTATCACTCTCCTCCTGTGCTCTCTAAATTTATTTTTTATCATATGGGTTTTGTTTATAGTAGTGTCAACTTGGAACTGGAGGAGTAGTGGTTGCATTGCATCGTCTAGGTATACCACTCAATTATGTTGTGTTTCCAAAAAATTATGACCATGATACCTACATTTATATTTCTCAGGTGTTGTGTCCTAGGACCCCTTATGACCCTTTACAACCCTTTACAATCCCTAAGAATACATCTTAGAGGTCTTAAAATATCGTAAAGGATCATAAGAGGCTCCTAGGAGGGGTCAGATGAGCTTCACCCTTCACATGGTTGGCCCTGTTAAGTAGAGAATGTTAAACTATTCTTGAAACAAAGAGAAGCTCAATAATTTAAGATCTCAATCCATGTACAATAAATATATATCGATCCATCTCAATGGCTACCAAATTAATAGATCTCTGCCAAGAACCTGGTCGCAAAGAAACACCACAGACCACACCGTGAACCCGTTGTGAAGAGGCATCCAATGTCTCATAAGTTGCATCAAATGACCCACTTTCTGTAATCTAAGTCTCTCCGCTCAGTTTACCAAGAAGACTTCTCCCAAGTCATCACGGACACCATGGTGATCTACAAATCTCCAATGTGCAAGTTTTGCATGTTGCTCTCTCAACATCACATCTAACTCATTCAAAAATATGGAAAAAATGGTAGACAATCCCACTGATCTATCACAACTCGATCTCAACAATAATGCAAAGACTAGCTCGATTCTGTCTTCAAGCCGATCAATGCACAGTCTACTAAAAATCCAAGTCAAGTCACCGTGACACTCCATAGGAACAAAGCACATCCAATTTGGACCAAAAAAGTCAAGAAGTCACTCGAATCAAATCTGAATGCAATCAGGTCTGCATATATCCCATGAAAACATCAGGAAGAATGCATCTCTAATCACCACACTAGCTTCTTGTGCTAGAGCAGTCGCTATCAGAAATCTCAATTCGGTAGGATCCATTCCAAATCCAAGTCTCTAGACTCGACTCAATAATCCATGAGCCACTACCAAATCTACTGCAAAGTCATCTCTAAATGATCCATAACCAAATCACGAGCAAGAACCAGATATGCAAGAACATCATTCTGAATTGATACCAACTTGATCGATAAATATATATATATATTTTAAAAAAACTGATTGTCATCGCAACTACAATGAAAATAAAATAATGATGGTTATCTATCAAAATAATCTGACATCTAGACATCACATGTACAACATCACTATCGGTAAAAACTATAAATGGCAGATATGCATCGTAAATTTCTGACAGGTCTCTGTCACATGTACAACATTTTTGTCATTAAAAACTACAAATGACAGATATCCATCATAAATTTTTGATGAATATCCATTGCATTAACAACATCTCCATTGGCAAAGAAATTACAAATGATGGTGACCCGTCGAAAGATTCTGACAGGTCATCATCATTTGTAGTTTATTTGTGATGGATAGGCATCCTAATTGCGATGGCCACAAATAGGTCCGACGATAGGTTTTCCTTTTTGGCACCCCCTTCTTGCAATGTCCATTGTCATCGTAATTATGATGCCCATCAAAGCTATCATTTTTTATGACTGCAAAACTATGACGTTGGGTGGTGTCACTTTATCGATGGTATACAGTTAGAAAAAGGGCTCAAATGTACTAGTGACAATGAAAAATCCTAAAAGTTTGTGGACAAGACTATATTGATGTCATAGGGTCTTAACTAAAGAGGCAATATAATATCACATGAGTTCACACTAGGGGGTTTTAAATGGGTGAAAAAGGGGACAATATATTGCCTAAATAGGGGGTAGGGGTTTTTTGTGGGGTAGGGGTGGGGGTTTATATAGGAAAAAGGATGTGGGGGGTATTGGGTGGGTATTGGAGGGGGCTAACAAAAAAGGAGTTTGAGGCAATATTATTTGAAAATAGGGAAATTATTTATTATACAATGAATGCATGTGATATGATTTAGGTTCACTAAGTGAAGCCCCTATTATTGATGTTTCTTACAATATACCAAAGTTACAAAGGCTAGATTTAAAGTTTGTACATGGTTTTATCTAACTATTTTTTGTGGCTCAACAACTATGCTCCCCTTTTTTGTCCACTTGGCCAAGGGGCCCCCCTTCTTTTGGCTTGTCTTTGAGTTCTATCTGTTATTCAAATCCTTTTCTAGGACTATCTCTTAAGTTTTTGTCAAGTTTCAGCCTTTCACACTTTTGACATTCCCTAGGTGTGAAAGGTCGAAAGGCCGAAACTACCTTATACCTGCCAATTGATGATTCTCGTTTCACATTTTCATGTTTTCAGACTTTCAGAGGTCCGAAACACCCAAAGTCTGATTTCCTGAGTTGGAATAGGCCTTTTGGCATTTCAACCTTTCGGAGGTCCGAGACCCCTAAAAGTTTGAAAGGCCAATAGGTGAGGGTGGCTGACATCACCCCCACCGGAAGCCTATATAAGGCAGAAAGCTAACCATTTTTGTCACTTTTGTGTTTTCTTAGCAGTTGATTTTTGGGGCTTTTTTAGGTGCGCTTTGTGTCCAGTCATCTTCTCACTCTTTGGTTTTCTAATTTCTTTGGTCTTCTTGCCCTCCTTTGCTTTGTTGAGGTAGGTTTTCTTTGTCTCCCCTCATTTTTTGTTCTCTTTTGTGTTTTTGTTAGTAATTAGGGTTTTGCGCTAGGGTTTGAATTTTAGGTCTTGTTTGGCATCACTTTGGGGTCATAGGGTTGTCCCCTTGGACCCCTTTCCATCGAGTTCATGGTCAAACTCGATTCGGGCTCATTTTCAAGCTCTAACCCTTGTTTTCCCTTTTAAAGTTAGTCAACCCTAATTCTTTTCAGACTTTCACACTCTGAAAGTTTCAAAAAACCAAACCCTGAGGTTTTTTCACCAACTCCACTTATTCAGACTTTCATACCTTCACCCCCCAAAAATTGTCGCACTTCGAAGTGTTGAAAGCCAATGGGTCACTAGAAACCAACTCCGTTGAAACCTCACTTTTTTGACATTTTGGACACCAAAAACTCCATGATGTTTCACCCTCCGAAAGGTTGAAGCTCTAATTGCATGATGTTCTTTTCATTATTTCAGCATTTTAGAGGGACCATATTCTTTCAAAGTCCAAAGGTCCAAAATACCAAAAATTGCCCTTCTGAAGCCTTCAGGCTTGGGTTTTCTAGGGTATCTTGGTTTTTCATGCTATTTCATTAGTACTTTTTCCTAATATCATGTAATTGTTAATGATTCATGTCCCATTGTTTTTTGTAGAATGTCAAAAAAGGGACTCCCTTGCCATGAAGTATCAATTCAAGGGTTACCATGCACTGTCCAATGTGGGGAACCTACATTCTGAGATCATAGAAACTAACATTGGGAATATCAATTGGAACAACTACTTGGTGAAATGTGCCTAGTCAATAGGAAGATTTGAGGACTGCACTTCATTAGTATACTATTCCCTAGTGAATGCAGTGACACACCTTATGTCCATCCCCTCTTCAGACTTGATAGTCACACTAGCGAACCACTACATACTAGATGAAAGGCTGGTAAAGAACAACATGGGAGAAGTGGTACTGGACCTCTGACCAGATAATATCAAAGGCATCTTCCATTTGCCAAAAGGGATAGACAAGTTTTATGAGTTCTCAATAGGCAAAGGGATGACTTTCTACAATAAAGATATCTGACTATCCCATGAGATTGTAAATAGGGATTAGCTCATGCAACCTCTACCAAAGAATAATCTTGACAAAATAGACATGAGGAGAGGCTGCATGAAGGAGGACATCTAAGCAACCATCACTATGATTAGCTAAGTGTATGGAATGCAAAAATCAATTCAAATGGAGCCATGGTTGATCCTTCTCATTGAAAGTATAAAGGAGAGATGAGCTAGGTTTGACTGGGAAACCATCCTCAGTGACAACCTTGACCAACAACTAATCATGGTTAAGAGTGAACCTCACTTCTGCATTACTTCATACATTATGTATCTACTAGCTACAAGGGAAGTGTACTTAGGATTGGTGTGGGTCAACCAAATGCTTGGTCATTCATGGTATATCCTCAACTGGTCAAAAAAGAGTATCTCATAGAAGATAGCTCAGAATATCGCATCGTCAACAATGCCTTTGTTTTCACCATCATCTGCTCAATCAAAGGCAATTATGCCAAAAGGATGTTAGAAGAGGTTACTACCAAGGTGAAGGCCCTAGGAGCATCTTATATCCAATTCAAAGCCTTCACATATATCAGGGTGGTAGGGAGCACTCTCACTCCAAAGAAACTGCCAAGATATCCTTTAGATAGGATTGTTTTATTAGCAATGGCCAGACAAATACTAGATGCCCATGAGTACATCAGGCATAAGAAGAAGCATCGATGGGATTTCCCTATCTTGATAGGCCCCCATTGTCTGCAAGATATGAAGATTTGTAAGTATTTTTGTTTTGAGTGGGATGAGTGCCCACTACAAAACTTCAATCTAATCAGGACCAGATTTGACCCCATTGGCAATTATAGTCATACAATGGGAAGGCACTATGTGCATGAGCCTCACATTGAGGATCATTGGATGAATTGTATTGATGACTATGAAGTTAGAATCTGTGATTATTGTTGGATAAGTCTATAGTTGGCACATATTTCCCTATTACTGCATATACCCCAAAAGGTTAAAAAGGTTTATTCAGAGGATGTCTTGGATCCAATCTACAACCAAGACAAAATATACACCAGGGCTATCCTTAACACTGAGGTGGACATGGATGAGAATGATGATATAAACTTTAAGGCCCGACATGTCATTATAGTGAAAAAGGCATAGATTTCTCATCCATTTCAAATGGATCCTGTGCCCATGAAAGAACAGTTGGCTCAACCCTCAAGAGAGAAAAATAAGAAAGGAGAGAAGGTGTTGATGCCACAGTTCAAACAGGTTGCGTCGCTGAGGCTAGAGACATTGTATTGACATGAATGCCTGAATGCATATGGGTCAAATCCTTTGTCTAAATGTCCAAAGACCAAGATGACTGGAAGTATAGCGTCACTGGATGTTCCATCTTCAAGTAGTTTGGAACCACCAGGTGCACCCAAGAAGGTACCAAGGATGAAGGTAACTTGACCTAGGCCTACTGGGGTGATTAAAGGACATGTGTATAAAAGGAAAAGATCCTCAACACCTTTTGACATGGAGACCCTTTGGGAAGAAGATGAAGAAGATGAGGAAGATGAGGAGGATGAAATACCTCTCAAAAAAAGAACTCAATCTGTGGGATTTTTAAAGAAAAGGAAGCTGCAAGAAGAGAAGGTGTAGATAGATGTTAAAGAGGAAGCCCAAGGAGAGAAAGTAAACCCAATGGATGCTTTGGGGGATGAAGAATTCTATATATTTGACTTCAAGGGCCTTCATGGTTTCAAATAAGTAGAGAAAATCCTAGTAGAAGGGCCCTCCACATAATAGTTCTCATTTTCATTCACATCCCTCCTAATACAATTCACAACTAAAAATACTTTGGAGAATGTAGGAAAAGAGGTTCAACTAGAGTCTCAAGAATCAGCTGAGGAAGTGTCAAACAAAGTTCAAAGAGAGGCCACTAAATCTAAGGACTCTTTTATGGGGGTTACTTTAGAAGAAGACATTAGAGTTCCAATCCCTCCATCCCAACAAGCTCCACCTCCACCTCCTCCTCAAGTGTGAGTCCTGCCACCATCTACCACTTCACTTCCACCTCAGATGCCAACCAATCCACCTTCTACCACTCCACTTCCACCACAAGTTCAAACTAGTCATCCTCCATCACAACCCCCACCTACTCATATTCCCATGCCTACTCCATCTCCTATGAAAATACTGATGCCTTTTCCTACTCCTCATATTTCTCCCATGCCCCCTGCACAGAACCCTATTCTATCAGCACCTACTCCTCCACCCTCTCATACTGAGACTATTGTGCAAGGACCCCAAGGGCCAGAAAAGGAGATTGAAGTAGTAAAAGAGGTTTAGTTAGAAGAGCAGACCAGGTCAAAAGGACAAATAGGGGTATATGAATAGACAACAACAAGAGAGGAGTAGAATACAAAGGAAGAACAAGTAGTGGTGGGAAAAGAAGAGGTAGCATGGAAGGGAACAAAAGAGGGAGAGCCTGAGGTAGAATGCAGAGCTGCTACCTCTAGCTTAGTAGCACAGTATGAGCCAATAATTGCCTTATCTAAACCCACCTGGTGCACAAAAGAAATACAACCAAGGGTGAGGGTGTAAATAGATGAAGAGGACACATACATGGAAGAGCTTAATCGTTTTTTCCATCAAGTAGAATCCAGTGCCCGGGCAAGGACCTTATCATATGTAAAACAAGATCAAGGGGGGAGGTGGAAGGCACATGTGATCATGCCTAAAATGAATGTTAATATGGCTAAAATCACTCGTAAAGACTATGTACTAGAGGAGGTAGACCTGGGAGATCTGACAAGAGAAGGAAGTAAAACACTAGCTACATTAGGACTAAAGCATGCCTTAGGCTTCATGGATAAATCTAAAGAAAAGATAAAAACCTTGATGGAGCAGAATGAGGCTATGAAGAACTTCATTCTTAAAACATCGGGTCTCATTGACCCAAATAAACATGAGGCCTCATCATAGGCTATTTTAGAAAGAAAGGGTGCTACTGAGTTGCCGACAGATATTCCACATTCTTTTATTCATGCTTGTTTAGACTGGAAAGATGATTTTGAGGAGTTTGCTAGAACTTCCCTTAGGACAATTTTGATACCCTTTAGGGGTATTATTAAGGGGGTCACCAAATTGGTGGATCTTATGAGTGGAGAGGATGGTCTCGAAGAGAAAATTGTTAAGTGGCAAAAGGCCCTTGATGATCTTGTAATAAAAAGGAAGCAACGCTTCCAAGTTTTGGTGAAAATATATGAGGGGTCAGAGCTTGAAAACTTTGAAGAATGGATCAGAGATATCACTGAAGCCCTGAACATATACCAAAAATCCCTGAGTAAGGTGGATAAGAAAAGAGATGAAGCAATGCTTTGGGTCGAAGAAATGCACAAGTTTTTTGAAAGTTTGGACCTAGATCTCTATGATGAGGATGATGAGTAGATGATGCATCCCATTAAAGATATCATAAATCAATACTTAGACATCTTTAAAGGAGTTAGAACAAAGGAAGAACTTCAAAAAATGTTTTATTAGAAGGAGGAGATGCAAAAAATACTAGATCAAGAAGAGGAAATAAGAGGATTTTCCAATGAAATGAATTGGTTACCTTCCGAGAAAAGAAGCAGGCACGCCTAGAAGGTATAAAAATGGAAGACTTTGAAGAGGTACAAGAGATCATGGATAGGCTCTGAAAGGTGCATCCAAAAATCCTCCCAAGTCGCTAAGTGTCTAGTTTTGGACTTAGTCAATTTTGTATGAAGGGAAAAAAATTTTGTGGACTTAGCCAATTTTGAGTTCCAAGATTTTTGGCCTCTGAAAGTTTGAAACTTGTAAAAAGTTTGTTCAACACTTAGCCATTTTTTCAAATCCATTTTTTTGGATGAAGGGTCGGGGTCTGAAATTTTTGGGCCATCACTACCAACAACTTCCAGTCTTCTTCAATTGATTTTTAGTCAGATTGATCACTTTTATGGGGTTGTTTTTGCATGATTTAAGGACGTCATCTAGTTGGATCCACGGAGAAGAGTTGCAACAAGGAATAAAGGGCATAACTACAAGTTTTCAAAGAAGAACATGCAGGAAGATGGAAGAGTTCTAGAATAAATTTTGAGTTGTTTAATGCATATTTTTCTCTCAAATTGTAATGCATGAGGTTTAATTTCGTGCTAAGTAGTTTAACTTGTTTTAGGGATAGTTTCTTTTCATATAAACTCTAGTTTAGATTTATTTTCAAGTTTTATGGGCAGTTGAAACCTTAGCTATGAAATTGATTTCCCTAAAGAGCACAACTCTATAAATTGTAAAAAAACAATGTAATTAAGGCCGGTTATTATTGCAATACAATACTTACAATTGGTGCTTCAATCATGGTGTGATTTTTCTGCTATCTTTGCAAAATTGATGAATGTGTGCTTGCTCATTCTTTTATTTCAAAGAGCCAATTGATTTTATGGTGATTTTAATCTATGATTACATTAGTCCAGTGTTTATCTTTGCTACATTTCTTTGTTGTGATGAATTATTGGGAAGATTGTTCTCCGGTGCTTTAAGATAAATTTGTCTCACGTGTGGGCACATTCGTGGTGGCTTTGTGATCAGATGATTTTTGACATATCATACATCTGCATTTATTTCCTTGATGATTGCATCTGATAAGCCATGATTGTGATTCATCTAGATCTCTATTTTACAGGTTTCCTCCATCTTCTTGGTACTTTAATTCTCAAAGTAGTGTTGCATCGATTTATGTCCATTTGTTTACTTTCTGTAATTTCACTATGAATTCTTCTTACCCTATTCTCATTACTTTTATCATCTGTTTACAAAATCAGTCATAATAGATTTAATCAGATTTACATTTCTTTCATCTAAAGATTCAAAAAATACAAAAAGAAAGAAATATTGTTTGTGTTTTAATATTTTTTTTGTAGTCCCTTGAAGATCAAACCAGCAAAGGCCTTCTCGTGAACATATTCACATTTATCTTCAGTTGAGCTATCTAAGCAGTTGAGACCCAACCCAGAAGGAACCTTGAGATTTATTTATATCATTCTTCCAAGAGGGAATTGTCTCACACAAATTCCTAGCCATTGTCTCATGTAAAAATGATGCTCAACACTATTATTCTAAGATCTATTTGTAATAGTTTGTCATGACAACAAAGAAGGGAGTTTGTTTAGTATTTGTGTAATTTTTCAAAGGCTTTCCACATGAGGGTGTTTAGATAGGTCTTGTAGACCTATTCCAATAGTTTTTACACCATTACATAATGTTTGGTATGAATCATGTTTGAATATTTTCTCCTTCTTCTCCATCTACCCCTCATCCTCCCCCTCCCTCTCCCCCTCCCCCTCCTCTTCCTCCTCATTCTTCTTCTTATTCTCCTCCTCCTCCTCCTACTCTTCCTACATATCCCCCTCCTCAAAAAGCATTCTAAATATTCTTGATAGTTAACCCTTTTTTTCAACTAATAACAAAATACAACTCCAACTTCTAAATTTGTCTGGACCTAAAAGTATGAAACTACAACATTTACAAACCATACATTATAGAACTAAAAAAAAAAAACCAAAGTCCTCCTACTTCTCCTTTTTCTCCTCCTCCTCCTCCTCCTCATTCTCCTTATTTTTCTTCCTCTACTTCTCTTCCTCCTCCTTCTCCTTTTATTTCTTCTCTATCTTGTCCTCCTCCTCCTTCTCCTTTTTCTCCTCCTTCTACCCCTCCTCCTCCTCCTCCTCCCCCTTATCCTCCTCATCCTCATTCTTCTTCTCCTCCTCCTACTCTTCCTCCTTATCCCCCTCCCCCACCTCCTCCTCACCCACCCCATTCCTATCCTCTATCACCACATCATCCTCCTCTTCCTCTTCCTCCTCCTCCTCTTCCCCTCCCCCCTTCTTCATTTCATCCTTTGTCACCCCATGCCTCTCCTCCTCCACCCACTCCTCCTCCTCCTTCTTCCTCTTCTCTTTTTTCTAATTCTCATTCTCCCCCCTCCTTTTCCTCCCCCTTCTTGATATATTCCCACTCCACATCCCCCTCCTCCTTCTCCTCCACCTCCACCTCATCCTCCTCATTCTTCTCCTCCTCCTCCCTCTCCTTCTTCAACCCCTCCTCCACATCTTCCCCCTCCCCCTCCTTCTCCACCACCTCCTCCTCCTCCTTCTCCTCCACATCTTCCACCTCCACATTCCCCTCCCCCTTCTCCTCCACCTCATCCTTCTCCTTCTTCACCCCCTCCATCTCTACCTCTTCCCCCTCCCCCTCTTCCTTCCACCCTCCACTCCCTCCTCCTCATCCTCCTCTACATCCTCCCCCTCCCTCTCCCCCTCCTCCTCATCCTCCTCTACCTCCTCCCCCTCCCTCTCCCCCTCCTCCCCCTCCCACTCCCTCTCCTCCTTTTCCCCCTCCCCCTCCCACTCCTTCCCCCCTCCATTCCCTCCTCTTCTCCCCTCCTCCTCCTCATCTTCCCCTTCCCCCTCCCCCTCTTCCTCCTCCTCATCGTCCTTATCTACCTTCCCCCACTCTTCTCCCCCCTCTTCCTTGTCCTACTTCTCTACATTTCCCTTCTCCTCCTCCTCCACCTCCCCCTACTCCACCTCCCCCTACTCCACCCCTCCCTCTCCTCATCTTCCCCCTCCTCCCTCCTCCTTCCCCCTCTACTCACTCCTCTTTCCCTCATACTCCTCCTCCTCTTCCCCTCCTCCTTTCCCTCATCTTACTCCTCCTTCTCTACCTTCCCCTTTTCCTCCTCATCCTTCACCTCCTCCTACCCCCTCCACATCCCAATCTTCCTCTTCCTCCTCCCCCACCCTCTCCTCCCCTCCCTCTCCTCCTCTTCCTCCTTCTCCTCCCCCCCTCCCACTCCTCATCCATCATTACCTCATCATCATCCTCCTTAGCCCTCCCCCTCTCATCCTACCCCTCCTCCCTATTGTTCTCCCCCTCATCCTCCTCCTCTCCCTCTACCCACTCCCTCTCCTTCTCCTCTCCCTCCCCCTCAACCTCTTCCTCTTCCTCCACCTCTACCTCCTCCATCTCCTTCTCAACCACCTCCTCCTTGTCCACCCCTCCCTATCCTCACCCACCCCATTCCCATCCTCTATCACCACATCATCTTCCTCTACTTCCTCCTCCTTCATCACCTCTTTTTCACCCCTTCCTCTCCTCCTCTAGTCACTCCCTCTCCTCCTCCTCCTCCCCCTCCACCTCTTCCTCCTATATCTCCTCCTCCCTCTACCCTTCCCTCTCTCTCCTTATCCCTCCCTCACCCCCTCCATCTACCCTCCCTCTCCTCATCCTTTTCCCTCTCCACCTTCTCCTCCTACCCCTCCTCATCCTCTACCCACTCCCTCTCCCCCTCCTATCCCCCTCCCCCTCCCTCTCCTCCTCCACCCCTCCCTCACCCCCCTCCTCTACCTCCTCCTCTTTCTCTTTCTCCTTCTCCTCCTCCTCCTCCTCCTACACATCCTCCCCCTCCCCCCTCCTTCTCCTCCACCTCATACTCCTCCCTCTCCTCCTTCTTCACCCCTCCATCCTTCAATCCCTCCTCTTCTCCCTACTCCTCATCCTCCTCTATCTCCTTCCCCTTCTCTTCCTCTTCCTCCCCCTTCCCCTCCCCCTCCTTCCCTCTTCAACTCCCTCCTCTTCTCCACCCCTCCTCCTCATCCTCTCCTGCCCCCTCCCCCTCATCCTCATCTTCCTCCTCCTCCTCCTTGTCTACCTTCACCTTCTCATCCTCGCCTCACCCATCCCTCTTCCTCCTTGTCCTCCCCCTCCCCCTCCCATTCCTTCCCCCTCCACCTCCCACTCCTCATTCTCCCCCTCCTCCACCCATCCCTCTCCTCCTTTCCCCCTCTCCCATCCTCCTCCCCTCTCCACTCCCTCCTTTATCCCCCTTCCTCCTTGTTGTCCTCATCTTCCCCCTCACCCTCCTATTACTCCTCCTTCTCTAGCTTCCCCTTCTCCTCCTCCCCTCCTCATCCACCCCCTCTTCTCCCTCCCCCTTCCTTCTCCTCATCCTCCTCCTCATCCTCCCTCCTCATCAAACTCGTCCTCCTTCACCTCCTCTTGCCCCCTCAACATCCTGATCCTCCTCCTCATCTCACTCCCCATCCTCTGCCTCCTCCCCCACCCCCTCCTTCCCCTCCCTCTACTCCTCTTCCCCTCACGTCCTCTTTCTCCTCCTTCTCCTCATCTACTCCCCTCTCCTCATCCTCCCCCTTCTCCCCCTCCCCCTCCTTCTCCACCTCTACCTCCTCCATCTCCTCCTTTTCCACCCTTCTCATCCTCACCCACATCATTCACATCCTCTATTAATGCATCTTACTCCTTCACCACTTCCTTTTTCATCCCTACCACTCCTCCTCCACCCTCCACCTCTTTTCCCCCTCCCTCTCCTCCTCCTCATCCATCTCCTCCCTCTGCCCCTCCCTCTCTCCCCCTTTTCTTCCCTTCCTCCCTCCCTCCCTCCCTCACCCCCTCCATCTCCATCTCCATCTCCCCCTCCCCCTCTTCCTCCACCCCTCCATCTCCCCCCTCCACCTCCTCCTCCTCCTTCCCCCCATCTTCTCCCTCCTCTTCCCCCCTCCTCCTCCTCCTTCCTCTTCTCCTCTTTCTTCTCCTCCTATTCCTCTTTCTCCTCCTCCCCCCCATCCCCCATCCCCCTCCCCTTACTCCTACTCCCCCACCAAATCCTCCTCCCTCTCCTCCTACACCCCTCCCTTTCCTCCTCTACCCCCTCCCCCTCTTCTTTCTCCCTCCACTCCCTCCCCCTCCTCTTCCTCCTCCTCCCCCCTCTCCTTATCTACCTCCTCCCCCTCCTCCTTCCCCCTCCACTCCCTCTTCTATCCCACCCTCCTCCTCATCATCCCCTACCCCCTCCCCTCATCCTCCTCATCCTCCCCCACCCCATCCCCCTTCCTCCTCCTCATCCTCCTCCTCTCTACCTTCCCCTTCTTCTCCTCCTCCCCTTCCCCCTCTTCCTCATCCTCCTCCTCCTTCTCTATCTTCCCTTTCTCCTCCTCCCCCCTCCTCCCCTTATCACCCACCCCCCTCTTCCTTCCCTCCTCCTCTTCCTTCCCCCCTCTACTCCCTCCCTCCCTCCCTCCCCCCCCTCCTCCTCCTCCTCTACTGCCTCCCCCTCCTCCCCTTCTCACCCACCCCCCTCTCCCTTCCCTCCTCCTCTTCCCCCTTCCCCTCTTCCTTCCCCCCTCCACTCCCTCCCTCCCCCTCCTCCTCCTCTACCCCCTCCTCCCTCAAAACTCGCTTCCAAATTTAATATTAACATAAAAGGGCTAAACCATGTGACTAGGAATAGGTAAAATAAAATTAATTATTCATGTATTGTCATTTATTTCTCTAACTATTCACTTCTTTAGACTTCAACTAAACATAATGGTATATTAAGAAAGAGTGTATTTGAAAGAGTATTTTTGTATTATAATTGCAAAAAATACAATTACTTTATGATGCATTACAAATATCACTTTAAAAGAATAAATCACAATGCACAACAATAATATCTTTAATCAATTTAACATAAAATTAAAAAAAGAAAAATAAAATAATAATAATAATAATATAGAAACAAGAGAGACACTCTCAAAGATGTCCATGACCATCTTGTGAGAACTTTTGGAGGGATATTTCTATCCCTCCTAAAAAATATATTTTTATTAATTTTAATTGTCAATAAACACAAATAAAATGTTAATTTTTTGACCTTTCATTCCACCATACAAAATACAATAATCTGATTGCTGTCCAATGACTTCTTTACACTCCAGTCCAACCATCTTGCATATTTTTCATCATCCAAATAAACTTGCACCTAACCAAACACACCTAATTGAATTCATTGAAAGACCACAAAGCATTTAATCAACAAAAATATTAATGCAAACTCATGAAACAAACTTGATTATATGTGAAATGATTATTTCTGGCAACTAATTTCCAACTCGATTTCTCCAGCTGGTGTCCATGACCATTTTCTCCTTTCTAGTCTGCGATGAGGGTTTCTTAAGATAAATGCTCCATTCTAGTCAATGGATACAACATATTCTCTCCGAAATTTCTCAAAAGAAAAGATAGACATTATTGCATATTCTGAAACAACTGGTTTTCCCTTTACATGATAGTATCATCAATTTAATTATTGAAGCAACTTGCTGCTATATTGAAGCTCCCATTTCCTCATTCCTTGTTCAATTTCATTTTATCAGGTGAAATACATTTCCCAGACATAGCATATCAGAGAAAAACAAAGAAATAATATTCCAACATGAAGTAAAGATGATATCTGAAACATTAGAAACAAATAATGTCTGCAGAAACTACAACAGAAAATAATAAGTGCTCACCCAATGCATAGCTACAACGTACATTAACAATTTTGAATTCTCCTATTGTTAAGCATAAACTCTTGCTCTATTTAATCTGCTATTGATTACCTGTTCAGATGCTTACATAAGCCCACTTTACAATGAACAGTTTGAAAAAAAAGATTTGCTAGCATTTCAATTAGTCAAAATACAACCCAATACTGTGTTTTGGGTCAGTGAATAGTGCATGTATTTCAATAAATTTTTCTAGGATAATGCATGTATTTCATAGAAGAATACTTGAAGTCAAGTGCAACCTTCTCCTAAATAACTAGAGTAAGCATAATCTCTCTGGAATGAGAATTTTGTTCTGCAAATAAATTTTTCAAGTACATGAAAGCTTATTCATCTTAACATAGTAGCTTGATTGGAGTTGTTCTTGTGTTGTCTACAAAGTTAGGTATTGCTACTGAAATTGATGATGCATTGAGTTATCTAACGAGTTAGAAAAAGTAGAAGTAGCACCAGGAAAGAGATAGAAAGGAATTAGAGAATGCAAATGTCTCCTAAGAGTACATAGTGACTCCACTTTTTGGATATGAAGTGACCTCCTGATTTGGTTCAGAAGCCATCAGAGCAGTGCTATGGATCAGCTTGTTTATGCTGCTGGTAGGCAGTTTGAAGAATTTGACTGGGTATTAGATAATTTCAAGTAGGCATGAACAAAATTTAGGATGATGGGATATAATATGGGCTTTTGAGGAAGCTAACTACTTGTGAACAGCTAAAAGGATTTGATTAGAACCTATCACAATTTTGAGTTGTTATCCAAGCAGGAGCCCTCTGCTATTACTAAGAGCAGGGCCACCATTGTTGACCTCAATGTTGTTGTTGTTGTGCCTCTTCTCCCAAGGCCTTGAAAACAAACACTACAAATGTTCAAGGCTAGACCTGTTTCTTTATACCAAAATGTCTTGCTATCCAAAAACTCAATTTATATTGAAAGATGTTGCAACTGTAACTCAATTGCATGGAGAGACATTACAATAGCTAAAAAAATGCTATGTAAATATGAAATCCACAGTTACAAAACTGTTGTGAAAACATGTTCTGTGAGTCACAGGAAGTTGAAAAAACTAGGCTATATAGTTTTGTGGTGATCTCAAAGGGAGATGTTCAAAGGTAAAATAACTAGTTTTATTTATTGATTTAAGTATATTTTAGCATAAATGAACTCTTCAAATAGGGGGGTAGCATAAAAATATTGTGGACAGTGTAATGTTGATATAAAATGACACTCCAAATTGATAAAGGGAGATGAGAAATGAGTGGAATACAAAGGGTTAATATGGAAGTTGAAGTGTCACATCAACACTAAATGCCCCATCATTAGATCAATTTTTGGAATCATTTTGGCAGGGGAGAAGGATGGAAAATGGGAGATATCAGGCTAGAGGCAAGATTTGCACAGGTAGTTGTTAGTTGTGTTGTGATCTGTGGTATTATTAATGCCTAATTTTCATAGCTAAATGAGAGTTGTTCAATAATTATAGTACTTAGATTTGTACTATCAATAGTGTCTAGGTTGCAAAAACAATGTCCATCTACTTACTTGACCATAGAATTTCAATTTTGTAGTAGTAGCCTTTTTTGTTGGTCATTCTATGAGTTGTTGTTTTAATCTCTTTTTAAAGAAAGATGAAAGTGGAATAGTATATAAGGTAAAACCTTGTGCAAACTTTTTGATGTTTAAGTCATAAGTTCCCACACACATTTTATCAAAAGGCTGAGGAAAAGGATTTAAAAGAGTTTACTAGAATCAAGCAACATTCCTCTATATATGCATATGTAGAAGAATTTTTAGAAGGTTGCAATTATGTTACTTAGCATTTTAGAAAAGAGGACCACTTTCCTCTTTGTTGGTCTGTATAAGCCACTTAAGGGTCTAGTTAAACTCTTTGCAACATCATTACTTTGGGGAGTTATTAAGAGGGCTTTGACACTTGATCTTTCCATATTAAGAAACAAATTCTTGTCTCAACCTAGACCACCCATCACTAGACTGTAGAAGGGCAATTTTCAAGAAGAGTGATTTACTTCACAAAGAAGTACTTCTCAACCCATTATGGAAAAAAGATTGACAAGTAAACTAAAAATAAGCTCATAAGAAAAAAAATTGTGCTTCTGATGTAGGGAGTCTTGGGGACTTGGTCACAAATGCCTTGGCAAGAACCACATGCATTATATTGAGTGATGTTGTATAAGGAGATTGAATTTGATGAGCTAGAACTGCTTCAAGCAATAGGAAAGTAGAGTATTTTTTTTGAGTTTGAGATAGAACCTGTAGGCATTTGCAAGTACTAGTTCTCTTAGGAACACCATGATAGTATCCATTCAGGGTTCATGGGGAGCTATCATACAACCAGTTATAGTACTTATTGATGGTGGATCTCTCCCCAACTTCATTGGTGAAGGCTTAGGGATAAGAAAGGATTGAGGGTTGAAGATTTCATCAGATTCAATGTCATTGAGTCAACTTGAGTTATCCCTTCATGATAATAACATGTGTGACAGTTTCTATGTTAGGAGTAGGGGAAGAAAATGTATGGCCCTTGTAATATAATGATTACATTCCCTTGGGGAATTTTCCCAAATATTTTAGTTGTTCAAATCTCAAGAAAATGACATTACACTTACGGGCATTCTTGAGAGATCATATTAAATGGTCACATCTAGGAGTATGGAAGGCACTCTCTATAATGAACTAGTATCACAAATACATCTACTCTAATAAATTTTTCTTCCGTTGGCTGGTTGGAGTGCTATTTCCTGAAAGCAGGTGTAAACAAGTCCATGTGCCTATGTGATAGAAATGCTAAAGTCTTCAAGGGTTCAATCATAATAGCAGAGATATGAACAATAAATTCAATTATTTCAAGGGGCATTGTTTCACCATCATAACAAAGCAGGCATATGAATTATGAAAAAGCAAGAGTGAGGACCAAACAGATGAAATGCATGCACAGGTAGCTATAGAATACAATGACATTTTGAAACAATTAGATATCATTACTAAGGAATCATCATTAAAATCACTAAAGTAAATACAATAGGAGGATCTACATTTCAAAGAAAGGTTGCAACAGAGAATTTCATAAGCATGAATTTCATAAGAAAGGTTGCAACAGAGAATTTATAATGGCATACAAATCAAAGAAGAAATCTCGAATATGATGTTGCAGCTATAGTTACATTAACAGCTATAGAATGTCATAGTCAAAGGGCATCTTTGACAGTTGTGAGCAATGGATAAAGATTAAAGCATGTTAGTGGAAGTGAGATCAAGAGGAAAGCAGTGATGTGATTCTAAGGGACAGTAATATACAAAGAAAAGGTTTGACAAAGTATTGAATGAAAAATAATATGGGATGTCGGTAAGAGAAATTATAATGTTCAGAGAAATACTGATAAGACAGATTGGAGTTGTCACACACAGAACAACTTCAGACTACAATAATCTGCATTATCCACTATATTATTATAAATAATCATCTTTGTTATCTATAAAACTTCATTGTAACATGTACCATGCATACCTTTTGTTTCTTCAAGGGTCCAAAGATGACAAGAAGGATTAACTTATGCTTTAAGAAATTTGAGAAAGCTTTCTTTCCCTTCATATTTCTTGACTATTTGATTTATAGAGCTAGTGTGAAGACAATTTAATGTTTTGAAGTTGAATTTTTGGGATGTTGTTAAATATGAAATAATCTGACAGCTACACATGTTGAAAATTGTTGAAATAAAGGTATTGTTGATTTGAGATTTTTGCTAGGTTTTTAGAAAGGAGCATTATGGTTTTTGAGGATTTAGAATCTAGAGTGGGAGATTGTAGGCAGAGGTAGAGTATATGCATTTGATGTTTTTCTAAAGCATCTATAATGGAGAATTCAACAAGGCATCCATATATCAAGTATATGTTAAAAATATTAAGTTCATAAACTGTTATTCTGCAATGAACATTCTGTCAACTATAGCTAAGCAACGATTCATGTTAAGGAATTTCATACTAATTTATAGCATAAATCAAAGCAAATGATTTGATGTATTAATATTCTCTAATCTATTTTATCATGGCATTGTGGTACAGCTGGGTTTTAGAAAGAAGAAAAAGTATGCTAACCTCATGGTCTTCATCTCTCTTTTTTCCTTTCTTTGATCTCTTCTTTTCCTTTTTTCACCATCCTATCCCATCATGGTTGTGCCTATGTTGCCAATGAACAATATTCAATATCACTCATTCAAAATTATCAAATATGTAACTCATAATATCAAGATGCCAAGAACTTATGGTTTATCCTTAAACTCATAGGTGCCAAGAACTTATGGTTTATCCTTAAACTCATAGGTGCCAAGAACTTATGGTTTATCCAGCTAGCTGTTACACTCTCTTTAAAAATTTCTTGTCATTTTTTACCAGCATACCAAACAATGTTAAAATTTATGGACAACTTTTTAAAATATCACCTGTAAAAAGATAAAGGATACTGAGGCTTACAAAACAATTAGATTACAAACACAAATACACATAGACTTATTGATTATGCTCCTTTCCACTAGTCAAGCCTACTCGTGATGGTGGAAGGAAAAGCTTCACCCAATTCCATCTTTTCAGAATCAAGAAATGCCTTCAATCCGAAATCTGTAAGAGATTTGTAAAATTGAAGAGCCAGCATGTGTTTTACATCTGGAACACATCAAACAATCTTGGAGATGTGGCTGATACCAGTTGCACATTTGCAGTGACTGCACAGATTCAATGCGATGTTGGATGTAACAATATCAAGGTTGATCCAGCCTTTGAAGCTTCTATTTGTCATAGATTGCTTCCTCCCCTGCAGTCCACAGAGTCATATTTGACTAGGGCTCTGATGAGCCAAAGAAAGCTTTCATGTGATGATGAATGTGCAATGTTGGAAATTCATTTGACACTTTAGAAAGGCTTGCTGCCACGATGGGTCTCAGCTGTTTAAGTATGGAAAACTAAAAAACCTCTGCCCTCTCTTGCCCAGATTTTGATTGCCACATGAATCTCCTTACCTCTAATTATACCATTTTTTCAAAGAAAGCAATGGATTATTTTTTTAAGCATCAATTTTTCAAATAAAGCAGTCTCCCAACGGCTAGCCTCACTAGCAACCAACTCTTGTAATTTTATTACGTTTATAAATTTAAGAAGTTAAAAAAAAAAATAAAAATAAAAATTGAGTGTAATTTTTTATGCCATATTTAAAACTTTTTCATAATTTTAATAGTTATATTTTCTAAATAGTTAAGTATGTCTGAACTTATGAGTACGTTTGATTAATTAAGATATTTTCCTAAACACAAAGCAATTTGAGGTGTTCTAAGAACACTCAATGGTCAAATAGGACATTTGCAGATTCTCTTGCAAATTTCTATATGGGATCCTATAGTAATCCATGTTTTAGTATTTCTTTTTTTCTTTTTTAAATATAAACCTTGAGGGGGCATTCTAAAAATTATGGTTTACATGTTGTAATAGTGTCACTTGAGCGACTTAGTTTTAACAATAAAATATTAGTTAGTGGGGACTTAGTATTTCATATGTAGTCCAAAGGCCTTTTTGGAAGTTACAAGAATGTAATGCTTTATATAAGAATTCACACAATATATAAGAACCTTGAAAACTAATAATACATCATTTTCTAATAAAGCAGGCAACCAACACTCTTGTAATTTTATTACGTTTATAAATTTAAGAAGTTTAAAAAAAAAAAAAATACAAATTGAGTGTAATTTTTTATGCCATATTTAAAACTTTTTCATAATTTTAATATTTATATTCTCTAAATAGTTAAGTATGTCTGAACTTATGAGTACTTTTGATTAATTAAGATATTTTCCTAAACACAAAGCAATTTGGGGTGTTCTAAGAACACTCAATGGTCAAATAGGACATTTGCAGATTCTCTTGCAAATTTCTATATGGGATCCTATAGTAATCCATGTTTTAGTATTTATGTTATTTTCTTTTTTCTTTTTTAAATATAAACCTTGAGGGGGCATTCTAAAAATTATGGTTTACATGTGGTAATAGTGTCACTTGAGCAACTTAGTTATAACAATAAAATATTAGTTAGTGGGGACTTAGTATTTCATATGTAGTCCAAAGGCCTTTTTGGAAGTTACAAGAATTAATTAAGATATTTTCCTAAACACAAAGCAATTTGGGGTGTTCTAAGAGCACTCAATGATCAAATAGGACATTTGCAGATTCTCTTGCAAATTTCTATATGGGATCCTATAGTAATCCATGTTTTAGTATTTATGTTATTTCCTTTTTTCTTTTTTAAATATAAACCTTGAGGGGGCATTCTAAAAATTATGGTTTACATGTAATAGTGTCACTTGAGCGACTTAGTTTTAACAATAAAATATTAGTTAGTGGGGACTTAGTATTTCATATGTAGTCCAAAGGCCTTTTTGGAAGTTACAAGAATGTAATGCTTTATATAAGAATTCACACAATATATAAGAACCTTGAAAACTAATAATACATCATTTTCTACATTTTTTATTGTTATTCAAGTTTAAATTCCCTTGACTTTTCCAATAATTGCAATCAAACCTATAACCCATCACATGTTGTGAGATTGTTCACAATCAATATCATAAGTCATTCTAAAGCAATACAATATCTCATATAAGTCTATGACCTTCAAGAGTAACTTGTTAGTATAAATAGTGTCATCATCTACCATGATAAGTTAAATAGACTACCCTAAATAGAGGTTTTATTTATTGAAAAAATAGACTTTATTATTAAATAATGGTGTTCTACTAGTGGTCTATAAAATATTCATAGAGCTCACATGATGTGCACATCAATGATTATTATGAAATACATTATTGTGCATACAATAAGGATATCAAATGAGTATGGTTCTATGGATGTAGACTAAATTAGGTGATATAGAAGGAATAACATGATAAGGTGCCTTACTATAATCAAAGATCATGAGACACACAATAGAGAAAATGGGTCATCATGAAATATATTTTGTAATCACCTCATTTGAAGGTGAATAAGGTGTGTCATGTATAAATATATCGCTAGTTATAGAAGAAGTATGATTTGTTGACCCTTAGTGGTCATCCTTGATGACAAAGCCACACAATGAAATCATTTGGTTGGAACATACAGGCATTTTTTATTGTTGACAATGATATGCTTGGTATTTTCTTGATGTTGGTTGGTTTGTATTCTTCATAGCATCATCATTTTGGGTGATTGGTATATTGGAATATTGTATAGCGACTAGTTGTATTGGTGTACATTGGCTTATTAGGTTGCATGGTTATGCTTACATTGATAGTGACAAACATCATCAGGTTGATGTTGGCATGTATTGGCATATACTTACATAATTTGATGGTTACTTTGTTAGTGATACTTTTTGTGGCATACGATGATACTTCCCTTGCTTCAATTCTATATTGTGTTGATACCTACTAATTAGTTTGGCACCTTGTAGTGATACAATTTGAACAGGTCATTTTCTAATGACTATGGTCCTCAATGTTACATTTGGCTGCTGAGATATGCTTTAGAGGACATGTATCTTTATTTTTGTTTTTCATTTGATAAATTATATATTCTTATTTTACTTAAGGTATTGACATATTATATGTCCTTGTCACCAATAAAGCATTAATGACTTGTCATTATTTTATCAATAAGTTATTGATGACTTTTTATACACAAGGTATTTAAGTTGTTAATAACTTAATGCATGTATGGATATATTGAATTAAGTGATAAGGTTACAAGGTTAATCAATTGTGCTAAATGTTAAGATTGTGGGATCATGATCTTGAGTTTAAAAAATCATTGTAAATATGTACAAATATCATTATCAAGGTGATATTATATGCAAAGCAAGTTGTCAACTTTCTTGGTTAAGTGTTCAATGTCTATCTGTAATATCCAACACATGATTAAAGAAAAGACACCGATGATACTATGGTTATTAGTTGAAGTAAGTTGATATTTTCAAAAGAGAGACATTTTATAGGGGGTTTGTTTTTCATTATTATGTTTTGATATTCCAAAATGTAAATACACAATCATGTGCCAACATAGTTTGCAAGTATTAAAACCCTACTTTCAAAGGGACAGGGCATAATGACAATTGCAAACTTGCATCAAGCCTGAAAGAAGAGAGTAGTGCACATAGTGGACAATAGATAAGACTGGTAATATCTTTCCTTGTGAGATTTTTTAAAAGTTTGTTAAGTTTGTTAATCTTAAGAAAGGTTATATAGACTATTTATATTTATCATATTGGTAACTGTCAATTAGTGAAGGGTTTGATGTTCGTATTAATGTTTCCAAAATACTAGTTTTTTACTATGATGAAAATATCTTTAAGGGTCTGTCAAAAAAATTATGTCTTTTGTTAACTTGAGTTGGGATTGAAATGAGTAAAGTTTTCAAACCATAGTTTCTAAAATGAGTAATTAAAGTATTCTATTTCTTATTTGTAACCCTACCTTCAATGTTACATCATTATCAATATTTGTTTTTGAAGAACAACTTATGTGGGTTTGTGGTTAAGTTGTGTTTGGTTTTGGAGTTCCTGATTAGTACCTTGGGTATACAAATATTTGGTTCTCAAATCTGTGTGGACCATTGTACAAAGTTGTAAAGGTATAATGTAGTACCCCTCAGTTTAGGAAAAGGTATATTTATCCATTCTATTATTTTTTAAAGTAAATACAAATCGGTTATGAAGATTACATGTTATTATTTGTTTAGAAATAATACATATTATATATTCTATATTGAAGAAATTCATAATGCAAAAAAATTGAAAGAAATATCATTCTCTTTTATTGATGGAAAACAATTATTAGTTATTGTTTTATACTCTATTAAGAGTCATTTTTATAAGTGATGTAAAAGGCTTTATTGCTTATTTCATGAGAAGTATATCTATACTAAGAGTATTATTGAAAAGGTTTGAAAAGAACTTGTAGTGCATTGAGAAATTAATTTGAAATAATGTATAAATATAGTATACTGTTGTGTATACCAAATATACACACATCACTATGTTATATTTAGAGTTATGCTTCTGAATCTCAAGTGATGCGAGATCAAAATATGTTGTAAAAGTGAAATTGTAGTACCTCCATATTTTGCTTTCAAATTTTCAGATGCCATACTCTTTTAGGCCACATTGTTGTGTGTAGATTTTATTATGTCAGTGACTATTGATGATCTGGATTATGCTTTGATTATGTCATGTTTGGATATTGATATATTATGTTGAGATGTTTCATATTAAGTTGGTTTATGATATACTTACCCCATACTAGCATGTGTATGGTGTTCATATGTATGTATTTGTTTTATGTGTCTGTATGGTAGAGGACGGAGGCGTAGTTACTTTCTTTGTTGAGATCCACATGACTGACCGTACCCTACCATTGTTTGTTATATGTTGTATGTACATGCTTTGATTTGTGATGACAGGTTTGTAGGTACAGGGCATTATCTTCCTTGAATTGACAGGAGTGAGCATGCCCAAAAATATACTCATCTCAATGGTAAAGAGGGGAGATGACAGATGGACCCAAAACCCAATCCTAAACCCAATTATCCTAATTATTGGATAAGTATCCGTTGACCACCTTACCGAAATTCGTCAGGTGACAAAGTTCATGGATTCCATCTCTGTGTTGGTATGTTTATTTGATGGTCATGTTTTATTGTTGTTTGTATGTGTGATTTTCTATAGTTATAAATTTAATATTATATTAGAAAATAATATTAAGTTTATTTCCTATGTTATTTTATGATCGTTAATTAATTAAAAATCAAATATTAGGATATTTGATATTAATTAATTAATTTTGTGAAATTTATATGAAATTGTCCTCTAGTTATTTAATTAACATATTGCATGATTTAATGATGTTAGAATAATAAATTATTTAGTAATGGATTTTAATATTAGCATGTGTTATATTAAGTTTGAATATGTCACTTTTCAAAAAGAAGTCATATTGTCTTTTGGAGTTTAATATGAGTTGTGCATAAAAATATTTATTTTTAATTAATAAACAGGATTTTCTCTCAACAAAGTGGGGGAGTTTGAATAGGAGTCCTTGTGTGAGTCATCTAGGGTTTTGCTTGTTTAGTGGAGTTGAACCCCTAATAGGGGAATTTGGCATTCATTTTGGTTAATCAGTTTTTGGAGAGCAATTTTGGAGAGAGCTTTTGGAGAGTTTTAAGCTTTCTTTGTGTTCTTGAGTTTTTGGAGATTGTGCATGTATTCTGGGTGAAGATTGCTTGCTTTGGATTTGGGAATTTATTGCATTGTGACTCAGAGCCTACAGGTTGAGCTTTTTTGTTGACAGTTTTGGGATTGTGTTCATCTCATGGGCATACAGTTTCAGTATCTAGCATTGGATTGAGGTAGGGTTTGAATTGATCTTACTGCAATTTCATTTATAAATTATCATTGTTGAGATGTGCTTGATTTTATTTATGGATGTAATTCTGTGTTTCTATTATGCTTCATTGTGGGTATTAGGAAACCCATTGAGTTATGCCTTTGATATTATTTTGTGATTTGGCATAGTAATGTTATGCTGCTGAAATTTCAAGAGAAATTTCACCCTAGGGCTCTTAGAAAACAAAAATTAAAATCTCTATAGTTGGTCCTATTGTAGGAATGAATTAAATTAATGGGTTGTCTTCAAAAATGATTTTTGGATGAAAAATGGTCATTCTGGGTAAAAACTTTCATCTTTGTCAAAAATGACAGTCAAAAGAAAAATTTACCACAATAAGAAATTTATTTGTTGACTTGACAATAGAATTTAATTAGTAACTATAAATGTATTCTGCAAACTATAGGAGATATTACAATTAGAAGAAAGGACAAATTCACATGAGAATGTGAGAGCAATAAGACAAATTTCCATTTCTAGAAAGTTTTTCTTACAGTCTATGTATTCCATTTTTGGAAATATTTTATTGCTTGACTGGCTTTTCTTTTTAATTAAAATTAAATACATTCTATGTTAAAAAAAAATAAAACTGACACTTTACTAAGTGTCCCACAGAATTTGAAATGTTTCTTATTAAAAACAAATATATAAAAAAAAATTATTAAAAAAAAAACTTCATAAATTTTTAATGGGGAATGCGGCCACCAATCCCCACTCCCCAACACCATTGTGTGGTGTACCATGCTTAGCACGAGCCCCTAAAGAAGGGCGGCGCAACAGCCTAGGTCTGCAGTGCCAGTGCCAGTGCCAGTACCAGCGCTTGGCGCAGTGGATGGGGTACCGTGTGGGCCCCTCCACTTAAAATGACACTTGACTTTTTTTAAAAAAAAGTTGTTTTATTATTTATTAATAAAGTTTTTTTTTAATTTGTTTTATATTAAATTTGTTATAATAAATTTGTTATATTAGATTTTTTATGGTATGTTAATTAACAAATTTGTTAAGAGTTAAGTCTATTTATTTATTGAGTGGTTAGTTTATTTTCATTAATTAGTTTTAATAAATTTTGTTATTAGAAACCAATTGTTGTTAATGTTTTCTTTTCTTAGCAATTATTATTAAATAATAATAATTTTTGTTAATAGATCGTATTTAACATTGGTAATTATTATTTATGATAATAATTATTGTTATGCGTTTAATTTAATATTGGTAGATTTATATTGATAATTTCTATTCGATATTGTTTGAGTATGAATGATTTTTATTGGGACTTTGGTGTATACTTATCCATCTTTTTCTTTTATAAGTTTAGCGAATTATGTATACTAAACATGTTAGTAAACTTTATTAAACCAATTTGGCCAATGGATTAGCGTTAGATTGATTGATTAATTTTAGGTCATTCATCTAACTTAGCTTAAGTGTGAATAGTTTTACCTATTGCAATTATGATCAAATTGGATTTTTTTTAAGTAATGCTGAAAATGTATGTATCATCTTTTTCGTCTGTACATGTATTATTTTATACTGAAATTGGTTGTTTTCTACAATATAGTTTTATATTTCCTAGATGTTGGGTTTATTAGTGTTATGGGAACTAGATGACCTAGGAAAGACAAAGGCTTGGGAATTATTTTGTTATTCATGTTGTTTATCATGTTTGGCATGAGTGTGATCTATTTATGTTCCAGATGACTTTATAGGCTCTTGTTGTGTTATGTGAATTTAGTGAATATGTTATGTAGTCAATCCGGGTTTCTATGATGATTCTGGATGTGTGACTACCTATTTTATTTGAGTTTAGATCTAGGAGAGATCTATGAGCCTAGGGTAGTTTACCTAGATATGTGTTAGGAGGTGGCTTGCAATAAGTGTCGGGGCCCACAAGTGGCTACTAGGATCACTTATTGTAAGTTATTATAATCAAGTGATAACCTAAAATAACATTGAGAGATATTAAAATGAACCTAATAAGATAGTTTCCTCTCCCATGCTTGAGTGCTAGTATAGACTGAGATGAGGATGAGATGATGCTTGCCACCTAATGAGGTGTGTGTTTTGGCATAGTTAGTGGCTTTGTCAGTACGAGAAGTCATTGATTCTGTGTATGGTCACTTGAGTGCTGGGATCTAGAGAGATTACCAGGATGAGACTCAAGGGTTAGATATACATGATGACACCTTCTTACACATAGTCTAGTTATCCTACATGTGTCAGTTGCCTCTGGAATAGTGAGTCATACCTTTCACAACTTTGGTTGACCTTGAGTTAGTAAGCTATCAGGATTCCTTTCCTAGTGGTGTTTCCTGATTTGACTTGATTATCCATTTGGGGTCCGATGTTATCTCCTCAGTACAGTGGGGTAGACCTTTGTGGTTCTACACGAACATGTGGTAGTGATTCTTTACGATTCGAGATTTGATGTCCTAGTACCAGTGCTTGATGGTGTCTTGCAATTGGATTCTTTATGTTACTTCATCTTTGATGTTCTTTATTTATGTATTCTTTATTGTAAATCTTGTATTAGAGTATCGCATGTGATACCTAATCTGGGTCTTGTAATCTAGTTATTAGAGTGATTACTGCATACCCTGCGACATGTGTAGTGGATGTATGTTTATTAGAATTTATGATTATTCATGAGATGTAATCATTTTGATGTAATTGTTGTATTTAATTTATGGAATCTTTTGTTGATGTTATTTAATGAGTTATGTCAGAAAGTAATACTACGTCATGGGACCCATTGGTTTTGTAACCTACGTATGCAATGTGTGTTATGTGAGATAATGGTTAATGTATTCATGTGATTGTATATCCTAATTGTAAACTTTAGAAAAAAAAATTATTCACCTAAACTTAGTATCATGTTCTAGGTTAGTTTCTTTTGGGTTCCTTGGCGGGGCATTATAGAAATAGAGATGATACCCCGTATCAAAATTATGATGATATGATGTATATTGCTGGATTTACTATGAGGCACTATACCTTTCCAGTGAGGTACATTCTTTTTTAGCTAGCGAGGCTTAGTCAATGAGACATAAATTAAGCTAGTGAGGCATTGTAGTTAGTGAGATTCATTTGTGAGGCAATTTCAAGTGGTGTTTATTCCCCTAGAGGGATTTCCACTTAGGAAATTATTTGTGTTATGATTTCATTATTTATAATGTGATGATCTTTAATACTCTCAAATAATTTATATTTCTATTTTTAATGATTTCATCCAATTAATGAATGTACCTATCATTGAAGTAACAAAGAGCTTAAATTTACTCACTCCAAAAAGTGGCCATCAAAGCCAAGCCCTTGAATGAAAGTCTAGGGATTTATTGGTATTGGACAGTTAGTGATGAAAAAAAGTAAAAGAAATAGACAAAGGAGAGATGTCAAACAAAAGGTTGTAAAACAAGTTCTATTCAAGTCAAGTAGAGAGGTATTGCATGAATCACCCCTAAATATTGGCACAAAGTATGATGTAGAAGAAGAATCCTCTATAGGTGAAGATGACTATGAACAATAATGTGAAGTTGATTTAGAAGGTGAACTTTTAAGAACTTTGGATACAATCAAGCAACTCAAAAAAGAGAAAATGAGACTATAAGAACAACTTTGGCAATAAAAAGAATCCAAAGAAAAGGTACTAATAGACTTTGAAAAAGTTTATTTAGATTTTAAAGAGTCAAATAAACTTATAATAAGTCTAAAGATAGAAATGGAAGAAGCCAAAAGGTTAGTTGATTTTACAAAATCTAGGCAACAATGATAATAATACGACAACAAATCATAATGCTCAAACTTGTGGTGCCATGGATAAAACAGAGATAATGATACCTCAGTCAAACATGGGCTTTGAAGATCCAAACAAATGAAATGAAATAGTGAGCAATAGTCAAAAGCCCATGACCTTGAAGGTATAATAAATAGAACACAGATGGAATAATAACACAATGGAGAAAGAAGTGAAAGGAAATCCAACATGAAGCATGGGTTGTGAGAAGCATCAATATCAGTGGTAATAAAAAATCAATGATCACAATCTCATCAAAGCATGTCATTGAGCCAAGTTAACCATTCAATAATCATTCATTGATGAATGTTGTCCTAGTATTAACACAGGCCCTTAGAGATACATAAAATACAATAGTGAGCCTTGACATTGGGCCACGAACATAATGGAACAATAAACAATGATGCCCAAATAATAGTGAATCTGGTATTATGCTATAGTCTGATCAATGGGAACAAAATCATGAAGAAGATGTAATACAAGGAGGAGATAGTAACCATATCCCGTGACCTCATCAAAATCAATATTACTTTGACCAAGACTTGAATTCAAATCATCCACAATGGTATGTTTTCTATGTAAAGAGAAACAACAGAGGTGGAGATACCTTAGCAATAGCTCACGGGCTCTAAATCCTTTCAAAATAGTGAGTGATAAAGAAAACATCTTAAGGCTATAAGCATCAATGACAATAATGAAGAAAATAATTATGCTCTAAAGATCAACATGGGCTCAAAGAAATGAGCACCATGTATAGACACAATAGCATGGATTACTATGCCATGGCATCAAAACAATAGTAAATATTGATGCAATTATACAATAGTGAGCACCATCATGATACCATGTAAAAACAATGCAAGGAAGGAGAAATAGTCACAAGCCTGTGGCCCTCACAACAAGAATACCCTCAAGTTAGACAATAGAAAATGGAAGATAGGGTGCAAATAAATAATCAAATAGAATGATTAACATTAATACCAACCTCAACAAGTCGAACTCCCATATGAAGTTTGGCAAAGAGGCAAGTTACCAAATCAGGGTCTTGATAACAGAGGTCGAATACTAGTCCATAATGAAACTTTCCCCAAGCAACTGTAGTTAGAGCTCAATGTGTTTATCATATTGTATCCTTTCTTGTATTATTCCACCTCTTTGCACGTGCAGTTAGGGCTTGATGCTTTTAGCTGCTGGGATTTGAGGAAAATTAGAAATGACTCATTCTTTTTCCTTTTTTTTTTTTGTTTATAATCACGCGGGTGTTGAAATAATAATGGCACTATCAATATTACGATGGTGTTGGGGGAACTTGCAAAAAAAACACAAAAATCACACACAAATAATAGTGTTGCTGCAAATTTGCATTGAAATTTGACCCCAAATGTTGTAGTGAACTTTGACAATGCCCTAAAAATAATTTGAGAATGATTGAATGTGATTGAAATGGTCTTGAATTGATTAGGACTGATTGGGATTGATTTAGGAAGATTTTACATAGTTTAGGATTGATTAAGATTGGTTTAGGAACATTTAGGAATGTTTAAGATTAGTTTAGGACTGATAGGAACATTCCAATGATGATTTGGTCTTGATCCATTCAGCCAAAGAGATCGAGATTATGATGTGAAATGAGAGAAATGTTAGTAACTAATCAAATGAGGAATGATACATGATAAAAGACACGTTAAAAGGGGGTGCATAGGTGTGAACCATTTTTGAGTGTCTACAGTTATTATTTTGGTTATGCTAT
Source organism: Chamaecyparis obtusa (assembly GCA_027943335.1). Lineage (NCBI taxonomy): Eukaryota > Viridiplantae > Streptophyta > Pinopsida > Cupressales > Cupressaceae > Chamaecyparis > Chamaecyparis obtusa. Next base: position 749,190 of record BSBK01004469.1, read on the forward strand.
CCCTCCTTGGAGAGACTCTGTATAAGAGATTAGGTTTCCATAGGACTATTGGTTGTGTGGTATTCCTAATTTAGGGTAGAAGGACATGATATCTATGGGTGTATCTTACCATCTAGAGATTTGGTATGGATTTGAGAGTATGATTATGTTCACCATTGGGAATTATTGCCACATTGTTGAGGGTGAGACCGTAGTCTAGTTGGGTTAAGAAACCCTTGTTTCAACTATAGTTTAGCTCTCAACATCATAGAAATCATGTTGCTCCTATGCTTGGTGTTTTAGTTGGACTTTGAGTATCCCTTCAACTTGAATGATTGCACTATTGAGCCTTTGTTATGTCGGTGCTCCTTGTTGTGAGACGTAACCTTGTACGTTTGTATCTCTTGGTACCTTGAGTTGGATGTAGTATCCCTTAGAAGAGTTCATATTGGCATAGAATCCTCACCATTTTCATATTCTTGGGTGAGTTAGTGAGACTTTGGTTGGATTTAAGAATTCTCTAGATGAGTGTGGTAGTGCTTTTCAGCATTTTGGGATGATCTTTCCCTTGTTCTTAAGTTGATGTATTGAGAGATTATTGATGGTCTTTGTGTATGTGTGTATCCTTTTAGAAACCATGATGCTGGATGGTAAGGAATTGGTATGATTTGGCCATACTTGTGGAGGAGTCATATGGTTTCTCTTCCTTTCGGATTGGTTTATGATATGTCACTTGGTTTTCTCTTGTGGTTGGACTTGTAGGCTTCCAGGAGTAAGCCTAGTCTTTGGGGGTGATGATGTAGTGCCTCTCCCATTTTAATTTTACATGACATCTTGATGGATGTGCCTTTGACCCTATGTATGCTTCTATATAGTTGATGAGATATTTGGTGATGCCTTGCTTGGTCTTAGGATGTGTATTATTTCTTGTATGTGATGGTTGGGCTGATCTTGTGATGCAGTGACTATTCATGTATTATGATTTTATACTAGCATTGTGAGATGCACCTAGTTCAATTTGACCTTGTGCTCATTTCAAGATTACTACTGTGGTCATGATGGTTGTTAATAAATATAGCTTCGATCAGATAAAGTATGATTATGATATATATATATATATATATATATATATATATATATATATATATATATATATATATATATATATATATATATATATATATATATATATATATATATATATATATATATATATATATATATATATATATATATATATATATTATTATTATTATATACATATATATTAAAATGTATTATCATTATTATTATATCTATATACTAATATATATAGTAGTTATGATCAAATTAATATAATTGATATCGATTCATTAAAAGAATTGATCATATACTATTGGGTTAGAGTTATTAACCAATAATTCTATCGACCGTGGTTATTAGTAATACCAATCACTTAAACATTGATTATCATATTAATAAAGACATTGATAGTATGTAGTGGTCATCACACTAAACATCGACAACATATTATAATCATGGTTTTGTTTATTGCATCAGGTCATATGTTATACGAGTTATTATCTATTGTTAAGAAAAGTCACACATATGATATGCGTGACTCCCTTGGGGAGTCACATCTATCATAGAAGTGGTCCTTCTTTTATTACACAGTAGTATATATGGTGATCGATCTGTTTCATACTCACAGTGAAATCAATTAGTGTGAAGTGTATTGAACAACGATCACTTTCAGAGAGTAATCACATCAGAATTAAATCCATACTTAAAGTTCTTCTTCTTGAATCAATAACAGTAATATTGTTAGTATATAAACTATTATACACGTACACACACACACACACACACACACACATATATATATATATATATATATATATATAAAAGTTGGATTGAAATTTGAATAATATGTTTATCTTGCATTAACATGGTATCAGAGCTCTAGTAAAGGAAGATCCAAGAAGTTCTCAAACTTTAGAAATTCAATATCAATTATTAAATTATTACATATCACATTTATATGGCAAGTGTTATCAGATTCAAGGATAGGCTCGAAGGAGGAAACAACTTCTCATCATGGAAATTCTGAATTATAATGATTCTAAAAGAAAATAAAGTTGAATCTTTCATAAAGGAGGACCAAGAAGAGCCACAAAATGATCCCAAAAAATCTCTCTGGATTGAAGGACATGAAAAAGCTATGAAGATCATTGTTGATGGTGTTAGAGACCATATAATGTTGATTCTGATGAAATATGAGACTGCCTATCACATGTTCAAATCACTCGAAAGCACATATGAAATAAACAATGCTAGCAGAACCCTAGCCCTAAAAAGAGAAATTAATCATATAAGAATGAATAAAGGAGAATCTATCAATGCATACTTTACAAGAATTTTTTCTCTAAGGGATGAATTGACAACACTTGGATATGAAATTTAGAGCAAAGAATTGAATCTCATTGCACTAGATGAACTTCCAAATACTTGGTATCCCTTTGTTCAAGGCATTAGTGCAAGATCTCAATATCCCAACTTCGATCGACTATGGTTTGATTGTCTTCAGGAAGAGTCAAGACAAAACAAGAAAGGGATCAAACAAAAGAACATAGATGAGGATCTACATGTGTTAAACATAAAATCTCAGAAGAGAGGAAAAAATAAATGCTTTAAGAAGAGGAAGGACCATCATGAAAAGGGTTCATCCAAGAGATATGTTTCACATGTTTAATGCTTTAGATGTGATCAATATGGGAATTATGCAGCTAGATGTCCAGATAGAATTAAACAACAAGCTACATTTTCCAAATTAAAAAGAAATAAAAAGGAACATGATTAAGAGAAACACACATTCTACTCTTCTCTCTCCAATCAAGTATCCAAAAAATCTAATACCTGGATCATAGACTGTGGATCATCAAGATACATCAATGGATACAGAGAACTATTGGACTCTATGATATAAGAAATTGATGAAGAAGTAACTATCAGAGATGACTCAACACATTCAGTAAAAAGTGTTAGGACCTACACAATTAAGTTGAAGTTAGGAATGTCTATCCAACTCACCGGAGTTCTTTTCATTCTAGGCATCAAGATGAACCTAGTCTCCATATTTGCACTGGAGGATAATGGGTATAGAGTAATCTTCATGAATAGAAAAGTGTTGGCATGGCCAAAAAATTCTTCTATGAAGAAGACTATAACCCTAGGACACATAAATGGTTATTTGTATGAGGTATGTACTAAACCTAATCTTTCTCCAATTCATGAAATTGTAGACTCTAATGAGATATGGCATAGAAGATTAGGACATTTAAAATTTTGTGCCTTATCCTCCATGGAAAAATTAGTCACTGGCTTACCTAAGTAAAATAATATCACTCAGGTACATGTAATGGATGTTCCCTAGGAAAAAATAGCAAAGGGTTCTTTTCAAAGTAATTCTAGTAAAATGAGTAATATTTTAGAACTAGTTCACTCTAACCTATGTGGACCCATGTCTACACCTTCTGTAGGAGGGTTTCTATACTATGTAATATTTGTTGATGACTTTTCCCAGAAAACCTGGATCTACTTTCTCAAATGTAAAGAATCAGAAGAGATCCTCAGGAGATTTAAGGAAATCAAATACTTTTCTAAAAACTCCTCTAGAAAGAAAATAAAAACCCTAAGAATTGATAATGGGAGGGAATACACTTCTGATATTTTTAGAGAATTTTGCAAAGAAGTAGGGATTAAGAGGAAGTTCACTATTCCTTATAATCCTCAACAAAATGGGGTTGCTGAAAGGAAAAATAGAACCATTGTAGAAGCAACTAAAGCCATGCTCCTTGATCAAAATTTAGAAATCTATCTTTGGGCAAAAGCCTCCAACACTGTCGTATACATACAAAATAGATGTCCTCACTCTCATATTGAAGATAAAACTCTTGAATAAGTTTTCACAAGTGTAAAACTAGATATTACTCGCTTAAAGATATTTGGATGCCCAGTCTATTTTCATGTACCTAAAGAGAAGAGAACAAAACTAGAACCTTCTGGAAGAAAAGGAATCTTTGTACTAGTTATAGTGAAACTTCTAAAGTCTATAGAATATTTATATGTGGACATAGAAATATTGAACTTAGTAGAGATGTAATATTTGAGGAGGATTTATCTTTTAAAAGAGCTAGAAATTCCTTTGAGTCTGAAAGTATTACTCCACCTTCAAACCTAGAAGAGGATCCTACTCCTAAGTTTCAGAGGGAGTATCCTGAAGAGGAGTAAGATGAAGTAAAAAAATTACCACAAGAGAATCATAAGAAAATACCACTTTGGGCCACCAAAATAGTGGAAGAATTAAAGAACTTTGCAACTCCTTCAGGGACTTTTAGAGAAAGTAAAATACCTTGAAGATTTTCTAGCTATGTGGCCTTAATGAATGATCTCTCCAAGTATGAACCTTCTACTGCATCAAAAGATCTCCAACACCAAGTATGGAAGGATGCCATGACAGAGGAATACCAGTCCATCTTAAAATGATGTTTGGGAAATAGTTCCAAGGCCAAAAGGAAAATCTATTGTGTCATAGAAGTGGCTATTCAAAATCAAGTATGCTATAGATAGTAGTATAGAGAAAAATAAAGCTAGATTTATTGTCCGAGGTTTCACACAAAAGGAAGGAATTGATGATGAGGAAATATTTGCACCTGTTGCCAAATATACCTCAGTTAGAGCAGTTCTAGCCATCACAACAACCAAAGGATGAAAAGTTCATCAAATGAATATAAAGACCACATTCCTAAATGAGAAGATAGAGGAATAAGTCTACCTAGAGAAACCAGAAGGATTTGAGATTTACATTGCAGAATCTCATGTGTGCAAATTAAAGAAAGTCCTCTATGGACTTAAATAGGCCCCTAGGGCATGGCATGAGAGAACTGATAGATATCTCATGGAATTGGGATTCTCTAAGAATGATACAAATCCAAATCTATACTTTAAGAAAAATAAAGGTGATATATTAATATTGATCTTGTATGTTGATGATTTGTTAATTACAGGAGAAGATCATCTTATTAATCAATGTAAAAAGGACCTTGCTAAAGAGTTTGAAATGAAAGATTTAGGCCTTCTACATTACTTCCTTGGATTAGAAGTCTAGCAGAACTCATACAACATTATGTTAAATCAAGGAAAGTACATATTGGAAATATTGAAGAGATTTGGTATGATGAATTGTAAACCCATGTCTTCCCCCATGGAAATAAACCTTCATAAAATAAAGGAGGTAGTGACAGATTTTCCATTTGTAGATTCTACTGTCTATAGGCAAATAATCAGATCCTTGATGTACTTGGTTAATACCAAGCCACATATCTATTATGCAGTAAATGCTTTGAGTCAATTCATGTGTGATCCTAAGGAGATACATCTTATGGCTATGAAGCATATTATGAGATACATTCAAGGTACTCTAAATTATGGACTCAAATATGAGAAAGTCAACTTGAATCTACATGGATTCATAGATTCTGATTGGGTCAGAAGTTTAACTAATAGAAAAAGCACCTCAGGTTGTTGCTTCAGTTTGGGATCCTCCATGATATCTTGGATGTGTAGAAAATAATCTTGAGTGGCTCAGATTTCTACAAAGGTTGAATACATTGCAGCCTCTATGGGAGCAAGAGAAGCAATATTGCCTAGGAAATTACTTGTGGGATTATTCAGTGAGCACTTGAAACATACAATTATCCATTGTGATAATCTGAGTTTCATAAAACTCTCTTTTAATCTAGTATTTCATGATAGATCCAAGCATATAGAGATTCTTTATCATTATGTTAGAGACATGGTGGATAGGATTGTGATTCAGTTGGAATATATCAGTACAAGAGATTAGATAGCATATATACTCACCAAGCCACTTGCCAAAATAAAAGTTGAACACTTCAGGAAAGGTCTTGGTATGATTGAATTGTAATTTGTATTGTAATATTTATTGTGTAAACTTCTTTTGTCATATGTGTTGATATATGGCTTTATGGGCTCTACCCCTTGTGTTCATCTCTAAAAGGTGATGATCATTTGGAAATGAACACTTGTATTCAAATGTTATAAGATGATGATCTTGTAATATTGATATCATGCTGACTTGATATCATTCATGGATGTGCCATGATCTATTATGATGGAAATCATGCGATGTAATGTCAGTGCACACACCATAGCTAGGATGTATAAGGAGAATATAATATTCTCAAGCATATCATCCTTTAAGTGTCACGAGTTATGTGATACTTATCATCACATGTTATGTGATGTTTGTCTTCATGAGATATGTGAGACTTCTTATCATGAGCTATGTGATACTTATCATCATGTGTTATGTGATGTTTGTCTTCACGAGATATGTGAGACTTCTTATTAGGATAAATGTGATATATATATGATTTTATCTTCCCTAGCTAAGGAGTTTTAATAAATATAGCTTCAATCAGATAAAGTATGATTATGATCTATATAATAATATTATTATATACATATATATGAAAATATATTATCATTATTATTATATCTATATATTAATATATATAGTAGTTATGATTGAATTGATATAATTGAAATCAATTCATTAAAAGAATTGACCATACACTATTGGGTTAGAGTTATTAACCAATAATTCTATCGACCATGGTTATTAGTAATATTGACCACTTAAACATTGATTGACATATTAATAAAGACATCGATGGTATGTAGTGGTCATCACACTAAATGTTGACAATATATTATAATCATGGTTTTATTTATTGTACCTAGTCGTATGTTATACGATTTATTATATGTTGTTAAGAACAGTCATGTCTATCATAGATGTGGCCCTTCTTTCATTACACAGAGTAGTATATATGGTGATCGGTCTATTTCATACCCACACTGAAATCAATTAGTGTGAAGTGTATTGAACAACAATCACTTTCAGAGAGTAATGACATCAGAATTAAATCGATACTTAAAGTTCTTCTTCTTCAATCATTAACAATAATATTGTTAGTACAAACTATAATATATATAATCTATATATATATATATATATATATATATATACACAAATGTTGGATTAAAATTTGAATAATAAGTTTGTCTTGAATTAACAATGGTAATTGGTTTTTGAGACCTTGTTGATTATGTGGCTTATGATGTGAGTTGTGGTTCCATTGAGGTATATGCTAGTGGCTACTAGATTTTGATTTTATCAGGGTATTATTCTGTGAGTACCCATTGATGAACTAAAACTGATTTAGAACCTGAATGAAGAATCTGTGATTGAAGATCACTGAGGAGTTGCTAATTAGATATGCAAGATGATTAAATTAGTATTATGTTTTCATTGATGTCAACTAGCTTGACAGTACTTATCTTGTAAGTTACTATACTGACGCATCTAAAGAAAGGTGAAAAAGATGAAGAATAGAAATATCTACATGAGGAGAATGTATATATTAGATGAGGATAAGGAATACACTGAGTAACTTGTTGATGAGTCTATGACTTGATGATATCGACTTTATTATGTTGCATTCATCTTTGATGAAGAATAGAGCTGAAAGACACAAAACAGTGTTGTCGGTAAATGAAGCATTCCAGTATACACCGATGGAGTGTAGTGTATACTAAGCGTAGTGTTAACCAAGCTTGTGTTCACTGATCTATTTCTTTGTTAACCAAGCAAAATAGAAATGAATTAAATGATTAGTTTAGCTGATAAAGTGATGAGTTGTAAAGTGTATGAAATCAAGGTAACATATAAGGTTTATTATGAAGATTGATGACTAACATAATTCAAGAAGGATCTAATGGAGTAGCTTGAAACATGTTACTGACACATCAGCCAAAGAAGGTTAGAGTGAGAAAATCAATGAATAAGATTAAGCAGCAAAATATGATGGAGGAAAAGAAAAAATTTTACATGTCTATATAAGAGACTGATGATTTCACAATGAAAGATGCAGGAAGAAGAAGATATTGCAGAATTATCGTGTGAACAAGTTTTCATGCATTCTGATCATACTAGTTAATAAGAACTGAGCTGCAGAACAATTACCGAGCTACAAAGAGTAATTACCGATGGACAGTAAGTTGATATAGTATTGAATCTAAAGTGTTATATTGATCAAAAAGATTTGAATGAGTTGAACATTGATCTGTAAACTGCAATTGAAGTTGTTTCAAGGTAGATCATCTACTGTTACATATTTAACCATTATACATAGTCAAATCTCTTAACTGAGTGGACTATGAAAGTCTTTTTGATGTTTCATTCATAGACTGAACATTGTTATCATGTCAACCCCAGAGTGACTACTGGTTGGATGATAACTTTTGGTCTAAAATCATCTAACTAGGTCACACCTAACAGTGTGTTTGTAAACCTTTAACAGGGTTGGGTCTTCACCAACCTCACTTCAGAAGAGTGAACATTTTTGGGTTGCCGATCCCAGGTGGTTTTTCTCTTCATAGGGTTTCCATGTTAAATCTCTTGTGTTATGTGTTGATTGTGATATTTTCTTGGTATCATAATTTACATATTACATGCTAGATTTGATCGGTAACTACTATAAGTTTTTAGACTGACAATCGGTAAAAACACAGACAGTGAAAGTATTTTATGTTTACCAAGTAGTAGAAGTTAAAGAATTTGTTTTGGATTATACATATTATTTTGGGACACTAGATAACTGATTCCCCACCCCTCTTACTTATTCTAACATCCATGAGATGTGATCTAGTGGTTGCATTGTATGATGCATTTGATTATTGCACTTTATTTCAGTTTCTGCAGTATTGTTGCTTTAAATGTTAGATTATGTTGTTGTTACTGTTTCAATCATATCTGCATGATGATGCTTGGGATAATATGTTATGATGATTATCATGGATTCATGTTATATTGTGCCTTATATGTTGTCGGGTATCTTAGTTGTTTACTTTCACTTCTTTATGCTCATATTGTTGTAAAATGATATATTTAAGTGTTTTATATTTAAATGTAATGTTAATTCAAATGATTTATTAGTTTTGAAGATCTTGGTGATTGTGTAGCATGTTATTTTGTGCAAAAAGTGTTGTATTGAGAAAGGTGGTCCGCATTTCATTCCTTATTCCTTGAGGTAGTGTAGACACACAAAAATGGACAAGTGCTTTTAAATCAATAAAATGGCTTAAAATCATCAAAATGCATTAAAAGGGATCAAATCATTAAAATGGACATAATTAAATAAAGTTGGAAAAAAATCAAATAATGAGGTTAAATAATTAAATCAAAGCTTAAAGGGGCCAGAAACACTACATAATTGATTTTAATCAATTAAGTGTATAGTTGTTTAAATCAAAAATCAAAATGAACCTATTACCCTTACATGGCTAAATTTAATTAATTAATTGAATTTAATAATTCCTAATATCTTTCAACAAAGTTGAGCAACCAATAAGAATTGAGGACAAAAAGACATAAATCACTCAAAAAGGATGAATCTCAATCACTCATTTGAAAGTTTCAATCTCAACCACTCGATCTTGTCCTTTTGTCTAAAGCTTTGAGACAAACCTTTAAATTGTCCCCCCATTTATGAACAAAGAAAAGTATTTGACTCAACCTAAGGTAAATCATGATTACTTCACTCCACCCCCTACCCTTGGGAATTTACTATAAATATGAAGCATTTTGAGAGCAATTGATATCTTAGAAATTCATTTGCAAAGCATTGTTACTATAGGCATTTGAAGAGCATTCTAAGAGCAATTAAGAGAATTTAGAGTAATTTGCATTATATCTTGTCAATTTGAGCTAGAATCATCATCATAGAAGCATTGTAGAAGCATAGTAGCATACATTCTCATTTTAGAAGTGTCACTAGTGGAGATTTGAGTTGAGAGCTTCACTTACCACTTCTTTCTAGAGAGCCATGAGATGTTATAGATCTTAGTTTCAATTTTAATTAGATTTGCATTGTATTTACTTTTAATTGTTGCTATTAGATCTTAATTTCATGAAGGTGATTAACATCATCACACAAATGGTGCCCATCATGGGGCTCTAGGCCTCATTTTATCATTTTCATCATAATTTCCATGCTTGTATTGTCTATTTTTTGTGAATATTTTGTAGGAAACTAGTGAAGTCACGCTTATGGGAGATTCGTTCATGCCTGCAATCATTTTACTGCCACCTATAATCTCTATCCTGATGCCTGTTATCTGAAGATTCATGCCTTGCATGCAAATTCTACACGGTTTTGAGAACTCCACACTCACCTACAGATCATTCACTCATGCTTGTGAGATTAATGCATTCAGCCTTTAGTGCTTAAAGTCATACCTATGACTTAGGAAGTATCGCTTTGCCGCAATCTATTATCGCCTACCTTAACGCTTTGCTCCGCCATTTTAAATAATAGTCACACTTATAATCTTTCAATTCACGCTTACTATTATTAAAATGTCACTTAGCATAAATCATTTTCCACAAATTTAAGTTCTATTCATGCTTTGTGATAAATTGTTCACGCCTGTGTAATTTTAAGTATCGCCTGTGTCACTACAAAGTGTCGCTTGCTATCAGTAAAGTTACGCCTGCTAACAATTGTTTCACACCTATTAGCTGGACAATGTCACCTGCTACCTGTTGTCTTTGTTTACTGTTAAACTTATTAAATCATTTGTCTAACTCCCTATTTATATGATTTAATAGTAAATAAGCAATCACAGTTAAGTACAGAAGCTGGAAAGCAGATTTAATCAAGAAGGAAAGGCTTTAGCAAAGAAGATTAAGAAGGAGAACTTTGAGCACATTAAGGCTATTCTTGAGACTACACAAGAGGAGGACAATCAGGTATTTCAAAAATACCTTGCAATTGTTCAAACATATAAAATGAAATTTGTCTCTTTAAATTGGATTTTTAGTTCTTAAATCAAGTTTTCCTTTGAAAGTTTGCAAATAATTTCTCTAATATACACAATGGTGGCTTCATTAGTTTTCAATTTTGGTTTCCCCTCATTTTGAATGGTTGTGTTGGACTAACTTTTTGGAGGAGGGAGCGGGAATGATCGCCACTAGGTGAGTAAAAGCAAGAAAAAAAGGCAAAAACCATAAAAAAGCACCTAGCCATTGCTAGCTACAAAGGAAAAGGTATTCATCGAATCAAGCTTGCACTTGCTTAAATTGTGGCATTCATTGAAATCTAGCTTAATTAAAATAAGGATTTTGACCAAACACCTCAATTTTAAGAATCTCTTTGTTATGAGATTGAAAAAAAACTTTATTGCTTGAGTGTCTGAGGAACTAAAGGGAAAGATAGGGATATGCTCTTAACCTTTTAGGAGAACCAAATTCCCAAAAGCTTAACCTTAATTCCATTTTCCTTACTTTATATGAACATGCTAGTTAAAATAAAGATTTAGTGGGCTCACCTCTCGAGTTGTGCCTTAATGAGGCTGGTGAGAGGGACAACCCAAAGTGGGATACACTTGCTTTTACCGTGAGAATCCAACCCACTATAAAATGAAATGCATGCATCCTTAATGGGGTGTGTGACAAATGGATTTTAAATTTTTTGAATTTCCTCTAGTAGTCTTCACAGATTGCACAAAATCGTACCTTGGTGCATGTGGGAAACCCCTTAACATACTTGGGGGATGAAAATTTAAGATCTATTTGAATGAAATCCATAATAAATCCTGGATAAAGTAGCAAGCCTACCTCTTAGAGCCATGTTAAGAGCCAAATTTGACTTTAGGTAAGCTGCTTGGAATTCTTTCTTATGTTATACTTGTGGAAATGATTGAGAATATACACATTAGATTGTTTTAAGGACATAATGAAAAATTGATGTGTGTGTTGAGATTGTTTTTTTATTTTCAAACAAGAAAATTTCAAAGGACCTAATCTTAAAAGTTTAAAAAATTCAAAATCTTACAACCTAGTCAAAGAAGTGCCACCTGTGCACAAAATAATCCTGCCTATCAGAGGTTCAGTCATGCTTGTGACTTTTATGAAAATGCTTATCAACAGGAAAGTCATGCCTAGAACATATTGAATCACGCCTGCTAAAATTGGAAAATTGCCTATCAATAGGAAAGTGCCACCTACATCCCTGTAGAGTGCCGCCTAACAATATACCAGTTCATGCATATGCAAAATTCAGTCACGCTTACACTCAGTTTAGTGACACCCAAAAATCTAAAGGGGAAAATAGAGAGTATTTGTAGGGGGGGTCAAAAAATTTTGATCATATATTTGAGTACCCTTTTCCGTGTTCTGACTACTCCAACTTTTAGCTCGGTCAAAAATCATGTTCTACACCATTTTTGCAAATTTTACAAAGGATTAGACCACGGGAAATATTGAATCTTATTCTCCAAGGTTCATGCCTACTTTTACTAGATCCTACTACATCAAGCAAACCTTGCAAGCAAATGGGACTTATTTGAGTCAAGAACTCCCTTACCCAAGAGAAGAGCCTACCACTCCAAGAATACCCCAAAAATCACCTGAACAAGAAGTGGAAGACAACATGATGTACTATGGTAGTTTGGGTAATAAAAGCAATAGTGGCATCGACCCCAATAACCAAGGTGATGCCAATAATGGGGGCATTGACATAAATAACCAAGGCAATACCAATGGTGGAGGGGTGGATCAAAATACTCAAGGAATTGATACCACTCACCAAAGAACCAATACTGAACCAACTGCCAATGATGCCACTGATGAAAAGGTTGATGAAGCCATTCAATGCCCCTATTTCTTAAGACTCATGGAAAAAGAAATGGCAAGAGATAAAGTGAATTATTTCATGGACCTAGCCCAAACGGGTCTTACACTTCCATGAGATTATGATGTGAATCAACTTAGACCACCCAAAGTTGAAGAAAGTGAAATTAACATCATGAAAAAATAGCTCAAAATATTTCAAATGCAACTGGATACAATCAAGAAAAGTGGGGATCCCAAACCCTTTTCTATCAAAGCATTGTGTCTGTTCCCGTTTGATAAAAGTATAGTAATGGCACCATTCCTGATCAATGTAGTGTTCCCCAAATATGACAAGTATGAAGGAACGTCGGATCCACAAGATCAATTACTTGAGTTTTATGCATTGAGATTAGAGTTCATGCATGATACCACCTATTTAATGAGTCTATTCCCAAGAAGCTTAGGAGGCATGGCTATGGAGTGGTTTTCTAAGTTACCCTCCGACATAAAAACCTTTGAAGAGTTAGCTTCAAAATTCATGGCCCATTACTCATACAACATCAAGCATGAGGTCACAATGATAAAATTATGCAATACTAAACAAAAGGATGGAGAGGCATTCCTCACTTTCTTACAAAGGTGGAGGACAATATTCATGAGTTATCTTAGGAGTGTGCCCGAGAAGGAAAAATTAGATATATTCATTAATAGTTTGAGCACTGAGATGAACTACCGATTGAGAATGTAATGTCCCAAGACATTCCAAGACCTCATAGATAATGGAGTAACAAAAAAAGAAGTGTTGGTTAAGAGTGGAGAACTAAAATTGTATAAAGATAACAAGAACAACTCTAACAACAATAACTCCAACATAAGCACCAATCAAAAGAGGAATTGGTTCAATAGCAATAGTCGGTATAAAAACAACAATAAGGGAATAGTCAATGATGGGGTTGTTGACTCTAGCAACTTGAAGGTGACTCCATTTGATCTTACAAGAACACCTAACCAAGTGAATAATGCCAACCAAACCTCCAATGCACCTTCCAACAACAATGCTAATAGTGGCAACCAAGGAAATAATCAGAGTAATAAATTTGATAAATATTTGATGCCAACTCCTCAAAGGAACTTCACACCCTTGGGTGAACCCCTCAAAAAGGCACTAAAGACCCTAATAGCTAACAATATCATTACTCTACCTAGCATTCAGCCTTATGAGCCACACAACAAGCCTCATCAGACACAATCAAGTACAAGTGTGAAAAAAGTACAAAAATTATTTCAAAAGTTTGTAGGCATGATTTTAATCATCCTAGGTGACATTCCTCTTAAGCGATAACAAAAATTTGTGAAGTGATATTATTCGGGTGTTACATGATAGTTCTTATGCTACATGACAGTAAATCATGCTAGGCGACAACAAAAGGTGGCCTAGGTGACAGTCAATTTGTTAGGGTTTCCTACACGACAAAATATATGAAAATGGACATTTTAACCTAGTTGTATGCGTGAGTATCCTATTCTCAGGTGAGGATGAAAGTTTCTTAAGTGACATTAAACTACATGGATGTGTGAAAGAAAAGCATGGATGCGATGGTTAAAGGGTCTAAGCAACAGTAAAAATTTCCTAGGTGTGATTTCACATATTAAACGCAACACTGAAATAGGAAATTGCAATAAATGCTAATAAATGAGCAATACATGCAAATACGAGGTTTGAAATAACTTATTGGAGGTCCATATTCAAGTGGCCTCACATATCTCCAACACCTCTTGAATTGATGCTCTCGAATAGGGACAACCATCTCGAAATTCACCGCAGGATCAGAGCAAAATCACCAAAGATAAAAGTAAAAATGAATAGTAAAACAAGGTTTTTCAACCTATTTAAGCTATTTTGACCTAATTTTGGAGGTGAAAATTGGCTTAGACCTATATATTGACCTATCAAATTAACCGAGGCACCCTTTAATGCATAACATATCATTAAGATTTTCAGAAATGAAAACATATGCAAGAAATCAAACATCATCAAATTTTTCAAATCCAACAATCAATATGTTTTCATTTTTGAGGGGGCATCAAGATATCAAATTGAAATTGAAATTAAACATCATTGGAATCAGTGGGGCATCAAAAAAAATTTGTATTAGAGGTAGCAATCAATATTGTGTCAAAGGCAACAATCATATCAATATCATATCAGGGGCAACAATCAATCAGTATCAGAGGCATATCAGTGAATCAGCAATTAGGACCTAAAAGCAATCAGGACTCAAAAGAATCTTTGAATGAATGTTCTTCACACATCAATTCAAAAAGGGGCATTTGTAGACACGCAAAAATGGACAAGTGCTTTTAAATCAATAAAATGGCTTAAAATCATCAAAATGCATTAAAAGGGATCAAATCATTAAAATGGACATAATTAAATAAAGTTGGACAAAAATCAAATAATGAGGTTAAATAATTAAATCAAAGCTTAAAGGGGCCAAAAACACTACATAATTGATTTTAATCAATTAAGTGTATAGTTGTTTAAATCAAAAATCAAAATGAACCTATTACCCTTACATGGCTAAATTTAATTAATTAATTAAATTTAATAATTCCTAATATCTTTCAACAAAGTTGAGCAACCAATAAGAATTGATGACAAAAAAACATAAATCACTCAAAAAGGATGAATCTCAATCACTCATTTGAAAGTTTCAATCTCAACCACTCAATCTTGTCCTTTTGTCCAAAGCTTTGACACAAACCTTTAAATTGTCCCCCCATTTATGAACAAAGAAAAGTATTTGACTCAACCTAAGGTAAATCATGATTACTTCACTCCACCCCCTACCCTTGGGAATTTACTATAAATATGAAGCATTTTGAGAGAAATTGATATCTTAGAAATTCATTTGCAAAGCATTGTTACTATAGGCATTTGAAGAGCATTCTAAGAGCAATTAAGAGAATTTAGAGTAATTTGCATTATACCTTGTCAATTTGAGCTAGAATCATCATCATAGAAGCATTGTAGAAGCATAGCAGCATACATTCTCATTTTAGAAGTGTCACTAGTGGAGATTTGAGCTGAGAGCTTCACTTACCACCTCTTTTTAGAGAGCCATGAGATGTTATAGATCTTAGTTTCAATTTTAATTAGATTTGCATTGTATTTACTTTTAATTATTTCTATTAGATCTTAATTTCATGAAGGTGATTAACATCATCACACAGGTAGATTTGATGGTGCAACAATTGACTATTCCTATGTTTTATGGTTTTGATTAAAGTTACTAAAAAATGCAGATGAGAGGTTACATGATTTCTATCAGTTACACTACTTGGAAAGTTGTTGAAATGAAGTATGTTGCACCTCAGAATGGCCCTACTACTCAAGATGAAATCTCAGCCTATGAGGAGAATGAGAAATAAAGGTATGAAATCTTTAGTTCTTTATCAAAAATTGATTTGATTAAAGTTATTTCATTGAATAATACTTATGAAGTTTAGGAAAAATTGAAAGAGATCTATGAAGAAAATGATAGAGTTACATTATCTAAGAAGCTAAAAGCTAAGTGTCAATATGAGAACCTAATAATGGAAGATGATGAAGATACTGTAAGTTACTTTTAGAGAGTTGATAGTGAAATGAATGAAGTCAAGAATCAAGAAGGCACTATTACTCATGAAGATGTTATGGAGAAGATTCTGATGACCTCACTAGAGAGCTACAATGACAAGATCTTGACTATAGAGGAATTCTATCACCTAAAGAAGTTTACCAGAGAATAGTTGTTTGGTACCCTAATTGTGTTTGAATTGAGGAAATTTGGAAAAGATAAGAACATATCTGAGACAAACTTTAAAGCTAGAAAGATAGAGGAAGCTCAAGATGATGATTCAGATGGGATGAAAGAAAACTTTGCAAGGAAGATGAAGAAAGGTACTTTCAAATGCAAAGGTATGCTACCCCTTAAATGATTTAGATGTGGAAAAATTATTCATTTAGCAACTAGGTGTTTAGAGAAAGTACCTAGACAGTGTTGCCAGTATGCCCATGTCCCTCATAGAATTTGTGACATGGTTTAATTGCCTTTGGTGGATTCTATAAGTCTAGTGGTTGTGTAGTACCCCGCCCCTAGTTTGATTTTATAAATGTTATGATTATTTCAGGATGATAGATTATATGTTAGGAGATCATTGATGATTATGATTTTACTAACCACATACTTGCATGTGTATGGTTGATGTGTTTATTTTATATTTTTGTTTGACGTGCCTGATGTGGTTGAGGGATGGAGTCATAGTTACTTGCTTGTGACATCCACATGATTGGCTGATCCCTGCCATTGTCTGTTATATATATTATATGTACATGCTTCATCTTGTGATGACAGGTTTGCAGGTACAGGCCATTGTCTTCCCTGAATTAGTAGGAGTGAGTGTGCCCATAAACATTTGTCTCAATGGTAAAGAGGGGAGATAATACACAGACCCAAAACCCTAACCCTAGCCTAATTGTCCTAGGATTGGACAAATGTCTGTTTGACTACCTTACCCGAATTCACCTAGTTGGCATGGATTCATGGATCCTGTTCTTGAGTTTGTGCATGGTTTCAGTTTGCTTGATTTATTGTGCTTGATTTTACTATGCTTGATTAAGTTGATTCATGATTATTTAGGTGATTTTATTTGATTATCGATGTTAAGATTCTAGTAGAATTTAATGATTTAATTATGTTCCTATGTTTAATTTGGAAAATTATCTAAAGTTGATTATTTGATTAATTGGAATTAATTGATTATGAAATTGGAATTAGGATTAATTATGCTTGAGTGTATTATTAAATAATTGAATATTTAATTACATGCTTTAGGATGTATTAAATATTTAATTTATTTAATTTGGGTTTTAATTATTAACTTGTGCTTAAATGGTAAATGATTTGATTTATGCTTGCATATTTTATTAAATGATTAAATAATTAATTGCATGAATTTGTGATGCATTAAGTATTTAATTTATTTAATAAATGAATTCAAATTATAATATGTGCAAATTGGAAAAAAGGTGTTTGTTTTCAAAAAGAACAACTAGTTTTCAAAAGGCAAAGTTGAGTTGTGCATTTAAAAGATATTTTTAATTAATTAATTGTATTTACTCTCAATTTTGGAATTGGAGTTGGATTAGGAGTTGTCTTATGAGTCATTTTATGATTTGGAGTTGACTATGAGTTAGCTTTTGAGTTGTCTTTTGGGATTGCTTGAATTTGGGAATGGAATTTCCTATTAGGAGATTATTGAATTCATTTTTGAGGGAGACAGGTTTTTGGAGAAGATTTTTGGGGAAGCTTGTGTGTTTGGAATTTTGGGAGATTTGTGGATTGTTGTGGCTACATGTTGAATTGAATTTCTCTGTGCATTTGGATTGGGCACCTGTTTGCAACATAGTTTTCAGATCTGTAGGTTGGGCTTGATTTTGGAGAGAGTTTCATTCTCAAATCTACAAGGGTTTTCATTTTTAGTTTCTGGCATTAGATCTAAGGTAGGCATTGAATTTTTCCTATTATCTCTGTTTTCACATATAATTGTCTTTCTGTGCTTTTATAGTTTTCTATGTTTTCTATTTGGTAGATCTGTGTTTTTAATAGATCTAGGTATTCAAAAACTCTAGTGTAGTTGATTTTTGTATTTTATTACTACTTGGCATCGTAGGGTTACTCTGGCAAAATTTCATTAATTAACTCTCCATGGTTTGCCTAGAAATCAATAAATCATTCCTGGTCTATAGTTTAACTATAGGGTTTGAAATAAATAAATTCCTAATTGGAAAAATCTATTTGTTGTGAAAAAACCCAATATTAGTTGGAAAATTATCACTCTGGTTAAAAACCCAATTTTAGTTAAAGAGTAACATGCTAGTTAAAAAATCTAATCTTGGTAAAAGTCAATTAGAAGAAAAAGTATAAATTTGTGTCTCTGTGAAAGTACAGTAGGCTATTAATTATGATAGTCTAAAAGAGTTATTCAGTCTTGTATATTTATGCTCTTTTATTAACTTTGGAATGCTTTGTTTAATATATATATATATATATATATATATATATATATATATATATATATATATATGAGAATATATATATATATATTTCCTATATTTATCCTATTTTCGTAAAAGGATATAAAAAAAAAATAATTTAAAAAAAATGGCAATGCATGTGAATGAAGTATTTTTAAGAAATATATATATATATATATATATATATATATATATATATATATATATATATATATATATATATATATATATATATATATATATATATATATATATATATATATATATATATATATATATATTAATCGCTGGAAAAGTTTATTTGTTTTTAAAAAAAACAAAATATATATATTAAAAAATTTAAAACCCCTTTTGGGGTGGGCCCATGTGTAGCCCTTAAAAGGACTGGCATGACAACCTCTGAGTACTACCGTGTGCAGTCCTCAAAGGACTGCGTTGGTAGTACCACAGAGGGTACCGCCATGGGGAAGACCGCTGGTGGTGTGGGTTGGTGCCGTGGGCCCCCACGCCAAAGGCTATGCGCCCTTATAAATTTGTAATTGTATTTTTTTTTAATATGTTTTGTTTAATAAATATTTAGTTTATTAAATGATTATTAATTTAGAATGTTATTTGTTAATTAGTTTGTATATATTAATTTGTTTTATATTAATTCATAGTTTTATTAATATGTATACTTTGTTTTCTAGTTTTAATTTTTATAGATGTTGATTATTGGTTTTAATCAATCAGTTTTATAAATTGTAAATTTGTATATTGGTTATAAATACAATTAGTTGTTAAATGTTTATGTATATATTAAAATTGGGAAAATTTTCTATTGAATTCCTAGAACGTCATCAGGAAATATTTCTTTTATGAGTGACTTTAGTATACTTGTTATGTCATGATTCTTTCATCTATATTGTGTGATCCATATTCTGCTAGGATCATGTTCATTGTGATGTTTCGATGCTTGAAGTTCCTGGTCAGTTTTCTAAATTATGAGTGTTGGCTTCTCATTTTTGAACTATATTCATGTGCATCTTGTGATATTGGGTATTAGATGGCTTAGGGGAAATAGAGGTAGGGTTCTTTGTCAATTAGTTTTGTTTCTCAGTATCATGATTATGTGTGTGTTTATTCTGATTGTCAACTATGAATCAATCTTATGGGCTCTTATTGGATAATGTCTATTTTTGGTATCTGTTTAATCATTTGGGTTTCTATGTGTGAAACTGCATCTAGGATTACCTAGTAGTATATCTGTTGGTTGTTTATGAGATTATGAGCCTAGGGGAGATTGATTAAGTGCATCTTAGGGGAGTGGCTTACAATAGGGGCCGGGACCCAAAGTGGTTAGTACCTGGGTAACCTATTGTAGGTTATGTAATTAAGTGATAACTTAGTAATTAAAACTTTATAGATCATTTAAAAAGATAATATAGAGTATGGTTATGATTAGAATTCCTCATATCTGAGAGAGAGTATTCTAATCCCACATGGATCGTATTGAGGGTCCGGGGCCCAGAGTGGCCAGTCCAGGGTAGCTCAATGCTTGAGGGTCTGGGGTCTAGAGTGACCAGTCCAGGGTAACTCAAGTAGATAGACATGTGATGACACTCCCATAGCATGTAGCCTAGATCATCTCTTGAGTTTTCTTTTTATACCTCTGGATTAGTGTGTTCCACCTTTTACTTTATTTTGTAAACCTTGAGTAGAGAGCTTTCAGGATTCCTTGCTTAGTGGTTTATCCTTGTTTGGTTTTGGTCATCCGATTGGGGTTTGTGGATTATCTCCTCAGCACGGTGGGGTAGACCTTTGTGGTTCTACATGGATGGGTGGTAGTGATTCTTTACCATTTGAGATTCAACATCCTAGTGCCGGTGCTATTGATACTTCTGCAGTTGGATGCCTTTATGGTTCTTCATTGATTCTTCATTGTTGGTTTCTTATCATATCTTCATTATTGTTATCCTGTATTAGTGTATCACATGTGATACCTAATATGGACATTGTACTTCTTTGTTAGATTTATTATTACATACCCTATGACATGTGCAGTGGATGTCAGTTGGATAGTTATCATGGATGTCCATGAGGTTTGTATTTATTGATGTAAGTTGTAATTGTATCATTTATGATATGGAATATTTGTTATCTTTCTTTAGTTGTATCTTTGTTCTTAAGTAATTCTACGTCATGGGACCATTGAGATTTGTAATCTATGTTGGATGTTGTTTCAATGTGAGTAAATGGTAATTGCTTCCGTACTGTTGTGTATCTTGTATGTTAACATTAAAAAAAAATGTTCACCAAACTTAGTAGCAAGTTATAGGTTAATCTCTCTTGGGTTCCCTAGCGGGGCGTTATAGGTTGTATCAGACATAGATAGGTTGATCTTTTGGTGAAACGACAACCACACTTGGAACAAGTGGTATCAAATCTTGGTCATAGATTCGAATATCCTCTATGAGTGATGCAGGCCTGCGACAAGTGACATTGGGGGGAATGTTGGTAGTGTGTCAGTATCCCTCATGAGATTTGCGATATGGTTTAATTTCCTCATATGGATTCTATAAGTCTAGTGGTTGTAGCAGGCACTGATAGGTTGATCTTTTGGTGCAATGACAACCACACTTGTAACATACAAAATTTTAATAAGATCAATAAGAAGGCCTACTAGGTTAATGAAGATGCTAGTATATCAGATGATGAATCAGATCAAGAAGATTGTTTATTTTTGGGAGAATAAGAAAAACCTAGATTTGATATTTCTATATATTAGAAAATGGTGGGTAATGCTAGGGATGTAGATCACTCACCAAGATCTAGGATACATTGGAATACAAAGTCCTACCCTACAAGATAAATTCAGATGGCATAATCAAGGGATACAAGGATGCCAACACGCGATCTAGGGTTTTTAGGTTTAGGTTTTGTGGATTCCAAATAGTAAATTATAATGATATGTAAATGTGAATAATAAAGCTAATCTATGGAAGTAAATGCATGAAAATAGGGATAAGAACAAATGCACCTAGAAACATAATGTAGAAAATTGCACTTTAGATCTAAAATTTCCTGACATTCAGGATCTTAGAATCTTTTGTAACTTCAGATCTAGCAATTTGGGACCTGTAGCTGATTGTCCTGCAAATTTTACTTTTTTTTGGTAGGAACACGTCAACAAGTCAAATTGTTCCTGGAAAGTCAACTTGTTCCTGTACTTTTTTGCTCAAAATTGCAAAGTTGCACTGTCATAACATCTTAACACTGTCCCTAAAATTGTAGTTAAATTTGAGCTTCTGAAACCTGTAGATTTGAGAAAATGTGTGTGTGTGGATATATAGAGGTTTTCCTTGTTCAACCCCCCATTATGGTGATTCCTGCCTCTACAGATAGCCATTAAGTTAGATAAGATATAATTAGCTCATGAACCTGGAGTACTTCTAGATTGCTAAATGAGCTAAACCTTAACATGTAAATGCAAACAATGTTTGATTGAATGTATGACAATAATCATAGATCTAGAATATAAATATGAAAATATGAAGCATCAATGCATAGATCTGAAAATACAAGGAAATCATACCCAATCCTATATGGAAATAATACTCCTATCTATCCTCATGATCCGTTTGAAAATCCATGATGGTTTAAACAATGATGTATTGAGTTCCTTGAATGCTTGAATGCTTGATAAAGGATGTGGATGCTTGATGTTGATGGATGTATCTTTCAATAGAAAACCATTATTTTAATGGATGCCATCAAAATGGGACTTCCACCTTGCAATTACTTGTTGTAATCAAATTAGGGTTTTCACCTTGCACTTGATTTCATTATTATACAAAAATGAGGTAAGATGATTTCTTTTATAGTATTTTTAGGAGACATGAATAAGATGGGTGACTACAAATCTAGAATTGGCTGAAATTTGATAGGTGGGTCATAGTTAGTCCACATGTGTGAGATCCATACTTATAGCTAATTTTGATATTGGGATTGAATTATGAGGCCAAAATAAGATGACATAGGGCCTAGGAGATGGAATAAATTTTGTGATTGGAGGAAAATAGAGGAGGTGATGCAGGAGCATCTTGGGTCCATGGTAAGCTTGCATCATCCAAAAATAGTTTTTTTGTTGGTGAACCTATGTTACCAGTTTTGTATTTGATTCTTGCTAACTGGTTGGGTGATTATTGTTTCAGTTTATCTATGTGGATCTTGGACTAGAGCAGTGGGAACAGTGTGTTCCTTAGTGTTCAAGGATGCTATGTTTGTGATCTTATCTCTTCATGTTGTGTATTTTGAGATATCTAGATTGATCTTTGTTGATTGGTTATGATCTTCAAGTCCTCGATTCTATGTTGGAGAATGTAGAAGATATTTTGTGTGATTAGTGATCATTGTGTTCTAGTGTATGTGATCATGGATAGTGGTTCTTGAAACTTGTGTGAACCTATATGTGGGATCACACATCCTTATGTTCCCAACGTGATTGGTGTTTCACATTTTTGGTTAGGTCCTATCTTGAGTACCTACTCTAAGGGTCAGATTGGCAAGATCTGGATTGCAGTGGAATATTCTGAGAAATGGAAGCATACAATGTGGATCTCAAGGTGTTCTATGTGTGGTCAAATTCCTTGTGTGATAGTACATTATGTTGTATTCATTAGGGTTTGTTCTTATGGATTTGGGTCCTAACCTATCTTTGTGTAAATCATTTTCTTGTTCTTGGGGGTTGTGATTGGATAAGCTGATTTGTGGATTGTGATCTTGTATTTAAGCTAGGTTGTGGTCCTAGTTTAGAGGTTGGAAAAGTAGGTAGTAGTTGGGGAAGAATAGATGAGACCGATTGAGATGTGGGTTTGAGTTTGGTTTTCTTTATGTACTGGCCAAAATTGGGAAGGCCTTACAGCTCGACATATTGTATGTAATTAGATGTTTTCCTAAGATAACTGAGTTATTATTGGTTACATTTTGTTAAGTTACTTTATGTTTTTTGTTGTGTTGGCTCTTGCTACATGATTGGACTTCTCCTATGGAAATTATCTAGTCTTGACTACATCAGGTGGTATGAGAGCTAGGTTTGATCTTGTGGTGGTATGAATCCTTGTGTCTAATCTTAAGAAAGTTACAAAGTTGTTGTTTGTGGGGTGGTAGAATTGTGAAGCTGACCTACATTATCAAGTAACTTGCGCAAGGTGGTTTGGAAGGATTTTTTATTGTTGGTTGAGTTGTTCTTGAAGACTAGGGTTTTGTATCATCTTGGAAAATTAGATCACCAATTTGAGGTAGTTGCACTCAAGATCTGGAAGGATGCTGCCAAGAGTGAATCCTAGAATGATAGAGAAAATGAAGCAAGATATCCAAGTTGAGATTAGAAATAAGATGACTTGTTTGAGGAATGAGGTTATGAAAGGTATTAGGAATGTTGTTACTAGATTGCACAAGAGTCCTAGATCTGATGATGGTTTTGAGGAAGATAAATAAGGATTTGGAACTATAGATGGTGCTAGATCTATTGGAAGTGATGGATCTGATCGATTGTTGAGACCTATGGATAGACTATGTGTTGGTTAGAGGTTGGAAGTATCTAATTTATCAGGTACATTGAATCCAGGGGACCTGATTGATTGGATAGGTGAGTTAGAAGATTACTTTGAGTTATAAGACATCCAAGACTCTTAGAGAGTAAGGTTGGCATAGACAACATTGAAAGGACATGCAACTTTACGGAGGAAGGAAATGCAACGTGATATATACGAAGAAGGTCAAATGAAGATCACTTGGTGGAGGTCAATGGTTGCAAAGTTGAAGGCTAAATTCCTACATGAGGACTATGAATTGGAGTTATTCAGGAGGTTGTAGAACTTAAAGCAGAAGGATATGAGTGTGAAGGATTAAATTCAAGAGTTTTACAAAGAAACCATTAGATCTAGTCACACATAACTTTCCAAGAAGAAGGTGTCTAGGTATGTGAATGGTTTGAGGTTTAATATTCAGGATGAGCTGAGTATGCTGAAAATTTAGATCAGTTGAGGAGGCTTATCAGTATGCCCTAAAGGCAGAAGATAAGTTGAAAATTAAACAACAAAATAACTCTAGAGGAAGGGAGAAGTAAGTTGTTGGTAGTGATAAGGGAAAGAAAGTAGCTGAGATAGAAGCTAAACTTGTTTCACGAAATAGAGGTGATAGTGGTAAAGATTTTATGGGTACTTTCTATAAGTGTGGCTTGAAGGGTCACAAGGATTTCAATGTAAGGAAGATAAGAGAGTTACTTGTGTGAATGAAGAAAGTGGACCATATGTTTCTAAATTAGACAATGTTCCTAAAAATGGTGAAGCTCTTATACTTGGAAGGTTGATGATGACTAAGGAGGAAACACCTTGTCAAAGGAAAACTTTATTCAGGACTAGATGTAAGGCTAGAGGCAAGTGTTGTAAGGTGATAGTGGATGGTGGTAGCCCTGATAACTTAGTTTATGAGGAGATGGTGCAAAACCTTAGTTTGAGAAGACTTAAGAACCCAAGTCCTTATAAGATTGGGTGGTTGCATGATGATCATATAGTGGAGGTAAGGGAACAATGCATGGTGAAATTTTTCATTGGTTTTTATAAAGATGCAGTATTATGTGACATAGTGGACATGAGTGCATATCATGTTTTACTTAGTAGACCTTGGCAATATGACAGAGAGGTTGTTCATGAATCTAGAAGTAATGTAATTACCATTAGCAAGGATGGAAATAGATTTAAATTTCTTCCTTTGATGGATGAGGTAAAGCAAGTGAAAAATCTAAGTCTATGTTGAAGATTAAGAGAAGATCAGAGAGATAAGCCTGAGGTTGGGTCTGATGGCAGGTTGAGTTTGAGTCATTTGCAGTACCTAGTTGATGGAAGAAGGAAGGTAGTACATGTTGCAAGTGAGGAAGATTTTTGGATGAAGAATAAGTATGGGATTACTTTCCCTTGTTCTTGATGGTCCCAACTGGTGATGAGAGGGGAGGGGTGAATCAACACCTACTAAAACTTCACAATAAATTTGATATATCTATAACTATAAGCAGAACAAATTTTAGAACAATAATAACAATCACACAAAAAAAATAAGAAACACCAGATTTATCATGTGGAAACCCAATTTGGGAGAAAAACACGGTGTGAGGAAAACTCACAAATTCTTCACTCTTCTGAAGTGTGCCATGTTAGGAGCCTTCCCTACTAAATGATTATAAATGCACTATTAGATGCGACTTGGTTAAGGGATTTCATACAAGAAGGCATGTTAGAGCCTTCCTAGTTAGAGGACTAAGAACACTCAAACAGATGTCACACAGTTAAGGGATTTAATACAAGGAACCTATTAATATCCACCCAAAATACTAGGATTTAACTATTGCAATTATCAGAGAGAAATAAAGGGTTTGAACTTCTAATGATGGATTTATTGAGCCTGATAAGATCGTTGTTCTATTCAACAAAGAATCATCACTGGTCTCTACAGGTATTTTCTCTTTGATGTTTGTGCTTCTTTGTACAATCTTCTTTTCTTATTTTCACCTCTGTAGCTTCTTCTCAGCATACAGGTTCACTCTTTATTTCTTTGGCAGAATGAGGGAAAACTATATTCTTGTGAGACAAAAGAACATATAGACTTCTTGCCCTATTCTCTTTTTACATGCATGACCTATTAAAAGATCATCTTCGGATCCATCAACCAGTGGAGTATTAGTTCACTGAGGAAACATCCAATGCATGCTATGCTTTATCTACTTTATGAAAGAAAATGATAGATCCATGTCAAAATATTTCCTTCACAAGAAATATCTACATGTTTTAATGCCACAAAATCTGACATTAAAACCTTTGATCACGCCTTGTACTGATCATCTTGGTATCTCAAAGTCTATTGGCTTTTGTGCAGTAAATCCCAGTCAGAGAGTTAGATAATTGATTGTTGACTATGACTTATCGAGTTTATCAATCATGATGAAGTTTGCACTTGATCGGTGGAGATCCTTAGGTTGCGAATAGGTAAGAGCTTTAACCTATCATCTTCCCTATCTCTAGCTATGCTGGTGGCATCCTTTCCTCAGTTCTTATTACCGGTTACCCGGTTACCATTTATATCCTTTCTTGATGACTAGTTGCTCTGATGATCACTTAGAGAAGTATTAGTAACAGATATAACCTCTTTTTATTAGCACAATGTTACTAGTTTCCAAACTAGTCTCTTCTTGTACTTATCGAAGTCAACTATGGTGGTCCTTGCTTCACAAATTGAACACTAGTGTCCTTAGTCATAAATGACAACACCTTTTTTCCAATCAATGACAATACCTCTTTTTCCATGTATTGGTTGCATCCTTACCGGTACATCAAAACTAATGCCAATAGTTCTTTCATATTTTTATGAGCTTCTCTCATGGAAAATATTTTCATACCCTAGGTTTCCGATGCAAGAGCATCTTGGGTCCATCATAATATTGCATCATCCAAAAATAGTTTGATTGTTGGTGAACCTTTGTTACCAATTTTTTATTTGTTTCTTGGTCACTAGTTGGGTGATTGTTGTTTTGATTGATTTGTGTGGATCTTGGGATGGAGTAGTGGGAAAAATGTGTTCCTTGGTGTTTGAGGATGCTATGTTTGTGATCGCACTTCTTTAGGTTGTGTGGTTTGAGAGATCTAGATTGATCTTTGTTGACTGGTTATGTTCTTCAAGTAACTAGTTTTGTGTTGGAGAATGTAGTGGAGATTGTCATGCGATTGGTGATCATGGTGTTCTAGGGTATGCGATCATGGATAGTAGTTGTTAGAACTTGTGTGGAATATATGTGGGATCATGCATCCTTATGTTCCCAATGTGATTGGTGTTTCGCATTTTAGGTCTGGTCCTATCTTGAGTGCCTATTCTAAGGGTTAGATTGGTAAGATCTGGATTGAGGTGGAAGATTTTGAGTGATGAAAGCATGTAGTGTGGATATCAAGGTGTTCTATGTGTGGTTGACTTGTGTGATTGCACATTATTTTGTATTCATTGGGGTTTTTTCTTAGGGATTTGGGTCCTGGCCTATCTTTGTGTAAACCATTTTCTTGTTCTTGTGGGTTGTGATCAGATAAGATGACTTGTGGCTTGTGATCTTGTATTTAAGCTAGGTTGTGGTTCTAGTTTAGAGGGTGGAAAATTAGGTAGCATTTGGGGAAGAATAGCTAAGATAGATCGAGATGTGGGTCTGAGTCTAGTTCTCTTTATGTACTAGCTGAAATCAGGAAGGCCTTATAGCTCAGCATGTTGCATATAATTGGATGTATTCCTGATATTACAGAGTTTTTATTGGTTACATCTTGTTGTGTTACTTTATGTTTTCTATTGTGTTGGCTCTTGCTGCATGATTGGACTTCTCCTATGGGATTCTCCGGTCTTGACTGCATTAGGAGGATGTCTATAAATTATATCCTACCTTAATTTTTCACAAGCTGGAGAGATTAGAGGACCCATATTTAAATTAGGTATGAATTAAATGCAATTTTGAAGTCTCAAAATATAAATGTATAATGCAAATACAATAAGTGAAAATGTGAAGGTTGATGAAGAAGTCCAAAGAAATCCTAAAGAGAACATTGAATATGAATCTGATATAGAAGATAATCAACAAGATGACAGGATTGAAAAAGAAGAGGCAAAGAAGATTTTGACATCTAAAACTAAAACCCTAAGGTAAGTTCAAAGAATCAGATAATAAGAGATAAGAATTAAGGAATCATTACAAGAAGTAGAGAAACACAAGAGCAAGTATTATTATGTTTACTTTAGGATATTGAACTGAATATTGTGGAAGAAAAATGCAATGGTCATAACCGGGTAAGAGTAATGGAAGAAGAACTTGATCAAATAGAGAAACAATAGACTTGGAAACTTGTGCCTAGATGGACTAATAAGAATGTGATTGAGATAAAATGGGTATTCCAAAACAAGCTAGATGAAAATGCAAAGGTAATGAGAGATAAAGCTAGATTGGTTTGCAAGGGTTTCACTTAGATAAAAGGTATTGATTTTGATGAGACTTATGCCCATGTAGCCTAGATGGAGGTGATCCAGATATTCATAGTATTTGCAACATTTAAAGATTTTAAATTTTATCAGATGAATGTTAAGTCAACATTTTTGAATTGAAAACTCAAGCAAGAAGTCTAACTTGAACAACCAGAGTGATTCAAGTCCATACATGATCCAAATGTTGTTTGCAAGTTAAAGAAATTATGTACGGGTTGAAGAAGGCACCTAGAGAATGGTATGGTAGATTAGACAAGTACCTAATTGGACAAGTATTTTAGAAGAGGTCTACTAATAGTAATTTGTATTACAAATTTTATTCAGATCGGATCTTGATTGTTGTAGTTTATTTTGAAGACACAATCTTTGGAGGAAAAGATGATTTGTGTAGGAAATTTGTTGAAGAGATTCAAAAAGAGTTTGAGATGTGTATGATTTGTGAGTTGAATTTCTTCCTTGGATTGCAAGTAAATCAAAATAATAAAGGAATTTTTATTTCTTAGTCCAAGTATACCAAAGAATTATTGAAGAAGTTTGGATGGGAGAACTCTAAACTGATATATATTCCCATTGTTACTAGATGTAAGTTGATTAAAGAAGATGATTCACCAAAAGCTAATGCAAGTAAGTATAGATCAATAATTGGAGGACTATTGTATTTTTTTTTGCTATTAGACCAGATATTATGCATGTCATTCACCTAGCAACTAGATTTTAGTAAGAACCAAAAGATTCACATGCAATGGTAGTAAAATGAATCTCTAGACATTTGAAGGGTACAAAAGATTTTGGTTTATGGTATCCAAAGGATTTGGATTTTACTTTGACAACTTATACTAATGCTGATTAGGCCAAATGTCTTGATAAGTGGCAAAGTATTAGTGGTGTAACTTATTTCCTTCACTCTAGGTTGGTTTCTTGGTCAAGCAAGAAGTAGGATTCTATAACATTATCTATTACTGAATCACAATACATTGCACTATCCTCATGTTTTATCTTAGGGAAAATTTAGGGGGTTCTACCCCTTCTTAGTGTTTAGTAAATGCACTGGTGTGGGCATTGGTCAACTGCATTTCATACTTATTCTTTTTTGGATCAATGTTTGGCGGCTTTGTCTCAGGGGAAGTTGAGTGAGTTTGTAAGGGGGAGTTTTGACCCTTTTTCATTGTTGTCCAAAGGGGACAAAAAAAAGATGGAGAAAAAATATTTTTGATGCTAATATCTGTTGACAGTGAGTTGCTTACTTTGTTATTGATGAATGTTGTCATCAATGACAAAGGAGGATATTGTTAAAATGTGAAGTTGATGATGATGTGAACATATCCTATGCTTAGATGTAGATTGGATGCTTTGGTGATCTGGTAGAGTGTATTCTGGATGATGTGTCATAAAGATTTATCTTTAGCAATCACTACTAGAATTTGACAAATAAATGACTGCGACTAACATTTTTAGTCACATGACTAAAAATGATCAAATTCTACTAATGTTTGGCAATTCACAAGTATAAATGACTAATTTGGTCGTCGAGCAAAATCACAACTAAATAATTGATGAAAAAAATGATTAATTACTCCTCTATTCTTTTGATCTACAAAATACGATACTTTAAGACAATTTTTTGGAAAAATATTTATTATTGTCTTAACTTTTTTTTTTTTTAAATTTATTTTATTAATTTCTATTTTACTTTTCATTTCTCCAATGACATAGTTTCACAAAAAAAAAACTTGAGCAGGAAAGTACTTTCATCTTGTTGAGGGATCCCTTATGTTTGGACCAGAAAGTTGTCTTCATGACAACAACTTTCTTGGGCCTAATTTTTTTTAAGACTTTGCATCTATCTTGTCTCAAGCTCCCAACACCCCAATGTTCTCATTTTAGTTTTGGTAGGGTTTTGTATTGTCATTCATGTAGATGTTTCCCTTATTGGCATCGTTGATAGCACACTGCGATTTCTTTAGATTTATGAGGTATGTCACTTGCCCTAGGTTTAGTGAGTGTTTTTTTCAATATGGATATATCATTGTTTTTTGTTGCATCTTGAGCTTTAAATATTCTTCTTTCTCTTTCTCTTGTTCAATTTCATTTTTAGTTTCTCCCTCACGTATTCCATTGTTGTATACGGTTGTAGATGTCAATGTAAGTTCTGAGAAAGGTGTGCAAAATTCGTCGACTTACGGTTGCTCCCACTAGTACAAAAACAATAATATGTGACTAAATAAAATAATAAAAATTGCATATAAATGACTAAACTTAGTCACGTGACTATTAGTAGTTTGTTTGCAATCATTTATAATGCGACCAAATTTATGACTAAACTATTTGTCATTTATTTAGTCAATTGATTTAGTCATTGATTTGGTCATTGATTTAGTCGTTAATTTAGTCATTGATTTAGTCATTTGTTTGGTCATTGATTTAGTCATTAATTTAGTCATTGATTTAGTCATTTTTTTGGTCATTGATTTAGTTGTTAATTTAGTCACTGATTTAGTCATGGTAGTGATTTATTTAGTCATTAATTTATTCATTTAGTCATATATTTAGTCATTAATTTAGTCATAAATTTAGTAATATATTTAGTCTTTAATTTAATCATATTAGGACACGATGGAATCAAACCACCATCCTCTTTCTTGTAAAGCAGGTGCTCTTCCATTGAGCTAGTATCCTTTAAAGAATAATCATACCATGTATAATCATAAAATAAGAGTGATATCTCTAAAAAACATTTGAGATTTTCATGATGTGATCTTGTAGATTTGTATTGTCCATTAAAACACTTGGATAAGAATGACAAAACCAATTAAAACTGAACATCAAAACTTAAATTCATAATGGCCACAACTTCTACATCAAGTCAAAATAGAGAAGATAACCCAGGAATTTAACATGTGGGGAAAGAAAAATCATCCTAGAATAACATAAGCAACATTACAAAGTTCCTTCCAACTAGCAACAACATGTACTGTGGCTCCATTCCTTAACCTCAAAAAAGGCAAAAAATTAACCCCATGTTGCTAGGATAAAACACAACTATTGATCCAAACACTAATAGGACAATAGGAGAACTCAATGAAAATAGATGCATACAATTCTTGTGTACATCATACATGATATATGCATACATGTAAACATACATAGAGCATCATTTTTCCAAATTTAAATAGAAAAAATGCATGGCACTAATGGGTTTCATACTTGCAGGATTGTCACTTGTGGTTTTCGTGCTTGGAGGATTGTCCAAATGCTTTACCTGTTGGACATTGTTATCTTGGACCTAATGGCATTTATACATAGTCCTCCACATATGCATTAACCTGCATAGTACATAGAGTTAATTAGTCCTCCCATATGTTGCTTGCTGTACTTACCCTGTTAACAACAATATTGTAGCTGACAACTCTAGCAATAGTCTTATAAATTGAAAACTTAGCCATGAATCAACATAGCTTCATTCATTGTCTTAATTGCTAAGATTTAAAGACAATAATTATAGCATATCATTTTCAATTTTAAAGCTTTGAGCTTTCCTTCAGTTACCCATTTTTTCAAAAATGGAAAAAAAGATCTTACATAGTGAAATAAGAAGCAATTAAGTTGTGAGGTCTGTTTCTTGTTTAACATTGGAAGTACACAAGCAAAAGAGTAAGAAATGACTTACAAAGCCAATAAAAAATGATGTTTATCGTAGGAATAAGAAGGGCCCAAGTTTCAACAAAGATTAGATACTTCTTAAGGTCACAAACATGACGTTTATTGCAAGATCAAGAAGGGCCCGAGTTTCAACAAAGATTATATACTTCTTAAAATCACAAACTAAATATACCATTTTTATTAGTTCAAGAATCTAAAAGATTAATGGAAGGTATTAATGTAGAACAAAATCCCACAAAGAACAACAATCCATCTTATGATTTAGCCGACCAACAATAACCCACATCAACAATCCAACTTACCTCCACAATTGTGTAAGTTATTCTACTCTACAAAAAGCAATGAAGGCAGACACTGCTTTTGATTTCTTTACCAAGAAGTTTGATAATGGTTAGAAAATTAACTTGAATGTAAATACCATATGCTAAGTATTTTCTTGTAGAATCACAATACCATAAAATTCTCTAGCACAAAATATAATTAACCATAGGATCACAGATAAACATTCTGGAAAATTTATCTAAAGTTAATTGTGTATGTACTCTTTTCTTTCCCTATCACAAAAAACTTGGCTCCAAATGTAAAATAATTTCCAAAAAAATACTAATAATCATCTTGAATCTTTATATTACAAACAAGTTTTACAAAAAGTAATGAAAGAAAACCCCCTTTTGAGTTTTTTACCCAAAAAATTGACAATGGTTAGAAAATTAATTCGAATACAAATACCATATTTTAAGTATTTTTCTGCAGAATCTCATCAAAATAAAATTATCCAGCATAAACTATAGAATTAACCCCGAAAAATGTTAGAAACTCCATGATGTATCACCTCGTAAAGGCAGTAACAGTAATAGTAGGTGATAGTCAACTTACCCTTTGGATATCTCCACAAGTTGGGGGTACACTTCATTTTCTCTGAGTTTCAGGATTGGTATAGAAGTTGTATCTATAGCCTAGTATGCAACCATCATCTGCGACTAAAAATGCTTTACATCTTCTTTAGTCTTCTCAATCTTTAACTCATCTCCCCCCTTTATTTTAAGCTTCCTCAATAATGCCACTTTCTTATCATGTTCTATTTTTGTAGATTCACCCATTTGTAAAACAATTTTAGACAATCGATACAATACAATGAAGCATAAACATGGCATACTACAAAATAAACTCATGTTGAGAATGTTTTTATTAGAAGAACTACATGACCTATTTTTTCCCTTTGGCTTTAAATTCTATGATTAGTAAAAATTCCAATGTAGCTAGGCATATTTCAAGTCCCTAGTTATTTACAAAATTGACATGATATTGAATGTAACCTCAATGATTCTAGCTTACATAACAAATCCATTAGCCAACCATGCTACTTCTATTTTAACCACAATGCAACTCACATATGAAAATTTTATGTGAGTCCACATAAGTTATGAAAACTAAATTTCACACTATTAGTATCTTTTAGGAAGCTTAGTAAACCAGAGTCATCTATCAGTCTGAGTTTCTAGATGTATAAATTGTGTGCTTTGTGAATCCCATTGCCTTATGATCATTTTAGTATACATAAGTGTGTAAAGTGAGAAGGTCATTGAAGAAATTACTTCTCATGGAAATTAGTAGTGGAAAAGATAACTTTAATGCATAATCAGACACTTAGTTGAAGAGTTACTACAGAAGTTTCAATTGCTCAATTAGACTAGAAAGTGCATTTTCAACTTTAAAACATGGATAGAAAAGATAGCAGGAAAAGGACCAAATCTGTTTAACCTCAGCAGTGACTCTATGAAGAGTGAATTTAGATATTATAATGAAGTTAAAATGCAGGTTAACAAAGCATTATGAAAAAATACAACCCACAAGTTAAATACCCCAAATGAAAAGTCTAAACCAACTCCATAATGTATAGAAAAAATATTTCAGCTCCACCTACTGCAATGTTGCTATGATTGAACCAAAATCCTACTGCAGTGATTTTTTATCTATTTATTAGTTGACAACTATAGTTATATTAATTTAGTAAGAGATGAAGCTTCTAGGGACCTTGACAACAACCCATTATCATAAAATAGAGAAAATTTCATGTTACCTACCTTTGATGCTTTGAGGGACCTTTTTACCCTTCTTGGGATTCTGTTGGCTTCCATTTTAGAGGTGAAAGACCCTCCCTTTTTGGTATTTGTAGTTTCAGTGGGAATTCAACCCTCACCCTATTTTGTT
The DNA here is from genome assembly GCA_027943335.1 of Chamaecyparis obtusa. Classification (NCBI taxonomy): domain Eukaryota; kingdom Viridiplantae; phylum Streptophyta; class Pinopsida; order Cupressales; family Cupressaceae; genus Chamaecyparis; species Chamaecyparis obtusa. Next base: position 783,902 of record BSBK01004469.1, read on the forward strand.
TGTTCTACTATATTGGATTTGGTGAATCCAAAGTATTTTCATTTATATTAATTAAAATGCTTTGCAAATATATTGGCTTACGTCTAGGTATTTATATTATTTCGTAAACATTCAACAATCACTGTATGACCACCAAACTATCACCGAATGACCACCAGGAAATCACCGTATGACCACCCAACATCACCATACATCCACCAAGCCATCACCGTATGACCACTAGGTGTCATCGTATGACCACTAGGCAATCATTATACAACCACCATGCATCACTGTACGACCACCAGACAATCACTATACGTCCACTAGGCCATCATTGTATGACCACCAGGCAATCATTGTACGACCACCAGGAAATCACCGCATGACCACCAGGCCATCACCATATAGCCACGTGACACTCACCGTACGACCACCAGGAATCACCGTACGACCACCAGCATCATCGTACAACCACCCTACTTCACCCTACGGCCTCCCAACACCTCACCTACTCCTTTGTACAAACTCTAAAGGGTTGTGAAGAGGTAGTGTGACAATCTTTCTTTCTGGGAGTGTGGTCAAGAACATTACAGTGGTATAAGAGCTGGTGATTCTGCCAGCTTGTGGGTATTGAACGAGAGTTTATTCAAGGAAAAGTAGGAGATATCACTCAGTCAGTGGAATGGAAGACCAAGATTTTGTCACTAAAGTCATGACTCTCTTGAGAGAGCTCACTATGAACTAGACATAGATAAATGACACTCAGTGCCTCATGGAAGAGACACTGCGAAAATTGGCTGAAGGCAAGCTATCTAATGAACAAAGTGACAATTTTGTCTTAGGAAGGGAAAATCCCCAAACCGTACGCTCTCGATTGTCAATGCCAAATTTCCCTCCATGGGCGGAAGAACAATGTAGAGAGAAACCGATTTTCCATTAAATATAAGATCAACTTTGGGAAGATTGGAGGAATGCAAACATGGAAGGAGATATATCCTATAAAGATTATGCTAAGCTGAGAATGAGATACTCGGGTGGAAACAAGCATGGCTATTATTATGAAAATATCAGACATAAGATGGGAAAAGTTAATCTGTCATCCTTTGATGGGTCTAGATTCATCATAGCGCGTGCATGGGTGTAAAAAGTAAACACATACTTCTAGCTCAACCCTATGCCAGAGGATGAGGCTATCAAATTTGCCTCTCTACATCTGGAAGGAATAGCCCATGAATGGTGGCATCATGGCATGGTTACTCTCGACCACAATCAAATTAATTCCTACCTAAATTCACTAAGAGAATAATAGATCATTTTTATGGAAGGGATTTGGAACTGAATCTCAAAGAATTGGCTCAACTAAAGCAATTTGACATTGTCGATGGTTACATAACAAAATTCTATAGAATGTCTGTCTTGGTAATAGATATTTTAGAAAGATGATTGGTGGTACTATTTATGGATGGACTGGCAGAACCCTTAAAGGGATGGGTGAAGGGATTTAACCCCATCACACTTACGGAGGCAATTAAGAAGGCACGTGACATGGTGACATCCTCTTCTTCTTCCACCAAATATTACTCATAGTCCAAACTACCTCTCGCTCCAAGGGACAAAGACAGCGGACCCCCACCTAGGAAACCCCTGTTGGATGAGGCAACTACCCAAGAACTTAGAAGGAAGAAAATTTGTTTCAACTATAAGGAGCCATAGGTACCGGGACATCAATGCCTTGGCAAAGGAAAAATCCATTACATTGAGGTTTTATTTGACGGTGAGGAGGAACAGGCACCGAAAGACAAACAAGATGAACAACAAGCTTCTGGGGAGGTAAATATCAATCAAGAAGAAAAAATAGCCACTCTTGAAGAGAGGAGGTGCCATTGCTACTCTGGTGGGAACTCCAAGGTGTACTATGTTCTAGGTCCAGGGTACCCTCCAAGGGCAACGGGTCATGGCCATGCTTGACAGCGGAGCCACACTCAACTTCATTAACTCATCGCTGGTGAGTCAGAAGTGTAATACCCCAAAAATGGGCTATAAGTTCATTAATCTCCTACATCTTCAATTCGAATGAAATCGACATCAAAGTCCTAATCTAAGGCCATCTAAACATCATCGAATCATAATTGATTATCTTAAATTCTGCATCAGGGAATATTCTTAGTAATATTCTTAATCATCATAATTATCTTTAATTTTATAATTATTTGGCAATAAATCACATTTATCATAAAGTTTGATTAATTGAATATTTTCATATTTAATTAATTAGATTTAATATTTGCCACTTAGTTCTATAATTAAATTTAGTTCTATCTATTATTAATTGTATTATTTAATTTTGACAATAAATCTAATATCATATGAATAATTGATTAAATTCTTATTTAATCAATTAAAGTAAATTATCATTATTTAATAATATAGTTTTTAATAAAAGTTTGATTAAATAATTGATTAACCCATAAATCAATTGTTTTATTTTTAAAAGCAGTTATGTTAGAAATAAATCACTTTATTATTAAATTAATTCATAAATAAAACATGCACAATCATAAAAGCAAACAACTATCAATTATCAATTAAAGCTAAACTCTATTTTGAGTTAAAGCTTAGCTTTTGCATGTTTTTGTGAGTTAATTATCTTTTATTTAAAAATAACTCAAAAATCAACCTGAGTTATTTGAGTGATTTATGGCTTTTTTTCCATGCACCTCCAAAGCCTTGGATTTCTATAAAAACAAGGCTCATCTCTTCATAATTCATCTCTCAAATTTGCATCCAAACATCTCATATTTTTGCACAATCACGTTGGAGAATTGGAATTGAAGAATCAAAGCTCTTGCGAATCGACATCTTTGTGAGATCAATCTTATTTTTGCATTCATATTGCATATCATTATTAGATTAGCATTGCATATCAATTTTCAATAGCATTTATAGCATATCAATTTCATCTAGCATAGATTCATATCAGTTTTTATCATTCTTATTGCATAGAAAATATTAAAAAAATAGCTTAATTACATTCAATCTCATATCTAGATCAATTGCATTCAAATCCTTCATTTAGGTGTCGTCTAGGTCACTGATCTCGATAACAATCTGAGAACATTAATCTTGCACCTATTAGAAGGCAGTAAATCGCTTGGTTAAATTAGATTTTAATTTTGCACGATTTGATTATAGCTAACCTCTAATATTTTACTGAAGTGTTGTGTTTATAGATCAAGTACAATTTTCACACACACATTTCTGGCACCCACCGTGGGGCAACCCACCTTTGCATGCTGGTTTTGATTTTTTTGGGAGCTAAAACTCCAAAGTTTCAAAGATTTAATTTTATCTCCCAAACAGCTTGAATTTTTGGTCTGAAATTTTTTTTGTAGGTTTCTGACATATCAAAGAAGCTACAGTAAAAAATTTAGAATTTTTTGAAATGTTTTGAATTTTTAATAATTTTTTCTTTAAATTCTAGAAAAAATTAATATCTGACGCAAATTATCATATTTTTTGGAAATTTTTATATTTTCAGAAATCTCTTTAAATTCTACAGGGGGTCCATTCTTTATGTTTTAAATTTGGACATGATATCATAGCTCAAATAGTCAATTTATAAAAATTGGTCTATTTTGATAAAACGGGTCTCTAGGGCACAAATGAAAAGATTTTTTTAAAATTTTTGCATTTTTAGAAAGCTCTTTATTTTTTAGTAGGGGTCTCTATTCTGAATTTCTATTTTTGTTGCCAAAATCATATCAAATAAATTAGATCTTGTTGACTAGGTCAAATGCAGTGCAAAAAAATTAAAATTTTGTGATGGGTATGCACTTATTTTTCATATGATTCAATGCATGATATGAGTTGTCATTTGGATTAATTTTTGGTTATTATTTCTCCTAAAAATTGATTTTTAGATCTAACCTTAGGGTTTTCATAAGTTGAATATACCTTGCATATCTTGTTTGCTTGTTGGCTTGTTGGAGAGTTCGTAGCTTGCTTGCATAGTAAAGCTCAACAAAAATTGCTAAAAATCAGGTAAAATCTACTAAGCGCATTGCAAGGATCCTAGGTATTCTCATTCATCTAATAAAATTTTAATTTGGGACTTAAAATAAATCTCTTATGTGTCAAGCTTGTGTGCATCTTTTCATGCTTTTGATCTATTTCTACACACTTACATAATTGATACTAGGTTGTGAACCCTTAAGGATTCATTAAGTAGTCTTAGAATATTTGTGATTGATCTTGATTGCTATCTTGGGTTATTGGACTCACTAATCCTCCGGCCCCTCATTTTCGCCCCGTGGTTGCAATCTCAACGCCATAAAGGGGAGGGGTCGACAGGACAGAAGCGTTAAGTGTTCCACTTGGCAACCCTTTTGTGCTTTTAAGAACTCACTTATTTTCTAAGTTCGGGACTCATTTTTAGCTTGTGTGAGGCATTAAGTATTCCACCTTGTGGACTCATCTCATATTCACTTTAAACGTTAAGTGTTCCTCTTTCTGCTTTTTGGGTACTTTTGGTAGATTTGCTTTTGGAAACATACATTTGTGCTCACATAGTAATTAGGCCCTATGAACACTATTCATGATTCTTGAGAGATTGGATTCTTAGCAAAATCCTTCTTGACGACAGAATCCTTGTAGGTAGGGAGGATACTTAGTGTGTTTCACATTCAACTTGGTTAGTGTGTCTTCTCTTATTGATCGATACATTCTCTCCCAGGAGAGGTTGATAGATCACGTGGGGTTGACATCATGAGCTTTGGTGAATCAAAATTGGTTAGTGTGTCTTCTCTTATTGATTGATACATTCTCTCCCTGGAGAGGTTGATAGATCACGTGGAGTTGGCATCATAGACCTTGGTGAAGTAAAACTTTGTCTTAGCGTGTCGAATTAATCTGCTTGCTTTGTTTGGGTTAAAAGTGAAGAGGTGTCAAAAACCTTAGATCTGGAGCCAAGTCCCCTTGTGGTATAAATCTGTGAGTCACCTTTAGAGAGGGTTAACCATAACTGATAATCCCTTCACAGGGCAAATTGCGTTGATGGAACCTCAAGCGGTAATAGCCATTTTCGCCATGGTAGTGACAGCCGCTATATAAATATCCTTGTGGAAGAAATATCCACAGGTATGGTTCATTGTTGGGTTGTTAGATCTCCCTAGCAGCTCTTGAAGATTAAGTTCTCAGACTGTGTCAAAACCCTGGTGCGCCGGGATTGGAGTTCACCTCTTTGAATCATAAAAGTTGCAAAGTCAAACCATTACTAAAAACCCTAGAGAGGCCAATTTTTCACTTTCAGGTATATGTGTGTTATTGTAAAACTTTTTAGAACATACACAATTAGTACTCTCAGGGATTAGCACAATTTAGTCACTTGATTGTTCATGCGCAAGATTTCTTTTGCCCTTGTTCATTATTTTCAGATGTGCTTGGAATCACTTGCTTGCTGTTCTGCATGCTTGTTTATCTACTTGGCTATTAAAAATGATCAAATCTGGTATAACCTTCAAAATTTGGACAGTACAATTTGCTAACAATCCAAAACTGAAAACCTTAAATTTTGCAAAATTTGACGTAAAATTCTTTCTGGAGTCAAAAGTCATTTCAGGAAGTCAAAAGTCATACGAGTTTTGTCAAGTGTCGTTTCAGTATTGCCCATCTGTCGTATGATTGAGAACCCAATGTCGTATGAGTTTTCAAACCAGCAAATTCAAGAAACTCAAAACCCTGTTAGCAACTATCGTATGATATTGACAACTATCATTTCATTGCTACCCAACTGTCGTATGAGTTTAGCAACTATCATTTCATAGACTGCCCAGTGTCGTACGAGTCTACAGAGTGTCATTTGGAAAAATTTGAGAGAGTTGTCAGAAATTGTCAAATTACAAGATATCCAATGTGTCAAATTACAAGATATCCAATGTTTCCAGCCTAGTTCTAGAATCTGTCAAAAATATCATTGTGTCAAGAATAAATCAGTAGCTATTGAAAATTAGTACACATGTCTCAAAGAATCAGTACACATGAGGAAGAAATTCTAATCGCCGCTATGATGAAGCAGCTGCAAGCTATGCAAGTCCAGCTTGACAAACTTGAGAAAGAAAAGGAACCTCTATACTCTTTTCCATTTGATAAAGACTTGTACATGTCACCATGCCCCCGAAAAAAATTTGAGCAATATGATACCTCTTCCATGGAGAGTGACACATCTAGCTTTGGAGACTATGATGACTATGACGACAGACAATGTAATGATACCTATGACACCTCTGTTCCTAAGAGTCCTCCTCATCATTCATTCCTACTTACTACAAATGGGCCGTCATATTGGATAGATCGTGATGGTGATCCATATGATTCTGATTTTGAAAGAGACTTTGATGGATTTTGTGGACAATACCTTGATGATGATCCATCTACTACTGCTGAGGACTATAAAATACATCGTGCTAGCTTGAAACATCAATACTATAAGGATCTCTCCTCTAAGAACTCTCAGGCTGAAAATAAAGATTACACTCTCAAGCAAGATCATGTTAATGTTGGACCTTTGTCTTGTGATGGTTCCCTTCCATCCCCTACTTCCTCCAATACCCATACATTTCTTAAAGCTTTCGAGTCTTTCAAATCTTTCACAAAACCTTCATCTGACACAAGCCTTGATACTTTTCATGCGGTTCCCTATAGTTATCCTCCAGGACTACCTCTTAAGGAAACTCAAGCTAACCTTCACTTGGCTGCAAAGACTTTCAATAATGATAAACCTAAAGAGCCTAAGCCTTCATATGCTATAATCCCTACTTCAGCTAGTCCTCCACCATCTCTTCCAAAGTCATCCATACAATCCCAACATGCTTCCTTGTCCTTAGAAGTGGCTCCATGTCAAGAGGACTCTAAAAATGATGAAGAAAAGAACATAAAGAAAGATCAAGATCAAGAACCCTCCATGTCATCCACTCCTTTTCATGATGTCTCTTATCCGCCTCAGGGTTCTTTTGATCTTGTACCCCCTTTTTCATGCATTCCACCATGTCTTAAGTCTTCACCTAAGCAAGATCAAGCTACTACTTACACTATTGAGCTTATTGACAATCAAAATAACCTTACTACGCTTGCGCTTTCCAAAGATGATACTTCTATTAAGGTTGGTAAAAATGGTGTTCCTTCCAATGTTAAGCCTATTGAAAATCAAAAGAAAAATTATGTGCTTGTGCTATCCAAAGATCCTTGTCAAGATCAAAGTCTTCCATCTTCTTGTTCTACCACTCCATGTTCACTTCCACTTTCTACTCTTCCTAAGTCTTTGCAAACTTTGAACAATCCTATCAAAGAAGGTGCTCATATTCAAGATGTACATGATTCTATTGAAGATCTTAATGCTCACTCTAAAGATGCTGATATCCTTGGTTGTCATATAGATGCTGATGAACTTATTGATTATCCTTTTGCGTCTTCCACTTCCATCCTTGGACTTCTTCCACCACTACAAAGATCTTCACGCCTTCCTTTCATCTTGGGTCCTTATGTCCCTTCACTTTCCCCTCCTAACTCTTTGAATTTTCCATCCATCTTGGGTCCTTACATACCTCCATCTCCCATCTTTCCTCAAGATCAACATAGATGCATACCCTTGAATCCTTTTCATCCACCCACCCATCTAAACTAGTCGTATCCTCCCTCTTCCACAAATCCCAAGTCTTTTGGAAGTAACTTGAATGTTCAATACAAGAAAAAGAAGCAATACAAGAATCCATCAAAAAGAGAAGATCACCATGTCTCCTCTAAAGGACATGGAGGCATAAAGTCAAAAGAGATATCTAAAAAAAAAACTACAAGACAAGTATGGGTTCCAAAATCCATCATTGAAGATATTATCTCTAAATCATCAAAAAGAAATAAAAAGCCTATGACTATATGGATTCTAAAGTCTCTCTTGAAAGATTCTGGTGTTGAACAAAAAGTGAAATTAACATTCAAGCTTCCAAAGGCTTCCACTACATCTCCTTCCAAAAATATTCTTCCATTTCATGCGCCCAAACCTCAACCTCTGCTATCCATTCGCCATATTCCTTCATGTATTCCTTCATTCACATTTCCTCCACCCTCTCGCTACCCTTCAAGGTGTGTGTTTACGTTGATCTTGCCTTCCTTTCCATCTACCCTTTCACAATCCTTCCATTCATTAACCTTCTACCTTTTATCATTTTTCCTTATTTGTCTATTCCTCCTATCTTCCAACCTCACTTGCCTTACATAAAACCCTATCCTCCATTTTCTCTTTCATCTCCCTTTCCCTATCAGCATCTTTGAGCATATCATTTTGAATCCTTGGGTTATCATATTTTATCCTTTCAAGGAGCATTATCTAAAAAGCTTGCCTTCTTCCAAAAAAAAAAAAAAAAAAAAGAGAAATAAAATAAAATTGAAAATGTGCCTTGGTGAAAACCTGGAAACAGAAACCTTGGTAGCAAAAGTAAAGAGAAATAAATTCATCTTATGGTGAAAACCACTTCTTTGTGGCACCTTGGATAAGTACCATGATGAAAACTTGGCAATCAGGCATCATGCGTAGTTCTTCTACATATTTCATCCATTCCATCTTCTCTTTTTTATCTTGACAATGTTGATCTATACACGAACATTTGACTATTTTGTGAGCTATCTTCCGATGATCTTGCTTTCATTCCCTTCCTTTTTAGCCTTCATATTTATTTTCCTCCATTCATTTTAGCCTTTCGCTATCCTTTTCTCCTTTGGTCTTGATCTAATAAAAAAAGAAAGAAAGAGTAAAACACAGTGCTATGAAGCCTCTTGACATGTCTACTCCTTTGGATTGCATTCTTTCCTACTCTGGCATTACACTTTTGTGACTTATCCTATGCTAGCCTTTCATTGCTTATCCAAATGTGCTTTACATAACAATTTTTTCCTAGCTTGGGTATTCTTGAGGAGTTTTCCCTTGAGAATTTCTTCCCTTCATTCTCCTTCATTCTCTTGTCTTCCATCTCCTCCACCAGCTTGTCAATCCCTCGTGTTCTCCACCTTGCTAGACATTGGGACTACACGATATGATCTTGCTTGGGGGTTTGCAATGGAAAAAGATGTTATCAAGTATACCAGTATCAGAATCAATATTAGAACCAGTATTAGAATAATTATCAGAATCAATATCAGAATCAGTATCAGAACTAGTATCAGAACAATTATCAGAATTAGTATCAGAATCAGTATCAGAATTGATATTAGAACAAGTATCAGAATGCCTACAGGGGCTACACCTTTTGCTTTAGTTTATGGGTCTGAAGCGGTACTACCTATTGAGGTTGAAATTTCATCACTAAAAATCAGAATGCATAGTCTAGTAACTGATGATGACTATAGAGTGTCTAGATTGTAAGAACTGGAACTACTACATGAGTGCAGACAAGCAGCATATGATCATCTCAGAGTATATTAGAAAAGAATGTCTAGAGGCTACAACAAGAAAGTCAGACATAGAGAATTTCAGGTTGGTGATCTAGTTTTGAGAGAAAATCTTAAAAATCAATCCCATCGAGAACGCAAGGGGAAGTTCGAACCCAATTGGCTAGGTCCCTTTGTTATCACTGCTACTTTTGGCTCTGGTGCCTATCAACTCTCAACGACTGAAGGAGAATAGCTCTGAGAACCAATCAACGTTCTCCATTTGAAGAAATTCTATGCCTAAGGCATTCAGTGCTTGGTAAATGTCCTGAAAAAATCTTAAAAATCAGAAAAAGTCTTGAAAAAATGAACATCTTGGTGAAAACCTAGCAATAGGCGCCTTGATGATTCACAAAAAAAATTAAAAAAATATCAAAAGTACAAAAAAATTGAAAAAAAAAAAATACAAAAAAAAAAGGAAAAAGAAAAAGTGTCTTGGTGAAAACTTGGAAACACGCGCCTTGGTAGCAAAAATAGAATCTCTGCCAAGATGGTGAAAACCCGGCAAACGGGTGCCACTTGTTCCAAAATGCTCCATCTATCAACACAATCTTGATCTTTCCCAGCTTTCAGTCTTGCTTTAGTTTGTACATATCTCCTGGTTTGTTTTTGCATATCCTGGTTTCAATAAGTCGGTCTGTACACCAATCAGCTCAAGCGTCTGTATCCTATCAATGTTCAAATTTGGGGGCAATCAATGTCATATCCTATGGTCTCCCATGTATCTTAGACATTTCCTATCCAGTTAGAGTCCTTTGAAGCTTCCAGTTGAGTCTGTCTGTCTGTCTCGTCTCCAGAAAGGATTTTGCATCTACAACAATCAAACATCAAAACTCAACTGAAAACAATTTGTGCTTTTCATGCTTTTATCTCCTTGTATGCTTGCTGATCCGCATTGAGATTTTTGCATATTGTGTCCCTTCAAGCTCTTTGATGATGTCCTTTACAGGATTTAGAGGGTGATGACTGGGGGCATAATCTTTTCTTTATCTTCTGCTTGTATGTGAAAATCTAACAACTTTGGAAATTCTGGATTGAAATGGTGTCCGACTATAAGAGCCTCTATCCCAAATTGGATGGCCATGCGTACCTCGACCATTGATACCCGAAAAATTCAAAGACGTTTGATCTAACTATTATCTTTTTAAAGTAAATTCTTTCTCCTACTGTGAAACGTGATCTTGCCTAAGGAGGTGAACAATAAAGGGTCACTACGGGTAATTCACATTAGATTTAGAATGATCTTTTGATTGTTTGATGTGTATGTTAAATGCAAGGCATACTCAGGTCATCACGATGTTTATGTTTTGATGCTTGTACAAATTACTAAATCAAAATGGACATGATATTCAGGTCATCCTGGCGTTTGTGCCTTGATGCTTATATCTAATCCGACATTCTGAACATAAAGTCAATATTCATATGTCCATGTTGTTGTCCAGTGGGTGTTGTATTGATTCTTGAGCATACAAATCGATATTCATATGTCTATGGTTTCATGGCTAGTGGGCATTGTATTGATTTATCCAGTTACCTAAAAGTTCAATGATGATAACAAATCGACACATGATTAGTGACTAGGTCCTAGGTCTTAGGTTGCATTTCATCTTGCATGTCTCTTTGCATTTTGCATGTTTGCATGGTCTCACAATGGCTAAATAAACTTCGAAGCTTAAATGATTCTCCACTCGCATCTTCCAATCTAACAAGAGCTGAATCCCACATGAAGGTTCCTCCAACAAAATAGCAAGTAGAATCTTTTTTCGGGATCAAAATCAAAATCTGAGATCATTCATATTGTCAACTACTTACATAATCAACCTTCAATCATAGTAGAAATCTAGTATTCAACTTAACTGATTATCTTCCATCAAACTATCAAAATTTCAACTTGGTCAACTATGGTCAACTCATGGTTTAACCTAGTCAAACATGGTCTCCAGGACCTCTAAACGATGTAGAATGCATTCTCGAATGTGTTTCACCACACTTCTCAAATCAATTAACATGCTTCTAAACTATAACGCTGACTTTTCTTGTTAGATTTCAATTTCAATCCCGAAGGGGGCATGGTATTGCACATCATTCAAAGTCTGTCAATCAAGTCTATCAATATCTTTCATCAGTGATCAAGACAAACAATCATGTCTAGTTGCTGATTCATCAAAAGTCCTCATCGCTCGGGGCAAATCTATCATCATTTAGGGCATATCAGATTCATCAAGATCCATATCAATCTGGTATTCTCCTAATCTTGTAAACTATATCAGTTTTTGCACCCATCAGTTCATTAGTGTTCTTCCCTTGGTTCTTTGGCAACTGAAGGATTCGGATGTGATACCTGATAGTTCTGCTAAGACAATCGAGTCTAGAACAGGTCACTCACTTCTTTGCAATCCTAAGGTTTGGAATCAGGTGTTTTGACACTTTTTTGCAATCCGCGGTTCATCACTGCTATAGTGAACATTATCTTTGGTCATTCAGGACCTATTATCTTCATATCAAATCAATATCAATCAGCGTCTGTCTCATATCAATTATCAATATCAAACATTAGTTTCATATCTTTATCAAACACAGACTATCTTTGAACCACTGCGCTTCGCACAGTAATTCAAAGAGGGGCAAAATGTAGTACCCCAAAAATGGGCTATAAGTTCATTAATCTCCTACATCTTCAATTCGAACGAAATCGACATCAAAGTCCTAATCTAAGGCTATCTAAACATCATCAAATCATAATTGATTATCTTAAATTCTGCATCAGGGAATATTTTTAGTAATATTCCTAATCATCATAATTATCTTTAATTTTATAATTATTTGGCAATAAATCACATTTATCCTAAAGTTTGATTAATTGAATATTTTCATATTTAATTAATTAGATTTAATATTTGCCACTTAATTCTATAATTAAATTTAATTCTATCTATTATTAATTATATTATTTAATTTTGACAATAAATCTAATATCATATGAATAATTGATTAAATTCTTATTTAATCAATTAAAGCAAATTGTCATTATTTAATAATATAATTTTTAATAAAAGTTTGATTAAATAATTGATTAACCCATAAATCAATTATTTTATTTTTAAAAGTAGTTAAGTTGGAAATAAATCACTTTATTATTAAATTAATTCATAAATAAAACATGCACAATCATAAAAGCAAACAACTATCAATTATCAATAAGCTAAACTCTATTTTGAGTTAAAGCTTAGCTTTTGCATATTTTTGTGAGTTAATTATCTTTTATTAAAAATAACTCAAAAATCAACCTGAGTTATTTGAGTGATTTATGGCTTTTTTCCCATGCACCTCCAAAGCCCTGGATTTCTATAAAAATAAGGCTCATCTCTTCATAATTCATCTCTCAATCATCTCTCAAATTTGCATCCAAACATCTCATATTTTTGCACAATCACGTTGGAGAATTGGAATTGAAGAATCAAAGCTCTTGCAAATCGACATCTTTGTGAAATCAATCTTATTTTTGCATTCATATTGCATATCATTGTTAGATTAGCATTGCATATCAATTTTCAATAGCATTTATAGCATATCAATTTCATCTAGCATAGATTCATATCAGTTTTTATCATTCTTATTGCATAGAAAATATCAAAAAAATAGCTTAATTGCATTCAATCTCATATCTAGATCAATTGCATTCAAATCCTTCATTTAGGTGTCATCTAGGTCACTGATCTCGATAACAATCTGAGAACATTAATCTTGCACCTATTAAAAGGCAGTAAATTGCTTGGTTAGATTAGATTTCAATTTTGCACGATTTTGATTATAGCTAACCTCTAATGTTTTACTGAGTGTTGTGTCTACAGATCAGGTACAATTTTCACACACACAAGAAAAGTTTATGTACAGAGTCACACCAGGGATTTGACGTCAAGGTGGTGAGAGGAAACTTGTTAAAATGCACCCATCTGGTTCCACAACTGAGCATTACCATGGGGAACCACACAGTGATGGATGATTTCTTTGTGGTCAATCTAGATGACATGGAAATCTTCCTGGGCATTCAGTGGATGGAAACATTGGAAAAATACACTTAGAGCTTCAAACCAATGGAGTTCTCCTTTGAGGTGAACAACAAAAAGATTGTGCTAAGAGGGATGTCAAATGGAGGACTGAAGGAAGTTTCAACTCGATGGATGGAAGCAATCTTCAGACATGATGATGTGGTTTGGGCTGCACACTATTTTTCCTTGACAAAACCTATATGGGGAGAAAGAACTTCCCACCAGGATGAAGAACTTCAAATGGTTTTGCATAGACATCACCAAGTCTTCACCGAAATACCACTAGACATACCATGACATCGGGGGTTTGAACGCACCAATGAGATGGAGACGGGCGCCCAACCGGTTATCACTGTGCCATACCGCCACCCTAAGAGGTTAAAAGATGAAATTGAAAAAATAATACATGAACTTCTTGACAAAGATTGGATCAGGCCTGGTTCCAGTCCTTTTACATCATTAGTAGTACTGGTTAAAAAGAAGGATGGAACATTGTGAATGCGTGTAGACTATTGCATGTTGAACAAAAAGACCATCAAGACTAGGTACCCAATTCCCAGGATCGATGAATTGGTGGATGAGTTACATAGCACTATCTATTTCTCCAAAATAGACCTTCATTCAAGATATCACCAAATCCGCATGAGGGAGTAGGAGTGGAGAAAATAGCATTCCCTTTCCATTATGGTCATTACAAATTTTTGGTTATGCCATTCGGATTGACCAACGCTCCAGCTACATTCCAATCTTGCATGAACCACATTTTTGACAAACAACTACATAAGTTCCTGTTGGTTTTCTTTGATGATATGTTGATCTACAACAAGACATGGGAGGAACACTTAAGACATTTGGAAGAAGTGCTCAGGATTATGAAGTCATAGCTTTTGTTCTCCAAAAGATCCAAATGTGAATTCGGGATGACAAAGATATTATATTTGGGGTACATTGTTAGTAGCCGAGGAGTTCAGGTACATCAAGGGAAGATTTAGGCTATCTTGGATTGGCCACCTTCAGAAACTCTTTCAAAACTACATGGATTCTTTGGATTGTGTAGTTACTATAGATGGTTTGTAAAGGGGTTCTCACATCTCAGTGTGCCACTCACTGATCTGACAAAGAAGGGGTCTTTTCAGTGGAATGAACGGGCACATCAAACTTTTGAGAAACTCAAGGAGACTATGAGTTCTTGCCCAGTCCTTGCACTGCCAGATTTCACTTGACCTTTCATCTTGGAGTGCAATGCCTCCAGAGAGGGTATCAGGGCCGTCCTGATGCAGGACCGCCACCCAATCACTTTCAAAAGTTAGAAGCTCTCAGGGGTTGAAAATTTGTATTCCATATACGATAAAGAAATGCTTGCCATCATGAATGCCTTGACAAAATTCTAGCAGTACCTCATCAGATTTAAGTTCATCATCCGTACATATCACAACAACCTCAGACATTTTTTGGAACAATGGGAATTGAATGAGCAACAACAAAAATGGGTAAGTAAATTACAAGCCTTTGAATTTGACATTGAGTACATAAAAAGAAAAATAATGTAGTGGCTGACGCTTTGTCAAGAAAGTCAGCCATATGTTCCTTATCTCAGATATCAGTAGATTGGAGAGCACATTTGTTGGTCGAATACTCCAAGGACACATTTGCATGCCAAATCCTAGACAAATAAACACATGATGACAGGTATAAGGTGATTGATGATATTATTTTCTACAAAGATAGAATTTATCTGGTACCTGAATCTAAGTTAAAAGAAAAATCTTGAAAGAGATGCACAATTCGCCTCTAGCGGGACATCAAGGATACTTGAAGACCTACTGAGAGGCTAGGGAAAGATTCTAATGAAAGGGCCTAAAGAATGATATATTACAGTATGTCTAGGAATGCTCTACCTATCAACAAAATAAATCTAAACACACTCTACCGGTGGGTTTACTTCAACCATTATCGATTCCAGAAAAGAAGTGAGATAGCATCTCAATGGATTTCATCTTTGGGCTCCCTAAGGCACATGGGAAGGACTGCATCTTTGTGGTAGTTGACAGATTAACCAAGTATGCACATTTCTTTTCCATTTTAGCAGAGTTTTCAGCCTCACAAGTGGTAGACTTATTCTTTCGAGAGGTGTTCCGCCTGCACAGACTCCCTCGAAACATAGTGAGTGACTGAGATAGCTACTTCCTTAGTAATTTCTAGAAAGAATTATTTTGACTAGCAGGGATAGAGCTATTGCCAAGCACCAGTTACCACCTGAATTGTATTAAAATGGGTTCAATATCATTCAAATGTTTTAGGGGGAATATGAGATCTATTCTCAAACCCAAATTCCCAACAAGGAGATCCAATTTGATCAACCTAAAAGGCTAATGCAGAATCAGATCAATTTGATGGAGAATATGAAAGAAAGAATAAATCTGATGTTTCCCTAGGTATAATGTGTTATACTTGAAATTGAAATAATTGAAGTGCAAATACTAACCATGAATTAGGGCAGATTTGGAAAATGCCGAATTCTAGCTTCTGTATGAACTTTTTGAAGATTCTGTCACCTATTCTTGACTGGAAATGTCAAGGTGGACAAAACCCAGAAATCTTTTCTCCAAATTCACAAAAGTCGACTTTGACCTTTTAAAAGGTCAAAGACCACATTATTTATTTGAAATTCGATTTTGATTCTGTTCGCAGATCCTAAAAGATTGCTGAAAAGGGTATCCAAATTTTCTCTTAGATTTGAGATTTCACACCTGTACTTGCAAGAAAAATGGTTTTGTTTGTTTGTTTGGGGGGGGGGTTTTCCTTGGTCAAACCCCGGTTTGGAATCAACTTTAATATTGAAATTGAAATAGGAGAATTCTAGCAAGTAGTAGAAATGAATCTAACAATGAAGCTATGCAATTGAATAGATATGCTAATGTATTTGGAATGTAATCAAATATATTGATATGAAAGCTTGAACATAATATTATCAAACCTCCATGATTGTATGCTTGAAATCCACCTAAGAAAACAATGATATGGATCTTGAAGGAAGATCACACCACCATGGTGGCTAGATCTAGGGTTTGAATGATAGATCTTGAATGCTTGAGTCAAATCCCTTCAATAGCTTGAATGCTTGAATCCTTGATCTTCAATGGAGAACTTGGATGGAAAAGAACACTTGAATACTTGAATGGAATACTTGCTTGATCACCTTGAGAGCTTGAGCACTTGAATTTGATTGAGTGTGGATGGGATGAGAAAACTTGATGTGAAAATGAGAGAGGAAGGCCTCCTTTTATAGTGATCTAGGGCACACTCCTCTAGATGGGCCACCTTGGAGAATTAAATCTCAATTAGGTCCTCACCTTTAGAAAATATACCTTGATTAAATACAATTAAAGGATTTACCATTTCGGAGCTTGAAACAACAGACCTGGAGGCAGAGAAATAATTATCCCGAAAGCCAAACTGTCGACAAATGAAAATTTAAAATCTTGGCGGGAAGAGGTCAAGGTCGAGGTCGACCCTGACCTGGTCAAGGTCGAGGTTGACTTTGACCTCAGACCCTAACTTTGTCAGGTTCTGCAGCAAAGGTCCTAGAGATGTCAGAAACTTGGAAATTGATATTTGAACATGACTAGATGTCTGGAATAGACAGAAAATCCTCCGTTTGATGTGATGAAGGAATAGGAGGTCTCATTTCTGAATCCTACCTAGAAATAAAGCCATGAAAGAGGGAAAATCAGGAAATTCCTTAAGACCTTAACCCTAATTTCACCTAGAATGGAGAAATCAAGCATGGAGAAGAAGTGGAAAGCGGGGAGAAAGCCAAATACATGCAAAGATCCAATCAAGGTGCCAAACATGACTCTAAACCACTTACTCGGAGGGCTAAATGCTCTTAACATGGAAGTGATTCCATTTTAAGACAATACACCACCCCCAGAACAATGGACAAATAGAGATTGTGAAAAAATGTCTGGAAGGTTACCTCAGAAACTATGTTTCAGCACAATAGAGGGCATGGGTCAAATGGATACATCTAGGAGAGTGCTATTACAATACCACCTACCACATGTCCATTGGAATGGAACCTTTCAAAGCTTTGTATGGGTATGAACCTCCTTCATTTTTGGACTTGGCTCTAGTTGACAGTCACGCACTGAAGGCCAAGGACTAGCCGCAGGAAGGAATCTCCCTAAAGAAAAATCTCCAACGGGCCTAGAATCAGTAGAAAAGGTACACTGACAAACACTGAATTGAGAGGAGTTTTGAAGTAGGGGATTTGGTATACCTCTGACTTCAACTATACAGACAATCCTCTCTAAAGGCTTCTAGGAAGGATAAGTTGAGGCCACACTTCTACAGACCCTACCATGTGACCAGGAGAGTGGGCAAGGTTGCATATGAATTGGACCTACCTGAGGGAAGCCGAATCCATAATGTCTTCCATGTTTCTTGTCTAAATAAAGTCATGGGTCAGCAAGTGATGGTCTCCACAGACCTACCACCTGTCAACAACGAAGGAAAATTAGTATTGGAACCAGCAAGAATCGTCGACAATCGGGAGAAAATATTGAGGACACGCACTATCAAATAATTTCTTGTGCACTAGAAGGATCTACCCCTTGAAGATGTCACTTGGGAAGGTGAAGAGATTCTGGAGCACCCTAGCCTAAAATTTCTTGAGGACAAGCAATTATTGGGATGGGAGGACAGTAATGTCCCTATCATTAAATGAACAATAAAATTATTCTATTTGGGTCTCAATCGATTTAGTTTATCTTGGGCCCATTTTTATTTGTTAGCGTAGGTGTAGTTTTCATCGTTGGCTCTTTTGTGCACTCTCACGAGTTTTCCTAACAGGTCTTTATGCTCAGCGTGTAGGTTGGATTTTATATGTAGAGATTTGATATTTTATTTGCATTTGTGAATTCCTGTTGAGATTCTGTTGGCTGCCATTTTAAAGGTGAAAGACCCTCCCTATTTGGTATTTGTAGTTTCAGTGGGAATTCAACCCTCACCCTATTCTATTTTTTCTACTATATCGGTGGGAATTCAACCCTCACCCTACGGCCTCCCTGCACCTCGCCTACTCTTCCGTACGAACTCCGAAGGTCTATGAAGAGGTAGCATGATAGTCTTTCTTTCTGGGAGTATGGTCGGGAACATTATACTACATCCTTCACAGTGGATATGGAACCCCAACATACAATTTACAGACAAAAATTTAAAGATTTGAAAGAAGAAAATGACTTTGTGTTCCACTGTAATGAGATGCAACCTTTTATATGTTAAAAAATAGGGCTGTGGTGTAGTGTTTGGGACTGTGTTCAAACCTGAACAAGCATAGAGTCCGATGTCTGTGGGTGTGAGGGAAGGAGTTAGGCTCTAACAGTTAGCAAAAATTAATCCAACGAAGTAGACACCTTGACCTATTACATTTAACATTTAAAAAGGTGGAAAACATTATTAAGCAGATAGGCATCACCAAACAGAGAAGTTTATGACTATCTGATTTTGTATCTTCTTATCCAGATTGAAAATGCCTTGTTTTCCATAACTAAGCTCAGTTTTCTAAAAAAGAAATGCATCACATGATAGCATTTAATGGTAAAAATTTTAGATGTTTCCATTTGATGGCTTGTAATCTGCAATTGTGCACTAATTATAGAAATCTGTCTCCAATTACATACAAAAATTCTGTATATACAATATACTGAATATTTTAACTGAAAATCAAACTAATTAAAAACAGTACTAGTGTTGTTTGCCTAGTTAGACAAACATTGGCCTTTCCAATATGCAGAGTTTTTTACATGAGTTTCAAGCTTGTATCTAAGAAAATTCCTTTTGTCAGTCTGAATTGGTATCATTAAATCTTATGTTGTGCATGTGAATTGCCAGAACTTAGATAGCTAGGAAATGTTCAAGGTTGTTTTCAAGTAATATTGGTGCATCAAAGTGGGGCTGGATAGCCTTAACTGAGAAGAGGGGTTGCTCGCATTGTGGGAGGTCAATATTTTAATAGTTTCCATTGATCTCCCATTGATATCAAAAAAGTAAATTCAAAGCGCTGCCAAGATGGGGTGGAGATTGGTAAATCTATTTTAGAAAATTTTAGAATAATATTCTCAAGTCAGGATCCTTAGCTGATGTTAGATGGAACAAAATAAATTATTCTCTCAGGAGAGAGAAATTTTTTAATGAATACCCTTAAAGCTCTTGATGCTTCCATGATGATATCACAATTCACATCATGGGGACTACTTAAGTGTGTACATTAGTTGGGTTACATTTTTTTTTACTTGTTCTCAGTTTAAGAACTTAGACAAGACTTCCCTTGGATGGACATGAAATGGTGGGCCAAGTGTACAGGAAAAGTGGATGCATGGGTTACAACCTTCAGTTTTTCCTCAACAAAAATATATCTATTCAAATTAAAAAGATACTATATCATTGTAATATAGGAAGAGCTTAAATGATCAGTATGTTGAAGAAAACAAACTGATTGTTTAGGACAAGGACATGCCTAAACAACTAGTGCATTGGAGGTGGAACTAATTTACATTAGAAGCAGCTGATGTAAATAGTCAATGTGTTGACTCCAGTTTACACTAGGATATATTTATGGGAGGCCTCAATAAAGTTGGTGTGTTCCATGTTACTTATTACCAAGTCAATTGTAGATGAGATAAAGCACATTGTATGTTCAAGTCCATGGCAGAGCTGAAAGAAGAAATCAAGCTTTGTCACTGCACAAATTGGGGATGCCATCAAAGAGGCATATAGTAAGTCTAGATAAAGTTGGTCTTCCCAATATCACTCGTTACGAAATCAAATTATACATGAGTTGAGGTACCTTGTATGTTCAAAGTTCAAACCCACATTTTAAAAAAAAAGTAGCAGCTGGGGTGGCCTTTTATAGATACCAAGTATTAGAAAAAACAAAGCCAAAAAATATCAATGGACGGTTGTTATTGAGCACCTCAAGATCGGATATAGTATAATCCTTGCAACTATACAAGATGAGCTCTTAAGTGATCAAGATATGAATGCGACTACCTCTATTGTTGGACATGCAGTAATCCTATGTCAGAGCATTTAGTTAAACCATATCATGATCAAGCCTAGCAAATACTACTGTCATGGGGTAATCCATGACATGGATGAAGAGAGGGGCATCAATCATTAACATAGATAGTCATTTTATGGTCAAGAATGATAGTCAAATAAGCACCAAGTCAATAGGAGATCTTATATGATAGGATTTTCTCATAAGAAAAACTACGGAGTTACATATACATTAGATTAAATTTAATAATAAAGGCTTATCAAATTATTGGGGAACAAGTAATGCCAATTAGAGAAAATAGCTAATACTAGAAATAAATCAATGCCTATAATAATCAAAACCTAGCTGTGGGGTAAGGCGTCAATTTAGCAATAGTGACAACCATAATCTCCAGAGAACTCATTGCCATGAATGGCATATTGAAGTGAATTAAACAATTACATTTAATGATACAAGAAATCAATCAGTATGACCAATTAGAAACTTCGTCACAACTTTGTAACAAAGTGAAAGGAAATAATAGCTCTAAATAGTTGCTATTATTTGTATTGGCCATTAAAACACTTGGATAAGAATGAAAAAACCAATTAAAACTGAACATCATAACTTAAATTCATAAAATGGTGGTACATGTTGTTGCTAGTTGGAAGGAACTTTGTAATGTTGCTTATGTTATTCTAAGATGATTTTTCTTTCCCTGCAGGTTAAATTCCTGGGTTATCTTCTGTGCGATTGACTTAGAAGTTGTGGCCATTATGAATTTAAGTTTTGATGTTCAGTTTTAATTGGTTTTGTCATTCTTATCCAAGTTTTTTAATGGCCAATACAAATCTTCTATTATTAGGACTTAAAAAAAAATTGAATCCCCAAGTAAATGTAACATGCATTGTGACTATATTTAGTATCATCCAGTATTCAGTAATGGGTGTGATAGTTTCATATGGTCTAGCTTTTCCATAATTAATAATTAAATTTATAGACATTATTGTGTTCTATGATAGGTATGTATGTATCTCTTTAGGGAATTTTGTATCTAGCCAACAAAAGCTATAAAAAACACGGTATTCCAACACATCTCATAGAAGCAACTAAGGTTCAATAAGTTAAGGACCCATGCTGATGTTGTATCAAGAATACAAATCTAAAATTTTAAAATCAATATATCAACGTTTGTAACTATAGAAAAAAACATACCATATACCTAAATTGTGGTTCTAGTAAGACACCAACGATAATCAACAACAAGTGCATAAGCAGCCTGGGATGACTAGCTCTTAGGAGACTTTATACTATGTGCTTCATTGAGAACTACCATGTATCAGTGTATTGAGTGGCACACTTTCATCTTGAGAATTCTGCAAATTAAAAAAGAAAAGAGAAATTCATGTTATAAATAGATTGTATCAATTTTCAAATATTATTGGAAAAACACTTTTTTAGAAAAATTTACAATGTAGAACAGAAAATTTATCACCAACCTCTGGTTAGTATTCAAATGATAAGACCGTATAAGTTGTCAAGACTACATCCTGCTACAAACGAGTTTTGATGTCCTTTGTTTTTCTTTGTCCATAATGAACATACATAGACATGGCTCTAGGTTCTACATGGGTTTCAATTTCTATCTGCAAATAAACATAAAATAACATCCATGTCACAACCTTGGTATTAAAAGAAGCATGAAAAATGAGGTGATTACAAATTAGGCTCACCAATTTTCACCAAGCATGCCTATATAAGGATCCAGATGCTTAAATCAAAACCATTATTATGTGATTTCACAGTTCAATGTATTCAGCTGAGAAGTATGTTATACCTTCCACTGACCAAGTAAAGTCATTCGACATACTATAAGGTTCCCCCCTCCTTTATGTAGTCTAGTGCTTGGTTTCTTTAGCAGACATAGGATTTTCCTTTTTCTAGGGAACATAGGTGATTTGGGAGCTGCACCCATCCTAGAAGGATCAACCATTGTTTTTTCACAATAACTGTTCTCATTGAATGACTCAATAGAGTCCATACCACTACTCCATATTTACCATAATTTGCAAGGAGAAGTGATATTGCCATGACGGTCTTTCCAAACCCCATGGCATCTGCCAAAATCTTCAAGACACACCAAATTCACTCACTTTAACTAGCGATTTCATACAAAAATACAGAGAAATATGACTCTTTAATAGATCAAAGGAAACATAAAATACCCCTCCTTGAGTCAGTTGCAAGGCACTGGGAAACTCAATGGTGGCATCCCCTGAAAATGAATTAATAAATACTGCAGTCGCCCTCCTGTGAAAACATATTGATATTATCAACAAACATTTTAATCAAATGTAATAATATAGAAAGCTTGAGTTCTTCATACTTGTCTTCAAGATGGTATTCATCCCAACAGGGATGAAGAGTTCTTGCTGCCTCCTCTATTTCTATTCCCTATCTAATTGAGACATCTAGTACAAAGCTTTCTTCTGAGATGGGCGTAATTGGCACTGCAGAGTACAGGGTGGATCGATCTCCTACAAGGAAAGATTTTTCTGTGTTCAATGTGTTGTGATTTGACATTTAATCAACAATGGACAAGATAAGCATCAAGATTTTATATGCTTAATCACCTCCAAATTACATCTATCTAAGGTACAAATCATAATCAGACATAAACTCTACACCATTGATGTCTTATTTACTTTCATGAGAAGGCAATTTACTCCTTTTGTCTGCAGGCAACAATGATGATGGTATTCCAAAAGTGCCTTGATCACATGCCAGAAGTTCAGTAACCTTCTCAGAAGGAAGAGGTTGTTAGTGGATGGACAAACATAAAGTTTAAACATAATTCACTCAAGCGCCTTGGCATCTAGAGATTGCTTTTGGGTTAACTGAATATCTTGAGGAGTGAAATCTACCTAAAACCAAAGAAATTGGCAACTATCAAAGTGTAAAAGAAGGTTTTATAACCAACAATCACACTTTGGTGTGTAATGAGTACGCTGATGGTGATTGCATTCATTGATTTCATCATATTTTAACATACAATGGAGCACAACCTATGTCTCCATTGATAAGTTGTAGCTTTAGATCGATACTTGATTCTTTTGCAAGCACAAATGCCACATATAAATGTAGTACTTAATTATTGATTCCACAAGATTAGGGTGATTAAAGTTGGATGATTACAACAAAGTTAAGGTGGAAAACTTTAGGCCTCTACATTGGATATACACAAAGTGGATTTGTTGAAAAGGCTTTAGAAACTTTCAAGCAAATGCACTTGGAAATTGTAAAGCCAAATTACATAACATTGGGTAGCATCCCCCTGTTCATGCCAAATTGGGAGCTTTAAAACAAGGTATGGACATCCATCAAAGCATAAAGGATAGAGGCTTTTTATCTAATGTTGTAGTTTAACTGCCTTGGCAGACATATATGCAAATTGTGGAATCATAAATGGCACAATAGTATCTCTGAAAGAAATATGGTCTCAAGGACTGAAATTATTGTAGGATGTGCACAAAATGGAATTTTTGAAAAATCTTTAGAGACTTCCAAGAAAATGCAATTGACAGGTGTAAAGACAAATTCTACAACCTTTGCCAGCAATTTGCCTACCATTGATAAAATAAGATCTTTAAAATAGGGTATCGATATCCATTAAAACAATATGGAGGGTAGATTTTTGTCAGGTATAATTGGAAATGCTCTGGTATACATGTATGCAAAATGTGGAAGCACATACAAGGCATGTGGACTGTTTGAATGCCTCAAATAGATGTCATCCCATGAAATTTAATGATGCAAGATATGTAGACAATGGATTTTATGCTCATGTATTAACACCAGATTAAAAGAAAATCACACTCTGTATCAGAACACAGTGGCTTTCTAAATAAGGCATATTGTAGGCATAATTTGAGTATGTAGGTGATTAACAAAAAACTTTGTACATATTCAATATAATGTGTAGAAGAAAATCTAAAAGAAATATCCCTAACGTAATGAAAAATATGAACAATGATGAAAGAACATGTAACAGAGAAGCCAATTCAAATAGAGTGATCACCATGATCAATGTTAAAAATTTGACTTGGAAACAACTAAAAAATGGAATTTTAGAGATAATATTTTATTGGTTAGCAATGATGTTAAGATTAGTGAATCTGGAGAGGGGTTCAGAGACATAGGTGAATGGAATCATTGTTAGTGTACTCATTGCACACTAAAGTGTGATTTCTAGTTAAAAAATTTAGGGAATTCTCAAGATAGCCAGCACATACATGAAGGTCAGATTGCACACATAATGATCACCTATGGGTGTAATGAAATAGATTTACTAATGTGGTTGAAGTATTTACAGCCCTCATCCACTAAATGTACATTACTGCATGCACCTAGAACACAAACAAAGATTACAATGTTAGAATTTCCAGAGAACATTAATTCAAATATTTTGACAGCTTCCTTGCAAAATAATTTTTGCATATATCTTGCAATCATTACATTCCATGAGATGACATCTCTTTGAGTCAATTTGCAAAAACTTGAGGTTCTTTGTTTATGATTCCACATTTTGCATAATGTTCATGGCAATTATAGCATGCCAACCATGCCATCTTCCATTTCATCTCAAAATTTGGGATTTGGAGGTCTTCCTTCTGGATGGTATTTAGCATCCTTCTGGTGGCCTTTCATCTTGACGTTTTTCTTCAAACAATCTCCCAGTTGCTCTTTCCCAAGTTTGAAAGTTGTATTGTTATATTATATTGTACACGAATTCATCTTTTTTGATAAACTTGTTTTTTAGTTTAGTCATTGATCTTAATTTGGTAGGAGTAGAAATCCTTTTTTATCTTCTCTTTTAATTGACTGTTCTCTACGTGATATGTTTGGGTTTTTTAGTTCTCACATTGTGGAATACATGGGCATACAGGGATCACAAACTGCATAGGTAGTATAGCAATATGTTGTTTGTTATCTGCATGTGTCAATATTTGTTTTTCTAATTGTAGTTTGTTGTAATTATGTGGTTCTACTCAGAGATCTTCCACGCTTCAACAAAATTTGATAATTAGATTAGTGCTCCAGGATTTGGGTTATCTCTTACAAGCAACATAGGGGCTAGGATAACAACTCTGCTGCCATTATGGGTGGGCGAGCAGATGTAGATGCAGGAGGCTTGGTGAGAAGTATTAGTATTGGTGGAGGTCAATCTATATAAGGATCATCATCCCGTGCTGGAACTGGTGGCATTAACATACAAGGGCCTGGTAGACCAATGAGCACCATCCCACAACAAGGTGTGCAACTGCTAACTTTTGAGGAATGAGAGAATAACTGGGAGCCTGAAGGACAATTGAGAGTTAGTCCACATGTACATTCCTGATCAGTACAATTGCTACATGGTGATAAATTTGTTGCAATGGTCATTAAAGATGATAAACTGATTGGATTTTTTTTTTAACTTGTTGATTGGTGGACAGAATAATTTGTAGCAATTCGTTTTATAAAAACACTTGTTCAGGGAGTAGAATTGTTGATCATGCACGTCAGAGTGAAAGGAATATTGAAAATTTTGAATCACAATTTTGACAAGAGTTCTTGTATTTTAAGGTTGAACATAATTGTTGGTTGATTTCTACGTACACTCTCTTGAGAAGAAGCTTTCTTTGATAAGACAAATATGATCATAAAAGGATTTTAAAGGTGTGCGGTTTAAATTTTGTTTACATTTTGTTGGTTTCCAAAATGGGAGTTTATGCTCTAACAGGAAACCAATACATCTACAGATTCTGAGGATTGGTTGGATCCAAATATTTAACTCTAGAGATGATTGGACCAACTATAGGGTCTTAGTTTTCCCTCTGCGCTTCTGGCTCTGCAAAACCAAGGGGGATGATCCTAATCTAGTAACAAAACTTGATTCACTGATTAATTAACTAGATTTAAATGCAACAGATAAATGACAAGAAAACAACTAAATGATGACCATTCATTCATAGATTTTCTCTATCACTACATGGTAATTTATTCTGCAAATCACTGAACTTCAAAGAATTTTGACAATTTTATGCTTTAAGATGGAAATACCAGTGGAATCCCTTAAACACTTATCTCTATGAGAAGAACCTCATTGCTGGCCAGGGTCTTATCCATTGGGCTACACCTCCACTGCAAGACTGTTATGCATGAACAAATATACTGAACTTTGAAAGATTTATTCCCCTTTGAAAATACTAATCACCCTGTGGTGGATTTTATCAAAGGTTCCTAGATTCACACTACTTACTGGTGTATCCTTAAGAAAAACTTCAAAGAATTTATGTCACTTTCAAAGCTTATTTAATCTGATCCTAGATCAGAGCTGAGAAATATAGACATACACACAGAGATTATCTATGCAATGAATTGGAACAATTCATAACTCAAACAGAAATACTCAAGGAGAGATATAAATCTTGGATTTTATTCAAATGCTATATTATATCATGCTTACAAAATGCTTTACAGTATAACCTTATGAAAATAACTTGAACTAGAAAATATTATGCTTCTATAGAAATAATGTCTAAAAAATAGTCTATGATATCCCAAACTCAAGAAACTTATCAGTAAAATTGATCAAGTTCTCGGTCCTTTTACACTGATCCTAGTAATCCTTTTATAGAATAAGGATTGCAAACAAGCTTCGGATCATCTTAGAAAAGACAAGAAAGAAGTCCTCAAATAAGACAAAAAATGCAAATAAAAACTTTCTTGTTACAAAACTTTGAGATGGATTGTAAAGATGAGTGCCAAAATCTTGCAATAGCTCCCAAGGTCAGTTCAACTTCTGCCATGAGTTGTATCCGTGCCTATGATATCTGCTTGATATCTTTGTCCATTTTAGCTTTGATCCTGAGGATTTGGAATACTGCCACCTGCTGCTTCTTTATTTGATGCTTCTTCTTCTTCTGAACACTTTGAGAGATATGTTGATTCCCAGGTCATACAGGTCTCTTCACTCAGCCAATGAAAGGCAAGCACTTCATCCCTCTTCGATAGTAATTTGTTCCACTCAGTAACCAATTGGTGAACCTCTATTCTTACATTAGCAAAATATATCCTAGCATCCTGAAGGAGTTCAACAAATTGTATGAATGGGATATTATCATCTATACATAAAATGGAGTCTACTTTAGACAATACTTGTCTATCTATCTGCTCCGTCCATTGAACTTTATCTTTAATTACCCCATCTGCCTTCATAAGACCAGGAAAATTTTAAAAATCATCCTGGAAATATCTCACCCTAAAGATTTATGACTTTCTTCTTATACTCCCCCTATTTACCTCAAAATCAAAAAGATCCTTAATAAACCTATAAGTGCTTGTTAGCTCTATATTCACAATACACTCATCCTTAATTTGGTCAAAAAATGACTTTAGACTATCTCTTCTTCTAGACCATCTTTCCAAGGTCTTGTCCACAATAGCCACTTCTTTTTGAAAAGATGCTAAGATGTCTGCCAATTGTTGTGCAGACTTGTATACTTCTTTAGATCTCACCTTTGCAACAAAATGTGAAACAACATCCTTTATCTTCTTATCAAACATCTCCTTTACTTTCTAATCAATATCTTCCTCATCTATGGAAGGAGGAAGAGGGGAAGGAGGAAGTTCAACAATAGGGCTTGATGAGGAAGGCCTAGCAGGGGAGGAAGATATCTACATCTGTTCTGATAATTGTATTGGGCCATGCTCTCCCAATCTCTTCTTTAAATTTGTAATCAGAATATCTCTCTCAAGAATCCTCTGTTTCAACTCACCATAAACCTTCAAAATAGTTTCCAATTTTGTAGTGAGCTCTTCCTTCTCTTTAACTTCCTTTTCTGCCACTTTTTCTGTTAATTGTGTTGTGGCCATTACCATACCTGATGCTTCCATCAAAGAAGTATCAGTAACCCTTCTTACAATTAGACTCCCTGAAAGGTCATCTTTGACGATTTGTTTTCCCTTGTTACTTTCATTCTTTCTTAAGGACCACATTACCAAAGCTTGGTGATTGTCACTGAAAGTGACCTGTTTAATAGCCTGTTCTACTTCTTCTTGAGTTCTATGGAAAGGAGTGGTCTATTTTCTGACTACATCAAAAACTACTACATCAGCTATATCCCACTCTAGGAGGATTAACACTCCTGACACTTTTACCATATCTCTTCCCCGTTCTGGAATGATTTGTTTAAACTTTGTAGTCATCTATGCTTTCACTTCCTCCTCTATGATTTGTAAATTCTTCTCTGGATCCTCTTCATGTTTCTTCTCACAGATTTCTTGAAATTGCCTGATGTTTAATTTCCAAAGAAATTGCATGAAGACCCTAGTTTTAACAAAAGTATCATCAACCAAAAATTCCTCACAAGCCTGCTTGATTATAGGGTCTAACTCTGTACCTACCAATTCCCCTACCATTAAAACCAACTTGGGCTCTTCTAGTGGTTCTGGCACTCCCTCATTTATTTCTTCATAGGTCATAAAGATTTGACTTAGAGCATCTACCTGGTGTACTTGTTCTACAATCTCTTGGTCATCAAAAATTCTTAGAGGAGACTGTGATGGAGAATACTCTTTGTCAACATGAACAGGTCTTTCTTCCACTCTCTATTTCTTTGATAGGGGTGGAGAATCAATTACATCCTCAAAGGTTTGAGGATGAGGAGAATCAGGGATCTCTACAATTTTCTTTTGTTTCTCAACTTGTTGTGAAGTTGATGGGATATTCCTTGTATCAATTTGTCTTTGCTGGCTTCACTCTAGTACTACAACATTGTAACCAGTCTTCTTTTGCACCATGTACCTTCCTAGGGGAAAACCTTTTGCAAATATGGGCTTGCTTAACAATTGTTTAGCCCTTTCTGGATCATCCTTCATAACCTTTTCCTTCTTTTCATTTAAGGTCTGAAAAATACCCTGAAAACAATTCATGAGGGTATCTATTTTCTTCCCCATTGGAGTTATGCTTTTCAGGGGATCCCATCTAGAATCAAACTGCTAGATAAAATCTAATGTCTTTTTGTACACAAGCCACTTTTCCTTCCTAACCTCTTGATCCTGCAACTTTGGGACATTTCTGACAATATCCTCAGGGAAATTAAAAATGTGGTTAATCATGGCACACTTGGCTCTCTTCTTGAACATTTCATTATATAACCCTTCTGGATTTGCTGTTCTGGCAATTGTAGTGGCCATATGGTATGGAGCTAGGATTTTATTCATGTGAACCCATCCACCCTTGGTAATTATGAATTGGTGGGCAATGGTAACATTGGGGAATAAAGTTCCCTTGCCTTTTCCAGTGAGGGCATACTCTTCAATATCTCCCAATTGCCTAAAAAATTCTACAATTCCAATCCTAAGGGGTACATGATAAGGCAATATAAAAGGGGTCCCCCTGAAACCATACAACCTGATGATAGTTGATACATTGTAGAGAATGGCATCACCCCAATTGTGAATAATATTCAGATTCTTAGCAAACTGATTTGGCCTAATGAGCTGTGCCAATACTGTTGGGATTCTTGGCTTGTCTAAGACAAACAACATCCTGAGTCTGGCTGCAAATCATTTATCAAAATTTGTGAAACTATTATCCTTTCTATCCCAGGTCATTGTGAGGCTCCATAATTGGACTGGCATATCTTCACCATCCTTCTATCTCATTTGTTCCATTTCTTTACCAAAAAAGCTTGCTCCTTTAAACAAAAACATGTACATTATGAAAGAATACCAGCAGAAGGGTTTGTCATCTTCATTCTTTTGAATCTTCACTAATCCATTATGGATTTGTTCAGCAATGAATGGAGCAAAATCAAAAGTAATAGATAGATGTGAATGTAGAATTTGAATCACCATGTACATCAAATGTATTGGCATCCTCTCACAAACATCCTCTCCAAAAGCCTCACACAATGACCAATATGCACCCTTAGCTCTGGAATCAAAATATTCTATTTTAAAAGGCTCCTATGTGTTCTGTCCCATAATAACCATTTTCCCAATTTTGGTGCAGAAATCCTTCAACAATTTGCTTCTGAAATAGTTCATTTGTGCATCATATACTTGCCTTAGCTCTTCAAAATCATTATTCTCTAAACTGTCTGAGGGTTCACTTAACCCGAACACCTTTCTGATCTCTTCAATAGAAATTTTGATCAATAGTATTCCCTTTGCATCCCTAACCTCCCTAGTGATTGGGTCATAATTCTTCGCAACTTGGATCATCAAATCAACATCTAAAAAGACACCGGGAACCACAAGTTTTCCCAGGTCAAACTACCATATATTGCTTGGAGGGTGAGGGGCATTTCTCTAACTAAAACCTACTTTGAAAAGATCTAATCCAATGATATCAAAGTCACCACTTGCATTGATTGTACCAATTTTAGCCTCCCTAATAAAATTTGTTGGGTCATATAAACCCTCCGCTACTTTTACCCTAGGGTCTTTGGGAATCAGACTCTTGGTTTTCACTAGGTTAGTAGTAGAGCTGGGAAGTAACTGCAACAAATCCTCATGCAAACCTCTTTCACTATACTCAATTTTATTAGTGTAGTACCCCTCGCATCTTACTTTTGCTGATACTATGTTTAGTCTGACACCATTTTATCTTGGTTGATTAGATCAGACATATATTACATGTTATATTTATATTTTGGTGTGTGATTAAATAGTTATAGTTTGGATGTTAATTGTCATGTTGAACCTGAAACAAAACTTTACGTAATGGTTAAATCTAGTAATGATGGATTTTATATGATGTTTCAAATGCATTCATAAATTGAAGTAATTAGATGATGATTATATCTGGTACTTACCCCATACCCGCATGTGTATGGTATCATGTTTGTTATCATATATGTTTTCTTTTCTGTTGACATGCATGTATGGTAGAGGAGGAGGCGTAGTTACCTGCATTTAGTCGGGTCCACACGTCCTAGCCATCCCTACCATTGTCTGATAGTATGTTATATATGCACATGTACATGCAATGGTTTTTATGCAGGTTGCAGGTACCAGGCATCGACTTCCCTGGCTTGACAGGATGAGCATGCCATTATTCTGTCTTAATGGCGGATAAGGGGAGTTAGCACCTAGGCCAATTCCCTAACCTAACCTAACCATCCTAAAATCACGGATGAGACCTTACTTGACTCACCTAAATCGAATTCATCCTGGTAGAACGAATCCGATATATGTTTTCCCAGCTGAGCATGATTTTGTCTTAGGTTTTGTTTCATGTCAGTGTTGCATTTTGACCTTGTAGATCTCATGTATGATCTCTGATAGTTATTTAAATTATGTTGACGTATTAGTAAGTGTATTTTTATAAGTATCATAATTAGATAAATATATCTTTTATATGTTTATGGTTACCATTTATTTTATAAATTAAAAAAGAAAATATATATAAAAATGATTTTTCCATGTCACCTTAGGAGTAGGAGAAGTGCATTTAATAGGTTTGGGAGGAAGTAAGATAAAAAGGAGACATTATTATGTTATTTTCATGCTAAATTTAGAGGATTGAAAACTGGTTATGAGGATTTGGAGATGATAGTTTAGAGAAGAAAAGCTTGGAGAAGAAGAAGAGAGCAAGAAGAGGAGGATTGAGTTTGTGGAGCACAATTGGAATCACAGTTGAGTTCATCAACCTGCTTTGAGAATCAAGTAGGTTTCAAATATCCCATAGTATGTTGCCATGGTTGTTGCAAATTTCCATTAATAAGAGAACATATTTACCTTCTCTAAATGTGGAGTGAGGAAAAGAAATAATCAGAATTATAGTTTACATTGTGAGATTTCATTGTTTCAATTTGTAAACCTTCTCAATTCAACAATAGATGAAGTTATATTGAAAAACAAGAGAGTTTGATGCTTCATAATCTCCATGAAAACCACTGTAATTAGACCCATTTACTTGCCATTATTCATTAAATTTATCATCTATGTATATATCATTTTGAATCAGAAATCCTATATATTGTTTTGGAAACAAATTTGGAAACTATACTTCATCCCATAAATGACAAATTAACTAAGTCCTTATGGAGAAAAAAAAAAGAAAAGGCAAACAAGCACAAAAAAAAACTTAAAACTGGGAGTAAACATGCATTCTGGAAAATATATGAGACTCCTATTTTTCCCAAGTTTACACAGAGTATATTCTCTCATTGATTCCCTAAATATCTATTAATTTTTTATGTCTTCCTCTTAATATTATTATATCATTCTTTTAGGGCCTCTTATGTCTTTTCCCACTTGTTGAGGGCCCCACAAGGATATTTGGCGCAGGTGTTTGGAGTCTTTGAAAAGTTTTATATTTAAAATCCTTGCCAAATCCTTTCCCCCACGTTGGCTTAATGCATGCGGATAGGACTTATACAATAAAAAGGGTTTAAAAAATGCTTTTCCTTCATTTAATAACCTTCCAACTCATAGCAAATTTGAAATGACTTTAGACTCCACTTCCCATGCGTACCTTGCTTGGGGATTGCAATCTGACATCCTCCATTTTGTTTTAAATTTGTCTCCCCACCTTGTTTAGCGCACACCTAACTTGCAGATTTTTCCTAAGGAAAGAAGGACACTTGTCTTATCTCCTATGTCTTGGGTTAATCAAAGTCCCTTATCCTATTTATCATGTGAGCAGCCCTTGCAAAGGTGGCGTGGGTTTTCTTTAGCCATGTTCATGAATTTATTGCTTTATTTAAACCCCCTTTGAAAATGGACGCCCACCTTGGGTTTTGCATCCATGTGCTATATTTTAAATTGTTTATTCTATTCACTTAGGAGATGAGGTGTAAAGTAGGTTAGGAACCTAGGGGACTTTAAATTTGACTAGCTTTGATGTTTTTTGATTAAGCTAATAAAATAAAATGTTTAATTAGTTATTTGAATTTGTTATTCATTGGAGTAATGCACTTTTTTGGATTTGTTATGTTTACCATTTAATTTAACTAAAAGGATTTAGCTAGAATTAATACTTCATGAGCTATTGTATAATTAATATTAGGATTAATTACTGAGTAAATTATGATCACCTTAGAGTCCTTTAACTTTAGTCATTATTTTCATTATCGATATAGTTACATTGACATCTTTTATAAGTTAACGAAGACATTGTATCAAACCATTATAGGCATTAGTGAATGATAACAATATGGTTATTAATCTATAGACGTGGATATATTGATTAGTGTAATTAACTAGTGTGATCAAATAATTACTTGTTATTATGATCATTATGTCTTGATTTATTTTACGACATGTTAATTACTTATGCAAGATGTTCTCTTTACATATACTGTTTGTGCATGAAAGTATACTGTTGATGTAGTTGATTTATATACGGGATTAGATAACCGAATAGGGGGATAAAATCTAGAGGTCAGGTACTGATTGTGGTTATCAATTATCTGTTTGTTGATTTTATTCATGGTGCAATGTGGATTCTGTCTTCATTTGTTTGTTTTGGATTAAGGTCAATGTGAGACCTTGAAGGGATGGTCAAACCGATCCCTGTTATTATTTCCTCCTGGTGGGTTAAAACTTGAATTAGTGGCCAAGTGAATTTATTTTTGAAATGAGAATTTGCTTTATTTGTTTATTTGGTTATTGGGACTTAATATGTCATAAGTGGCCACAAACTAGGATGGGTATTGTTGTGAATCTAGGGTAGGTTATCTGGATGTGGTGTAGGGGGTGGCTTGCAATGGATCGTCGAGGCCCGCAAGTGGCTGACAGATCATCCATTGTCAAGTTTCTTAATTCTAGTGATAACATTATAAAAAAATTGATTTACTCAGGATAACATTAAAAAAAGATAATTTGTAATACCTCACCCATGCCTTGAGTGCTAGTTAAGACTAAGGATGGATGCGGGAAGATGTTAGATGCATCATCGATATACTTGTCTTCACGAGAGATATCGATTCCATGTATGATCACTTGAGTGCCGTCGGTTCAGTGAGGAACCTTCAGGACTAAACTCAAGGGTGGATCTACGTGATGACACCTTCCTACTCACACCGTAGATATCCTACGTAGGTCAGTGCCTCTGGTAACCCGTATACCCTCTTGTATTAGATATATTCTTCTAGATGTGGATTGGGGATTGGTCCTTAGTGTGTGTGTGGGCCTGGTGTTATCTCCCTCGCACGGTGGGGTGGACCTCTGGGTTCCACATGGTCGTGAGGTAGTGTACTTCTCCATTGAGACAGTTGCGGACTACCCTTCGTCACTTGATTGTACACTTGGATCAGTCTATCTCTTTGTTGCAAATTTATGTACCCAGATGCTAGAAGTTATATGTTGTACTTATAGGAGGTTTTACTTGATTTGTAATGATCCCTACGTGGATCCATGATGTATTTGGATATTTGTGATTGTATTAAATACCACCGCATACCCTACGACATGTGTAGCGGATGTGGGTGATCTTGTGTTGTAATGAAACATTGATTAAGAGATGTATTTAATTTATCTATGTACTTAAGAATTCTTAAGCATTAATCAGGTTAGCGTAGTGTTAGTTAGATGATGTAATTCTACGTCAGGGACCCTTGAGAACGATAATGTAATGATATGTTTTATTCTAAACTCATGTGTTGTATATCATTGTGTATTATGTTCAATGTGTTTGTAAACTTTAGTAAACAAAAAAAAAAATGTTGCATAACTTAGTATAATTTTAGTGTTTTTCTCTTGGGTCCCCGGGCGGGGCGTTACAATTGGTATCAGAGCACGAGTTCTACAATGGGAACTCTGGGAGTAATATGTGCGCCCATTAGGTTTTATTAGGTAAACATGTTAAAACCAAATTTAGACATCAAAACAACTTGTTTGTGGAAATCTTTAACTTTCACGAAAATTTGAACCGAAGTAAAACTAGAACAATGAAACTTGCTTTAAACTATGTCCTTATGTGATTGCTTTGGTTTCAAATGTGACATACTTAATATATATCTATGCTTAAATGTTTTGTCCTAACCTTATGGTTGCAGGAAATATGCCTCCTGTGACTAGAGCCCGTGGTAGAGGTAGAGGAAGAGGTAGAGTGGTCACACCCTCTTTCTCAGTTGATCAGGATAGTGCTCAGAGCCATAGTAGAAATCAGGGTGATAGCCACCAGGATGGTTCAGAGGATTTAGACACCAGATAGATTTTACAGGCCATTCTTGAGAGGTTACCACCTATGCAGAATAGAGGTAATCAGGGAGATCAGGCTAGAGAGAGGGAGAGGACTCCCCTTAGACAGGTTGTACCAGTAGGGTATGATTCCATTATGGCAAGTCAGATGAAGGACCTGTTGAAAATGCCAAAAATTCCATTTGATGGCATAGGTACCGGGTTTGAGGTGGACACATGGCTCATTGGTTTAGATAGGTACTTCTCCATGTACTCATTTGCTAGCAATGTAAAAGCTAGATATGCTATCATGCAGTTGACAGATTCAGCATCATCATGGTGGAGGACAGAAGAGAGTAAATTGGGAATCACCATAGATACAGTTACATGGGAGTTGTTCCTTGAGAGCTTTAGAGATTGGTTTTTATCAGATCAGTGGAAACAGGACCGTGCGGATGAGTATCATTACTTGAGACAGAGGAATATGACCGTACAGGAGTATGAGCGAAAGTTCTTTGAGCTGAAATAGTATGCTGGCTATAGTAGTGAATCACCCCTCATGATTCAGAATTTTATTAGAGGGCTTAATGCCCATATTGGAGGGGAAGTGAAGGTCTTAGAACCCAAGACCCTTAGAGAAGTAGTAACAAAAGCTATACTCACGGAGAAGAAATTTCAAGGCAAGCATGGTGGTGGCACATCAGATTTCAGGGGTAAACAGTCACAAGGTAACACAAATTTCAAGAAGCCATCACACTTCTCCAAAGGAAATCAAAATCAAAGTCAGTAGAGTTCAAAACCCCCTGATCAGAGTGGTACAGCTTCCAACTCCAGAAAGTTTCGTAATAGCCAGCGCTTCAAGCGCAACCAGTCTTCTCAGCCCACACAGTCAGTGCAGAGCTCACATCAGGGTAGTAGTAGAGGTAGCTTCCATCAATCCAGTGCACCTTCAGCAGGAAGGGGTTATGGTAGAGGCACAGGTTGCTTCACATGTGGACATTTTGGGCATATTGCAGTCAATTGCCCGCAGTGTGGTTCACAGTATTCAGGGCAGAGACCCGCACCATCTGAGCTTACGATTGGGGATTCAGGTAGATCTCACAAAGTGTTTGCAGCAATAGATCACCGTCAGGCAGAGCACCAGGGCACAGTTATTGAGTCATCAGGTGCTATCCAAGGTATTGATGTTTCTATTTTATTTGATTCTGGATCTACGGATTCTTTTATATCTCCATTTGTAGTAGAGAGATGTGGACTAGCGGCAGTAAAGCAAGACATAGGTTGGCAAGTGGAGCTAGCTTCAGGGGCAAAGGTGATCACAAACACCTTAATCCGGCATTGCTGGGTAGATTTGGGTAGCATTGGCACTTCAGTTGATCTTCATATTATTCCATTGGGGTCATATGATGTTGTTTTAGGCATGGATTGGTTGGAATCCCATGGAGCCACTATTGATTGTAGACAGAAGATCATTAAGTGCAAGGATGATCGGGGTAAAAGCATTGAGCTTAGAGGCATTCAGCATCCTATTTCTCTTCGTATGATTTCTGCCATGCAGTTGAAGCGAAGTATGAGAAAGGGATGCCAAGTGTTTGCAGTTTCCTTGAGGGAGTTTGAGGATGAGGATGGTGAGAAGAAGTCCCTTGATCACCCTGTGTTACAGGAATTCATGGATGTCTTTCCAGATGAGATCCCGGGTATGCCACCAAAGTGGGATATCGATTTTCGTATTGATCTTGTTCCAGGAGCAGAGCCTATATCTAGAGCTCCATACAGGATGACTACACAGGAGCTGAATGAGTTGAAGCTACAGTTGGAAGAATTGTTGGCTAAGGGATGTATCAGGCCTAGTGTTTCACCTTGGGGAGCACCAGTCCTCTTTGTCAAAAAGAAGGACGGTTCATTACGACTGTGCATTGATTACAGATAGTTGAACAAAGTCACAGTCAAGAATAGGTATCCCTTGCCACGGATTGATGATCTCTTTG
The DNA here is from genome assembly GCA_027943335.1 of Chamaecyparis obtusa. Taxonomy (NCBI): domain Eukaryota; kingdom Viridiplantae; phylum Streptophyta; class Pinopsida; order Cupressales; family Cupressaceae; genus Chamaecyparis; species Chamaecyparis obtusa. The sequence goes on from BSBK01004469.1 coordinate 821,614, forward strand.
ACCAGGTGAAAGGCGCTAGGGTGTTCTCTAAAATAGACCTCAAGTCAGGCTATCATCAGTTGCGCATTAGAGAGGAGGACATCCACAGGACAGCTTTCCGGACACGCTATGGTCACTATGAGTTTACAGTGGTACCATTTGGTTTGACGAATGCTCCATCTGTATTCATGAGTTTGATGAATGGGGTATTTCGTAGGTATCTTGATCACTTCATTGTTGTCTTCTTGGATGATATTTTGGTTTATTCTAAATCTATGGAGGAACACAAAGAGCATCTTCGGTTGGTATTGCAATGCCTTAGAGAGAATCAATTGTATGCTAATCCAGCTAAGTGTGAGTTCTTCAAGATAGAGATTCAGTACTTGGGCCACGTGATCTCAGGTGATGGTATTTCAGTGGATCCCACAAAGATCCAGGCTATAGTTGATTGGCCGGCACCTACAAATGTGCCAGAGGTTCGCAGTTTTATGGGTTTGGCAGGATATTATCGTAAGTTCGTAGAGAACTTCTCTAGAATTGCTTATCCCATCACCTCATTGCAGAGAAAGGGCAAGAAGTTCATTTGGTCTGAGAAGTGTGAAGAGGCATTCAGAACCCTCAAGCATAAGTTGACTAGTGCACCTATTCTTTCAGTACTTGATCCCATAGGTGATTTTATGGTTTGTACAGATGCTTCTTTGGAGGGTATTGGAGCAGTCCTCATGCAAGGAGGACGGGTGATTGCTTATGAGTCTCGCAAACTCAAGGATCATGAGTTGAACTATCCCACGCATGATCTTGAGCTAGTAGCGGTAGTCCATGCTTTGGTCCGATGGAGACACTTTCTATTGGGACACCGATTTAAGCTTCATACTGATCATCGTAGTCTACAGTACATTTTCACTCAGCCTAATCTGAATGCTAGACAGAGGAGATGGATGGAGTTCCTTTGTGAGTACAATTTTGAGGTTAAGTATATCCAGGGGAAGGAGAATGTGGTAGCTGATGCTCTTAGTAGGAGGAGACGAGTTGCAGCTGTGACTACACTTGGTGTTGTCTTGAGGAGTAGGATCTTGCAGGCACTTCCTCGAGATACTTTTTATCAGGAGGTGAAGGCAGAGATTGAGTCTGGGAGACCTCTAGTAGGCAGATTTGAGGGGTATGTGTTGGAGTCTGATGGTTTGTTGCGTTATGCGAGCCGGATCTATGTACCGTCATTGGATGATCTTCGTTCATTGATTTTATCTGAGGCTCATTGTGCACCTTACTCGGCACATCCTGGTGTCAAGAAGTTGCATGCAGATCTTCGACAGCTATATCATTGGTCAGGAATGAAGAGGGATATTGCTGATTTTGTTGCTAGGTGCTTAGAGTGTCAGAGGGTTAAGGCAGAACATCAGCATCCAGTAGGACTTTTACAGTCACACAGTATTCCTTCGTGGAAATGGGATGTTATATCGATGGATTTTATTGTGGGTTTGCCTTTGACACCCCATAGGCATGATGCTATCATGGTCACTGTTGATCGGTTGACTAAAGTAGCTCATTTTTCTCCCATGAGATCGTCCTACACAGCTTCATCAGTAGCTAGAGTCTTTATGCAGGACATAGTGAGATTGCATGGTATTCCTCGAAAGATTATTTCTGATAGGGATCCAGTATTTACTTCTGCATTTTGGACTTCTTTGCAGCATGATTTGGGTGCTCAGTTGAACTTTAGCACAACCTATCACCCTCAGATGGATGGGCAGACAGAGCGCATGAATCAGGTCCTAGAGGATATGTTGAGGATGTATGTCATGGACAGGCAGACACATTGGGAGGATTATCTCTACCTGGTGGAGTTTGCATATAATAATGGATACCACAGCTCCATTGGCATGTCACCATTCCAGGCATTGTATGGATGTCCTTGTCGTACACCCCTTAGTTGGGATAGGTTAGATGACAGGATTCTTTTGGGGCCAGAGATGCTTCGTGATATGGAGCAGCAGGTAGAGCGCATTCGAGAGCATTTGATCACTGCATAGGATAGACAGAAGAAATATGCACATGCTCATAGGTCAGACATTCAGTTTTCAGTTGGAGATAAGGTGTTCTTGAGAGTGCATCCAAGGAAGAGTCCAATCCGTTATGGAAAGGGTTCTAAATTAGCGCCTTGATTTGTTGGACCATTTGAGATTTTGGAGAGGATAGGTCCAGTTGCTTACCATCTTGCATTGCCACCTAGCCTATCTCGCATACACGATGTATTCCATGTTTTTGTTCTTAGAAAGTATATTCCAGATGTGACACATGTTCTTGATTGGAATGCATTACAGGTCGAGGACGAGCAGCTGGCTCTGGAGCCCGTGCGCATTCTGGAGCTTCGGGATATCACACTCAGGGGTCGTATTATTCCTCAGGCCAGGGTCCAGTGGTACCCAAATGATGAGACCACAGCTACTTGGGAGGATGCATCTCGATTGCGGGATGTCTATCCTTATCTGTTTGCAGGCTTCCAGGAGTAAGCCTAGTCCTAGGGGGGGAGGATGTAGTACCCCTCGCATCTTACTTTTGCTGATACTATGTTTAGTCTGACACCGTTTTATCTTGGTTGATTAGATCAGACATATATTACATGTTATATTTATATTTTGGTGTGTGATTAAATAGTTATAGTTTGGATGTTAATTGTCATGTTGAACCTGAAGCAAAACTTTACGTAATGGTTAAATCTAGTAATGATGGATTTTATATGATGTTTCAAATGCATGCATAAATTGAAGTAATTAGATGATGATTATATCTGGTACTTACCCCATACCCGCATGTGTATGGTATCATGTTTGTTATCATATATGTTTTCTTTTTTGTTGACATGCATGTATGGTAGAGGAGGAGGCGTAGTTACCTGCATTTAGTCGGGTCCACACGTCCTAGCCATCCCTACCATTGTCTGATAGTATGTTATATATGCACATGTACATGCAATGGTTTTTATGCAGGTTGCAGGTACCAGGCATCGACTTCCCTGGCTTGACAGGATGAGCGTGCCATTATTATGTCTCAATGGCGGAGAAGGGGAGTTAGCACCTAGGCCAATTCCCTAACCTAACATAACCATCCTAAAATCACGGATGAGACCTTACTTGACTCACCTAAATCGAATTCGTCCTGGTAGAACGAATCCGATATATGTTTTCCCGGCTGAGCATGATTTTGTCTTAGGTTTTGTTTCATGTCAGTGTTGCATTTTGACCTTGTAGATCTCATGTATGATCTCTGATAGTTATTTAAATTATGTTGACGTATTAGTAAGTGTATTTTTATAAGTATCATAATTAGATAAATATATCTTTTATATGTTTATGGTTACCATTTATTTTATAAATTAAAAAAGAAAATATATATAAAAATGTTTTTTCCATGTCACCTTAGGAGTAGGAGAAGTGCATTTAATAGGTTTGGGAGGAAGTAAGATAAAAAGGAGACATTATTATGTTATTTTCATGCTAAATTTAGAGGATTGAAAACTGGTTATGAGGATTTGGAGATGATAGTTTAGAGAAGAAAAGCTTGGAGAAGAAGAAGAGAGCAAGAAGAGGAGGATTGAGTTTGTGGAGCACAATTGGAATCACAGTTGAGTTCATCAACCTGCTTTGAGAATCAGGTAGGTTTCAAATATCCCATAGTATGTTGCCATGGTTGTTGCAAATTTCCATTAATAAGAGAACATATTTACCTTCTCTAAATGTGGAGTGAGGAAAAGAAATAATCAGAATTATAGTTTACATTGTGAGATTTCATTGTTTCAATTTGTAAACCTTCTCAATTCAACAATAGATGAAACTATATTGAAAAACAAGAGAGTTTGATGCTTCATAATCTCCATGAAAACCACTGTAATTAGACCCATTTACTTGCCATTATTCATTAAATTTATCATCTATGTATATATCATTTTGAATCAGAAATCCTATATATTGTTTTGGAAACAAATTTGGAAACTATACTTCATCCCATAAATGACAAATTAACTAAGTCCTTATGGAGAAAAAAAAAAGAAAAGGCAAACAAGCACAAAAAAAAACTTAAAACTGGGAGTAAACATGCATTCTGGAAAATATATGAGACTCCTATTTTTCCTAAGTTTACACAGAGTATATTCTCTCATTGATTCCCTAAATATCTATTAATTTTTTATGTCTTCCTCTTAATATTATTATATCATTCTTTTAGGGCCTCTTATGTCTTTTCCCACTTGTTGAGGGCCCCACAAGGATATTTGGCGCAGGTGTTTGGAGTCTTTGAAAATTTTTATATTTAAAATCCTTGCCAAATCCTTTCCCCCACGTTGGCTTAATGCATGAGGATAGGACTTATACAATAAAAAGGGTTTAAAAAATGCTTTTCCTTCATTTAATAACCTTCCAACTCATAGCAAATTTGAAATGACTTTAGACTCCACTTCCCATGCGTACCTTGCTTGGGGATTGCAATCTGACATCCTCCATTTTGTTTTAAATTTGTCTCCCCACCTTGTTTAGCACACACCTAACTTGCAGATTTTTCCTAAGGAAAGAAGGAAACTTGTCTTATCTCCTATGTCTTGGGTTAATCAAAGTCCCTTATCCTATTTATCATGTGAGCAGCCCTTGCAAAGGTGGCGTGGGTTTTCTTTAGCCATGTTCATGAATTTATTGCTTTATTTAAACCCCCTTTGAAAATGGACGCCCACCTTGGGTTTTGCATCCATGTGCTATATTTTAAATTGTTTATTCTATTCACTTAGGAGATGAGGTGTAAAGTAGGTTAGGAACCTAGGGGACTTTAAATTTGACTAGCTTTGATGTTTTTTGATTAAGCTAATAAAATAAAATGTTTAATTAGTTATTTGAATTTGTTATTCATTGGAGTAATGCACTTTTTTGGATTTGTTTATGATTGTGTAATATTAGACACTTTGTTATTATTAGAGAATATATATTATGTTTACCATTTAATTTAACTAAAAGGATTTAGCTAGAATTAATACTTCATGAGCTATTGTATAATTAATATTAGGATTAATTACTGAGTAAATTATGATCACCTTAGAGTCCTTTAACTTTAGTCATTATTTTCATTATCGATATAGTTACATTGACATCTTTTATAAGTTAACGAAGACATTGTATCAAACCATTATAGGCATTAGTGAATGATAACAATATGGTTATTAATCTATAGATGTGGATATATTGATTAGTGTAATTAACTAGTGTGATCAAATAATTACTTGTTATTATGATCATTATGTCTTGATTTATTTTACGACATGTTAATTACTTATGCAAGATGTTCTCTTTACATATACTGTTTGTGCATGAAAGTATACTGTTGATGTAGTTGATTTATATACGGGATTAGATAACCGAATAGGGGGATAAAATCCAGAGGTCGGGTACTGATTGTGGTTATCAGTTATCTGTTTGTTGATTTTATTCATGGTGCAATGTGGATTCTGTCTTCATTTGTTTGTTTTGGATTAAGGTCAATGTGAGACCTTGAAGGGATGGTCAAACCGATCCCTGTTATTATTTCCTCCTGGTGGGTTAAAACTTGAATTAGTGGCCAAGTGAATTTATGTTTGAAATGAGAATTTGCTTTATTTGTTTATTTGGTTATTGGGACTTAATATGTCATAAGTGGCCACAAACCAGGATGGGTATTGTTGTGAATCTAGGGTAGGTTATCTGGATGTGGTGTAGGGGGTGGCTTGCAATGGATCACCAAGGCCCGCAAGTGGCTGACGGATCATCCATTGTCAAGTTTCTTAATTCTAGTGATAACATTATAAAAAAATTGATTTAGTCAGGATAACATTAAAAAAAGATAATTTTTAATACCTCGCCCATGCCTTGAGTGCTAGTTAAGACTAAGGATGGATGCGAGAAGATGCTAGATGCATCATTGATATACTTGTCTTCACGAGAGATATCGATGCCACGTATGATCACTTGAGTGCCGTCGGTTCAGTGAGGAACTTTCAGGACTAAACTCAAGGGTGGATCTACGTGATGACACCTTCCTACTCACACCGTAGATATCCTACGTAGGTCAGTGCCTCTGGTAACCCGTATACCCTCTTGTATTAGATATATTCTTCTAGATGTGGATTGGGTATTGGTCCTTAGTGTGTGTGTGGGCTTGGTGTTATCTCCCTCGCACGGTGGGGTGGACCTCTGGGTTCCACATGGTCGGGAGGTAGTGTACTTCTCCATTGAGACAGTTGCGGACTACCCTTCGTCACTTGATTGTACACTTGGATAAGTCTATCTCTTTGTTGCAGATTTATGTACCTAGATGCTAGAAGTTATATGTTGTACTTATAGGAGGTTTTACTTGATTTGTAATGATCCCTATGTGGATCCATGATGTATTTGGATATTTGTGATTGTATTAAATACCACCGCATACCCTACGACATGTGTAGCGGATGTGGGTGATCTTGTGTTGTAATGAAACATTGATTAAGAGATGTATTTAATTTATCTATGTACTTAAGAATTCTTAAGCATTAATCAGGTTAGCGTAGTGTTAGTTAGATGACGTAATTCTACGTCAGGGACCCTTGAGAACAATAATGTAATGATATGTTTTATTCTAAACTCATGTGTTGTATATCATTGTGTATTATGTTCAATGTGTTTGTAAAATTTAGTAAACAAAAAAAAAATGTTGCATAACTTAGTATAATTTTAGTGTTTTTCTCTTGGGTCCCCGGGCGGGGCGTTACGATTAGATAATTCTTTCCTTGGTGCTAGTTTTAGGGTTTATCTTAAAAGAAACCTTTGCAAGATATACAAACTAGAGAACTGTGACTCTTTTAGCAGGGAAGCAATTCACACAAGTATTTTACCAACCTCTTTCTAGGAAATCACCGGGAGACAACAGCCAATCCTCAGAATTCTTTACGCTTGAGTCTCTACAATTTTTTGATTTCTTTGTGCTTCTAAGAGTGCATGGAATTATGATATATTAGCAATTAAAGTAATCATTTCAATAATTTATTTAGCATGATTCAACAATTACTCCTCCGAAAGAACGAACTACAATGGGAAACTTCAAATTTGCATTACTTTATCTCTAGTTTGAGTTAGAACCGTCGATCGTCATTAGCAGATGATCTAACGGCCTATTGCATGATCGCATAGCTTGAAATTTTCTCATGCGAACATGCGACAAGCCATCACTTAGTCTCTTTGTTGATGGTAGTCCCATATAACCTTCACTGTTAAAACAAAATGTTAGTCGCATGATCGCATATCTTGAAAATTGCTCATGCGAACATGTGACAAACCGTTAGCTTTCACTTGCCATCATCTTTTCTTCAAGTTACTGGTCCCACTTCACTTTGTTAATAAAGAAAAATCCATGCTGGCAATACTTGGCAAGTTGTCATGTAATCTCCTTTCTGAGCACTGGTGTTTTGCTGACATCCTCCACATCAGCAAGTACTATCGACCAATCAAGGAAAAACCATATGCAAAAACTAACAGTGGTCCCACTAATATTAGCCAATGAGAAAATTCTATTCATGTACATCTGTCAAAGGTCCCACCTGAGAATCGCACTTGGCTTTATGCAAGATCAATGGCATGTCGCATGATCTTATAGGCCTCTAAGATCCCATGCGATTATACGATAGCCATCCAATCTTTTCCTTATTACTTTTCAACTCTGGAGATCATTCTGCCACCGGCCCCACTGTCCTCTACAAATAAAAAGCCGCCACTTGTGAAATACTTGTCAGTGGTCCCACTTTGTTTCCGCATCAAGCTTCATTGTAAGATCAACGGTTAGTCGCATGTTCGCATGGCTTGGAAAGATTCCATGCGAACACATGACTGCCGTTAGATCTTCATTAAAGAATCAAAGTTGAATGAAAGCTGAAACATTAGAAAATAAAAGGTATAGGACTTAGGAAATATTAATTATTGCCGGACTTAGGGAAAATAAAAATGCCAGTCGCAGAGACGTAGGAAAATATTTACACACATGCATTTTTGAGACTTTAAGTGATTCAAAAAGGTAACGCTCAAATAGAAATGAATAGAGCGACCTAGGGTTTTTGAACATGGCATAAACTTAGGGTTTTTCTTAGGTTTAACTCTTAGTTAGGGCTCACTAGATACTGAGGAAAAATAGATATATTTGCAGGATTTTTTATGGGTTTTCTGTAGAAAAATTATCACAACTTCATGAACATTTATACACACTTCAAATTTATAAGAATTTCACAAGACTCATGTACTAAAAATTTGAAGTGCCAACAGTGGCTCTGTCTGGGGATGTGTGCCTCTTGCAGGCATGATAAAAAACTAGAATCTCTGGGATAAGCAGACCATCTACTGAAACAAAACAACTAACCTACTCACACAATTGGGAAATAAACACACAACTGGGAAAGGGAAACTAACTACTGTTCATGGATAATGAGAGTACCTTAAGAAAAGTACAACTTGAGGAATTGTCCATGAACTAGCAATTCCATTTCATTTCCAATCAAGTCCTTCAGAATGTATGAATCAGGTCCCCATGTTTGATTGATCATATATGGTCCCAACCAAATAGGGTCAAATTTGTTGTGTTTACCCTTGTCGTCAAGCCTGACATTCCACATAAAGACCAAATCATTTTCTTGAAAAATTATGACTGTAGTTTTTCTATCATACAAATTCTTATACTTGAGCTGAGATCTCGAATTTGTATCATGTGCTTCTCTCCTTGATTCATCTAGTTGTATCAGGTCCTCTAATCCGATCTTCATTTCATCATCTTGATCATCATCATACAACTGGATGAACTTGTACATTTGCAACAAATTATTTTGTGGTAACCTGGCATGGATACCATATACTAAATCAAAAGGATCACATCCTATAGCCTTCTTGATTGTCACTCTGTCAGCCCATAGAGCTAGTTGTAGCTTTGAATCCCATGCCTTCTTGTTTGCATCTAAGATTCTCTTCAAAAAATTTTATCAAGCTTTTGTTACTTGATTCAGCCTGACCATTTCCTTGAGGATGGTAGGGAGCAGAGTATGAAATCTTTATACCATATTGCAAACAGAAGCTAAAAAATTCTTCAAATCTGAAACACAAAGCATTGTCAACAACTAAAACTTTAGGGCATCCAAACCTTATCAATAAATTTTGCATTAGGAAATCAATAACCCACTTTACTGGTTTCTTTTTTAGTGGGAACAGCTTCCACCCACTTTGTAAAGTAGTCAGTTGCAACCAATATATAGGAGTGTCCTCCACTAGATTTGTTTGGGATCTCTCCTATGAAATCCATACCCCACTTTTGAAAAGGGGTTTCTATGGTCACAGGACTTAGAGGCAAATTTCCATTGAATTTCAATTTTCTTGAAAATCTCTGACAAGCATCACATTTTTTGACAAAAGAATGTGCATCCTTGAAAATACTAGGCCACCAAAAACTAGACCTCATCATCTTATGTGTAGTGGTTTTAGCCATGTAATGGCCACCACACACACCTTCATGCATTGCTTGCAACAAATCATTAGCCTTTTGAGGGTCAACACATTTCAGCAAAACACCCTCATTACTCCTCCACCACAATTCTCCTTTAGTGATCACATATTTTAGAGCATGTAATTTGACAGTCCTCCTTTTGTGATCTTCCATATCAGAAGGAAATAAAATCTTTTGGAAGTATCCAATGACATCCTTGTACCATTCACAACAATCTAAATCACAAATGTATGGCCTTTGTTCTTCTTCAAGAGTGTTGATGTGATTAGCATCCAAATTGCTTTGGGCCATAAGTTTTGCTAACCCCAATCCTCTTACTAATTTGGTGATTTGGATATCAACATTAAACTCTTGGATTCTATTTATCCACCTGCACCTTCTCCCTGAAACTTCTTGTTGAACCAAGATGTCTTTTACAACAGCATTGAGCACATATGCAACTACAGTTGCTCCTACCAAGTAATATCTAAAATTTTTGATAGCTTTGACCAATGCATAGGCCTATTTATCATTTATATCATACTTTAACTTAGCTACCTACAATGATTTACTAAAAAAGGAAATGGGCTATGCAAAACCCTCTAAGTTCTTCTGTAACAATACTGCAGCTATAGTATGATAAGAAGCAAATGAAAAGATTTGAATAGGCTTACTAAAATCTGGTGATCTTAATACAAGAGCACTTTTAATAGCCATCTTGATGTCAGAAAAAGATTTCTTGGCCTCATTACTCCATTCCACCTTTGCATTCTTCTTCAACATTTTAGAGATGACAACACTGATTTCAACAAAGTTTGTAACAAACCTTCTGACAAAATTTATCTATCCAAAGAAAGATTGGATACCTTTTACATTTTTTGGCAATGGTACCTTGTCTATTGCTGCTACTCTCTCAGGGTCAATCTTGACTCCATCCTTATATACAATATGTCCCAAAAGCTTACCCTCTGTTACTCCAAAGGAACACTTCCTTGGGTTAAGGGAGACCCCATATTCTAGATCTCTTACAAAGATTTTTTCCAAGTGACCACAATGCTGGTCCTTCTTTTCTGAATAAGCTATCAAGTCATCCTAATAAACAACAAGAAATTTGTTTATGAAATATGAAAAGGCTACATCCATGGCTCTTTGAAAGATAGCGCCAACATTAGTTAAACCAAAAGGCATTCTAACATATACATAATTACCCCACGGAGTAGTGAATGTAGTTTTGAACTATTCTGATTCTTTGACAACTACTTGATTATAACCTGAAAAACCATCCATCATGGACATTAATTCAGATCCAGTAACCCTTTGTAACATGGCTTCCATGTTTGGTAAACCATAATTGTCTTTTAAAGAATTTATGTTCAAATTTCTAAAGTTTACACACAACCTGATGTCTCCATTCTTTTTTCTTATAGGGACAAGATTAGAAACCCATGTTGAATGCCTAATAGGTTGAATGATGCCTACATCACTCATCTTTTTTAACTCATCCTGCATTTTTGGTGCCAAAGTAGGATTGACAGGTCTCAACTTTTGTCTAAAAGGTTTAGTATTTTCCTTCAAAGGAATTTCATGTTGGAACAAGTCTTCTCTATATGCCTTTAAATCATCATAAGACCAAGAAAAGACATGTCTATACTTTCTAAGAAGACCTATCAGAGAATTTTTTATTTCAAGAGTCAAGCTTCCCCCAATATATACATTTTTTGGGGCTTCCTTTGTTCCTAAATTTATCTCCTCTACACCCTAAGGCTTGCTTAAAAGCTTTGCTTGGGAAGAGCTATCATGGCTATCAAATGCTCTTTCCAACACTACCAAACCCTTTGGGACTTTATTTGTTTTCAACTGCAAGATTTCCTTGCCAAGGAGAGAGTTCTTATTATCTGATGTTTCTACATACTCACCAAAATTTATCTCTTTATCTCCAAAACTTGCATCATAATGCATAAATCTCAAAATATCTAGATCATCATCAAAAACCTGCCAATTTTCATAATTATCTAGTATGGATGGCCTAGTTTGAATCTCAATTGTAGATATCCCTACAAAAGTGATATCCTCTAGTCTTAATGCAATGTTAGCCAATAAGTCAGCCATTCTATTATGGCCTCTGTCCATCCAATCAATATAGAAAGCATCAAACTGTTCTATCTCATCCCAAACAACATTCCTATATTGTTTTAACCTTTGGTTTCTTGAAACATATTTGGATCTAATCCGGGATACAACTAATTCTGAATCTCCAATAACTCTGAGATTTTTGATATTGTGCTTTGAGGCTAATCATAATCATATTAGTAAAGCCTCATGCTTTGCAGTATTATTTGTACAAGTAAATGACAGGGTGAAGGAAAATTTAAAATTTTTTTCAGTGGGGGATATCAACAACACACCTGCACCAAATCCCTCTTTAGAGAAAGCACCATCAAAGTACATGGTCCAAAGATCATTTTGACTTGTTACATTTCTTTCCTCCTAAGCTAACAGAGAAGGTTCATCCTCATTATCATTACTCTGTACTTGGAAGGAATTTATGTCAGTATCAAGAAAACAATTCATGTTATTATCACTAGCTTCTTCCTCAATCATGTGAGGAGTTCTAACTTCCCTGAGTACCTTAATGCTCTTACCAGTGACATTAAAAGTAGCATAAGATAAATCACACTAGATACTACCTCCCATTGCTGCACTCCATTTTCTTGATAACAACATTCCATATTGTGGAGGAATGTCAACAACTAGGACACTCATAGTCAATTATTTTTCAGGACATGCAGCAAGTCTATAAGGCAAGGCTTTGATTGTTCCAATTATTGGTACCTCCCTAGAGTCCATTGCCTAGCATCTCCCATGAGGAGTATCAACCTACAATCCCATTGACCTCATGATTTCTACAGGCATGATAGTATTTGAAGCTCTTGAATCAATCATGCAATTTTTTAACATTTTGTCATTTATGATCAATGTTAAGAAAAAAGGATCAACAACTCCCATAGAAGCATTCACCACATTAGTGTCCAAAAAGATCTGAGGTATTTTTGAAATAATTTCTTTTGTGTCCTTTTTTGTTGGACCTTGATCCTTTATTCTAGTATTTACCGTTTCCTGGGTGTCTACGGTATGAACACCATTTATCCATGTGAGGGCTTTCTCTTTGTGTTCATTTATCCTCACCATCTCCAATAAAGGTAATTTTACTATGATCTGAGATAGCAGCTGATTCATGTCAATAGGTGCATAATTTAAAATAGATAGGTCTACCTTCCCTTTTGGGGTATCCTTGGCTTTAGGTTGCATGGCTGTACCCAATGGTTCCTTATCCTTTGATTTATTTTCAGGTTGGGAATTTTGGGTAGTAACCATTGGAGTTTTAGCCTTGATTTTAAAAACCTTGATTGGTTCAGCAGGCTTTTCAGTGCCTTTTTGCTTTAATTTTTTGGTATCAACAACAGCCTTATTTTTTGTGGTAGATTGCTTTGCGTCTTCTTTATCCCTTTTAATAAAAACACCTACTAGTTTACCAAATGTTTTGTCAACAGTCCTATTTCTAAGGACATAATTACTCTTGGCCTGTGTCACCATATCAGCAATGATTTGGGCTATTTCTTTGTCAGAGGGTCTTCTTAATACAATAGGTTCTTCAACTTGTTCAGAGCTGTTATTTTTATCTTCAGTTTCTTCCTCTTCTTCATTAGAAAAAACTTGTTGATGGTGAGCCTCTCCTTTGTTCTGAGAATGATTTACATCCTGATTCTCACTTTCTTCATCAGAGTCAACCTCTTCAAAAAATTTAGCAAAGGTCATTCCAAAACCTTTGTCATTATATGATTCATCTTCCTCTTCTTCTTGTTCATTACTTTCAGACATATTCTAAGAAATCACACAATAATCTAAATCATGAGGGGATTGGCACACAATGCACCATGGAATTTCACTAGTCATATTGACTGAATGCTTCTGCAAAGGGTTAGGGGTTTTATCATTTGACCTCATATCCTTCTTTTTTGGGACAATAGGCTTTCCATCCTTCCACTATGTATTGTAAGGATAGTTCTACATCCTAGGCTGCCTATTGAAATTATTTGGAGGAGGTCTATCACTTCCCTAAAACTTATTTTTACTTTCCCCTAGTTTCAGATCCTTTAAGGCATTAAGGATTTTCTTGAGGCTGTCATCTTCCCTAGGTTTTACATTTGCAAATTTATCAACTTCTTTCTTTCCAAACCTAGAGGTTTTAGGATCCTCTCTTCTTCCTAGTTTTCCAGATACCCTCCTATTGCTTTCAATGTTTACAAAAAATCTCTGAGCTTCTCTAATAGTCCTAGGGTTCTTATCCCTAAGTAGGTATCCCATCTTGGCATCAAAAGCATTTAGATATGTTGCTAAACACACCTTCTCATCCAACCTTATGACTTGGAAGAGCTTGTGCATTGCCTTCTGAAACCTCACATTGAATTCTAGGACCTCTTCATTCTAGTTTTTCTTTATATTATTGAATTCATTCAACATAAAACCCTCATTAGTCTTATCACCGTATTGATCTTTAAAACAATTTATAAAATCATCCCAAGAACCAATACAATCATAAGGAATCCCTCTGAACCAATCTCTTGCATCTTCAGTTAAAGATTGAACAAACAATTTCATGATGACATCTTCATATTCTATTTCATATTCGTCCATCATATCAATAAAATTCTTTAGATGCTCTTCATAGGAAACAACATTATTTCCAGTAAACTTAGGTAATTTCTCTCTAATCTTTGCAGGAATCAAATTAGGATAACCAATAATATTGTTAAAGAGAAGCTGTTTGTACCTTTCAATGTGAATTGTTCCTCTTTGTAATGAAGCATCTATTTGAGAGGTGGAAGGTTTGTTATTTTCTATATTAGCAACATTTGCAGTAGTCACTGGTGTGACAATGGCACCCTAGGTAGCAGAATTTCCAACATTAATATTAGATGTTATCCTAGGGTTAGTTGGAATTAAAGGAATAGAAGATTGTCTGAGAAAGTCAACTTTCTTTTTCATTTCCAAAGTAGTAGCCTCAATTTCTACCTTTTCTAATTCTTTAGCAATAACCTCTTGTTCTCTTCTAGCCTTTCTAAATCATTTTCCAATTTGAACAAAGGATCTATTGGGATCTTGTCATTTTTAGGCTCATTTATTGTGATCCCTTTTGAGATCTATTTTCCCTTATCCTTAGGCTTCCTAACTTTGGCAATGGGTCAGACAATAGGTTGTTCACCAACCTCCTTGGGGGCTTCTATAAAATTTATGGCCTTCAAGGTCATCAAATGTCTTTTGAGCTAATGTTCCCTAATTTGGGCCTATCTTATTTCAGTTTCCTTTTCAGCTTCTCTTTCCTTCCTAATTGTAATTTGTTCCTGGATACTTCTTTCTAAATTGTAGACTTCTTAAAAAATATCCGAATCTGGAAGAGTAGTATCTGATGGTGAATTTTCAAATGTAGAATCTCCTTGTTGATTTCTAAGATTTTTTGGACTTTTAGAAGGAGAAGGTCCCCGAGTTGGGGGATCATTTCTTCCTTCCAGGCCCCTGCTCTTACTTCTTGACCTTCTGACTTCCTTTTGAGATTCTACATCTGGGTTCATCTTTTTCTTATGATGAACTTCATCATTTTTATGAAAATAAAAATCCTCATATGCTCCTAAACCCAGATCAATTGCCTCTGCATGCTCAGAGGTATTTTCTTCTTGGTCTTGAGTGAATTTGTGATTTATTTTCATATCTTTCTTCTGTCTCCATGCCTGAGACATATCACCACTGTTCTGATTTCTTCTAGGTAAATAAGTCCTAGAAGTGCTTGGAAGTTCACCTTCTAATCTACTTTTTGGATGGTCCTTCCTCCAAGCCCTAGTATTTCTTTGACTCATAATTGCAAGTATGTGAAAATATTTCTTTTTTTCTTATTATCTTTACTCAGCACTGCTGCAGAGACTTTTAGAGTCACCATGAACAGAAGTTGGGAAATATTTTCACACACTTAATAAATCAAAGTATTCAAAATTTATCAAGTAATCAAGACAAAGATTACTATAAACAAATGCAAAGCTAAAAGAGATTTTCAGGTTTTGACCAAATCCAAAGCTTGCAAATATTTCTCTATTTTCCAATGGTGCTTTACCAGTTCTAACAAATAAGAAGGCTAGGAATCTAGCTCAACTTGTACCTGCATTATTTGATATTCAAATTTACAATACCAGAGATCTAAAATTCAAATTTATCATAGTATTTCAATCCCTGTCCTCAACAGAGTCGCCATTTTGTTAGTTTCCAAAATGGGAGTTTATGCTCTAACAGGCAACCAATACATCTACAGATTCTAAGGATTGGTTGGATCCAAATATTTAACTCTAGAGATTATTGGACCAACTATAGGGTCTTAGTTTTCCCTCTGCGCTTTTGGCTCTGCAAAACCAAGGAGGGTGATCCTAATCCAGTAACAAAACTTTCTTCACTAATTCACTAATTGGATTTAAATGCAATAGATAAATGACAAGAAAAAAACTAAATGATGACCATTCATTCATAGATTTTCTCTATCACTACGTGGTAATTTATTCTGCAAATCACCGAACTTCAAAGAATTTTGACAATTTTATGCTTTAAGATGGAAATACTAGTAGAATCCCTTAAACACTTATCTCTATGAGAAGAACCTCACTACTAGCCAGTGTCTTATCCATTGGGCTACACCTCCACTGCAAGACTATTATGCATGAACAAATATACTGAACTTTGAAAGATTTATTCCCCTTTGAAAATACTAATCACCCTGTGGTGGATTTTATCAAAGGTTCCTAGATTCACACTACTTACTGGTGTATCCTTAAGAAAAACTTCAAAGAATTTATGTCACTTTCAAAGCTTATTTAATCTGATCCTAGATCAGAGCTGAGAAATATAGACATACACACAGAGATTATCTATACAATGAATTGGAACAATTCATAACTCAAACAAAAATACTCAAGGAGAGATATAAATCCTGGATTTTATTCAAATGTTATATTATATCATGCTTACAAAATGGTTTACAGTATAACCTTCTGAAAACAACTTGAATCAGAAAATATTATGCTTCTATAGAAATAATGTCTAAAAAATAGTCTATGATATCCTAGACTCAAGAAACTTATCAGTAAAATTGATCAAGTTCTCGGTCCTTTTACACTGATCTTGGTAATCCTTTTATAGAATAAGGATTGAAAACAAGCTTCAAATCATCTTAGAAAAGACAAGAAAGAAGTCCTCAGATAAGACAAAAAATGCAAACAAAAACTTTCTTGTTACAAAACTTCAAGATGGATTGTAAAGATGAGTGCCAAAATCTTGCAATAGCTCCCAAGGTCAGTTCAACTTCTGCCAGTTGTTGTATCTGTGCCTATGATATCTACTTGATATCTTTGTCCATGTTAGCTTTGATCCTAAGGATTTGGAATACTGCCACCTGCTGCTTCTTTATTTGATGCTTCTTCTTCTTCTAAACACTCTGAGAGATATGTTGATTCCTAGGTCATATAGGTCTCTTCACTCGGCCAACGAAAGGCAATGACTTCATCCCTCTTCGGTAGTAATTTGTTCCACTCAGTAACCAACTGGTGAACCTCTATTCTTACATTAGCAAAATGTATCCTAGCATCCTGAAGGAGTTCAACAAATTGTATGAATGGGGTATTATCATCTGTACATAAAATGGAGTCTACTTTAGACAATACTTGTCTATCTATCTGCTTCATCCATTTACCTTTATCTTTAATTACCCCATCTACCTTAATAAGACCAAGAAAAATTTGAAAATCATCCTGCAAATATCTCACCCTTAAGATTTCTGAGTTTCTTCTTATACTCCCCCTATTTACCTCAAAATCAAAAATATCCTTAACAAACCGATAAGTGTTTGTTAGCTCTATATTCACAATACACTCATCCTTAATTTGGTCAAAAAATGACTTCAGACTATCTCTTCTTCCAGACCATCTTTCCAAGGTCTTGTCCACAGTAGTCACTTCTTTCTGAAAAGATGCTAAGATGTCTGCCAATTGTTGTGCAGACTTGTATACTTCTTTAGATCTCACCTTTGCAACAAAATGTGAAACAACATCATTTATCTTCTTATCAAACCTCTCCTTTACTTTCTGATCAATGTCTTCCTCATTTATGGAAGGAGGAAGAGGGGAAGGAGGAAGTTCAACAATAGGGCTTGATGAGGAAGGCCCAGCAGGGGAGGAAGCTATCTACATCTATTCTGATAATTGTATTGGGCCATGCTCTCCCAATCTCTTATTTAAATTTGCAATCAGAATATCTCTCTCAAGAATACCCTGTTTCAACTCACCATAAACCTTCAAAATAGTTTCCAATTTTGCAGTGAGCTCTTCCTTCTCTTTAGGTTCCTTTTCTGCCACTTTTGCTGTTAATTATGCTGTGGCCATTACCATACCTGATGCTTCCATCAAATAAGTATCAATAACCCTTCTTACAATTAGACTCCCTGAAAGGTCATCTTTGACAATTTGTTTTCCCTTGTTACTTTCATTCTTTCTTAAGGACCACATTACCAAATCTTGGTGATTATCACTGAAACTAACCCCTTTAACAGTGTGTTCTGCTTCTTCTTGAGTTCTATGGAAAGGAGTAGTCTATTTTCTGATTGCATCAAAAACTAGTGCATCAGCTATATCCCACTCTGGGAGGATTAGTACTCCTGACACTTTTACCATATCTCTTCCCTATTCTAGAGTGATTTGTTTAAACTTTGCAATCATCTCTATTTTCACTTCCTCATCTATGAGTTGTAAATCCTTCTCTGGATTCTCTTCATGTTTCTTCTCAAAGATTTCTTGAAATTGCCTGATGTTTAATTTTCAAAGAAATTGCATGAAGGCCCTTGTTTTAACAAAAGTATCATCAACCAAAAATTCCTCACAAGCCTGCTTGATTATAGGGTCTAACTCTGTACCTACCAATTCCCTTGCTGTTAAAACCAATTTGGGCTCTTTTGGTGGTTCTGGCACTCCCTCATTTATTTCTTCATAGGTCATAAAGATTTGACTTAGAGAATCTACTTGGTGTACTTGTTCAGCAACCTCTTGGTCATAAAAAATTCTTATAGGAGACTATGATGGAGAATACTCTTTGTCAACATGAACAGGTCTTTCTTCCACTCTCTATTTCTTTGATGGGGGTGGAGAATCAATTACATCCTCGGAGGTTTGAGGATGAGGAGAATCAAGGATCTCTACAATTTCCTTTTGTTTCTCAACTTGTTGTGAAGTTGATGGGATATTCCTTGTATCAATTTGCCTTTGTTGGCTTCGCTCTGGTACTACAACATTGTAACTAGTCTTCTTTTGCACCATGTACCTTCCCAGGGGAAAACCTTTTGCAAATATGAGCTTGATTAACAATTGCTTAGCCCTTTCTGGATCATCCTTCATAACCTTTTCCTTCTTTTAATTTAAGGTCTGAAATATACCCTGAAAACAATTCATGAGGGTATCTATTTTCTTCGCCATTGGAGTTATGCTTTTCAGGGGATCCCACCCAGAATCAAACGGCTAGATAAAATCTAATGTCATTTTTTACACAAGCCACTTTTCCTTCCTAACCTCTTGATCCTACAACTTTGGGACATTTCTGACAATATCCTCAGGGAAATTAAAAATGTGGTTAATCATGGCACACTTGGCTCTCTTCTTGAACATTTCATTATAGAACCCTTCTGGATCTGTTATTTTGGCAATTGCAGTGGCCATACGGTATGGAGCTAGGATTTTATTCATGTGAACCCATCCACCCTTGGTAATTATGAATTGGTGGGAAATGGTAACATTGGGGAATAAAGTTCCCTTGCCTTTTCCAATGATGGCATACTCTTCAATATCTCCCAATTGCCTAAAAAATTCTGCAATTCCAATCCTAAGGGGTACATGATAAGGCAATATAAAAGGGGTCCCCCTGAAACCATACAACCTGATGATAGTTGATACATTGTAGAGAATGGCATCACCCCAATTGTGAATAATATTCAAATTCTTAGCAAACTGATTTGGCCTAATGAGCTGTGCCAATACTGCTGGGATTCTTGGCTTGTCTAAGACAAACAACATCCTGAGTCTGGCTGCAAATCATTTATCAAAATTTGTGAAACTGTTATCCTTTCTATCCCAGGTCATTGTGAGGCTCCATAATTGGACTGGCATATCTTCACTGTTCTTCTATCTCATTAGTTACATTTCTTGCCCAAAAGAACTTGCTTCTTCAAACCAAAAACATGTACATTATGAAAGAATACCAGCAGAAGGATTTGTCATCTTCATTTTTTTGAATCTTCACTAATCCATTATGGATTTGTTCAGCGATGAATGGAGCAAAATCAAAAGTAATAGATAGATGTGAATGTAGAATTTGAATCACCATGTACATCAAATGTATTGGCATCCTCTCGCTAACATCCTCTCCAAAAACCTAACACAATGACCAATATGCACCCTTAGCTCTGGAATCAAAATATTCTATTTTAAAAGGCTCCTGTGTGTTCTATCCCATAATAACCATTTTCCCAATTTTGTTGCATAAATCCTTCAACAATTTGCTTCTAAAATAGTTCCTTTGTGCATCATATACTTGCCTTAGCTCTTCAAAATCAATATTCTCTAAACTGTCTAAGGGTTCACTTAACCCGAACACCTTCCTGATCTCTTCAATAGAAATTTTGATCAATAGTATTCCCTTTGCATCCCTAATCTCCCTATTGATTGGGTCATAATTCTTCCCAACTTGGATCATCAAATCAACATCTAAAAAGACACCGAGAACCACAAGTTTTCCCATGTCAGACTGCCATATGTTGCTTGGATGGTGAGGGGCATTTCTCTGACTAAAACCTACTTTGAAAAGATCTAATCTAGTGATATCAGAGTCACCACTTGCATTGATTGTACCAATTTTAGCCTCCCTAATAAAATTTGTTGGGTCATATAAACCCTCCACTACTTTTACTCTAGGGTCTTTGGGAATCAGACTCTTGGTTTTCACTAGGTTAGTAGTAGAGCTGGGAAGTAACTGCAACAAATCCTCATGCAAACCTCTTTCACTATACTCAATTTTATTAGATAATTCTTTCCTTGGTGCTAGTTTTAGGGTTTATCTTAAAAGAAACCTTTGCAAGATATACAAACTACAGAACTGTGACTCTTTTAGCAGGGAAGCAATTCGCACAAGTATTTTACCAACCTCTTTCTGGGAAATCACTGGGAGACAACAACCAGTCCTCGCAATTCTTCACGCTTGAGTCTTTGCAATTTTTTGATTTCTTTGTGCTTCTGAGAGTGCATAGAATTTTGATATATGAGTATTAAAGTAGTCATTTCAACAATTTATTTAGCATGATTCAACAATTACTCCTCTGAAAGAATGAACTATCACTTCTTAATGGGAAACTTCAAATTTGCATTACTTTATCTCTAGTTTGAATTAGAACCATCGATCGTCATTAGCAGATGATCTAATAGCCTATCGCATGATCACATATCTTAAAAATTGCTCATGCAAACATGCGACAAGCCGTCACTTAGTCTCTCTGTTGATGGTAATCCCATATAACCTTCACTGTTAAAATAAAATGTTAGTCGCATGATCG
The DNA here is from genome assembly GCA_027943335.1 of Chamaecyparis obtusa. Taxonomy (NCBI): domain Eukaryota; kingdom Viridiplantae; phylum Streptophyta; class Pinopsida; order Cupressales; family Cupressaceae; genus Chamaecyparis; species Chamaecyparis obtusa. The sequence continues at coordinate 842,780 of BSBK01004469.1, forward strand.
CATAGCTTGAAAATTGCTCATGCAAACATGTGACAAACCATTGGCTTTCACGTTCCGTCATCTTTTCTTCAAGTTACTAGTCCCACTTCGCTTTGCTAATAAAGAAAAATCCATGCTGGCAATACCTGGCAAGTTGTCATGTAATCTCCTTCTTTCCGAGCACTGGTGTTTTTCTAACATCCTCCACATCAGCAAGTACTATCGACCAATCAAGGAAAAACCATATGCAAAAACTAACAGTGGTCCCATTGATATTAGCCAATGAGAAAATGCTATTCGTGTGCATCTATCAAAGGTCCCACCTGAGAATCGCACTTGGCTTTATGCAAGATCAACGACATGTCGCATGATCGCATAGGCCTCTAATATCCCATGCGATTATATGATAGCCATCTGATCTTTTCCTTATTACTTTTCAACTCTGGAGATCCTTCTACCATCGGCCCCACCGTCCTCTACAAATAAAAATCTGCCAGTTGTGAAATACTTGTCAGTGGTCCCACTTTGTTTCCGCATCAAGCTTCATTGTAAGATCAATGGTTAGTCACATGTTTGCATGGCTTGGAAAGATTCCATGCAAACACACGACCACTATTAGAACTTCATTAAATAATCAAAGCTGAATGAAAGCCAAAACATTAAAAAATAAAAGGCATAGGACTTAGGAAATATTAATCATTGCCGGACTTAGGAAAAATAAAACTGCCAGTTGCAAAGACTTAGGAAAATATTTACGCACATGCATTTTTGAGACTTTAAGTGATTAAAAAAGGTAATGCTCAAATAGAAATGAATAGAGGGACCTAGGGTTTTTGAACATGACATAAACTTAGGGTTTTTCTCAGGTTTAACTCTTAGTTAGGGCTCACTAGATACTGAGGAAAAATAGATAATTTTGCAGGATTTTTTATGGTTTTTCTGTAGCAAAATTATCACAACTTCATGAACATTTATACACACTTCAAATTTATAAGAATTTCACAAGACTCATGTCCTAAAAATTTGAAGTGCCAACACATCCTAGCTGTGGTATCAATTCACATTAGCACTAACTTGTATCCATTGTGCCACTTAGTGACTGGTGTCAGCCAGTGCTTGGGATAATCGCCAACCAAGGGTTTTCTGACCTCTTTGCATAGCTGAGTGAGCTCGTGAGAATCTGAAAAATGAGAAATCATATTTCTCTATGAGGAGATCTTTCCCAACTATAATGCACTCCAAGTAATCATTGCATTCTACACACAGACACAACTACTGCAATCTACACAAGAATTTTGATTGAGATTTGTCCCATTGTTTGTCATGCCACTACTAAGAAAGTTGTTATATTTTGGACCAACTTCAAGTATAGATTAACAATATTATCAATAGGTACATGCATCAAATGTCTGTACTTTGTGCTTTGGTATCAAGATGGTGCAATTTCAATGAAATGAAGACTACATAGAAAATAGTCACTCTTCCTCCAAGAAACACCTAAGGAATCAAGTTATCAAATCCTCTTCTTGGGAATCATCTTCCTTTTTATCTTTCTTCTTCCTCTATTGTCAGCTCTAACAGGAATGAATGTTAGGGGATGTCTCCCACCATTCGAAAAATCCAATGCATAGCTTTCTCTTCTTCCAAGTGATTTGGCTTTTTAATAAACCTATCTATTTCATCTCATCTCAATATTTTTTCTCTTTTATCTAGGTGCCCATGTTGATGTTTCTTCTTCAACAAGTTGTCCCTTCTTCTGCATATGGATGCTTCATTCTATCTAGTGATTTTTTGCTTGAGTGGCATTAAGTTTCTTAAATCTTATTGTTTTTCACAGTGTTTTTTTAAATGTCATTGTCATTTTTTACTTCTCATCCAACCCAAAGTCCTTATCTTCTTTATTGTGGGGATGGTTAAATTCTCTAACCCATGGGGTACTGATATCACATGTCAATGTGGTCTCTTGTAGTTGCCTAGCTATTGGGCCAACTCACTTAACCCCCTTTGTGGAGCTATGCATCCTCAACAAGTCCTTCCTAAATTTTTAATTTGTTTTTGTGATTTGCACTAATCTAAATCAAATGACACCAAGGAACCTGGTGCTAAATGTTGACACATGCTAGTGTTTTATAATGTCCCCTTGGTGGTAATAATTCCCAATATAAAAGTTTGTTTTAAAACATCATCTTTAAAACAATCAGATCAATGATTAAGCACAATATCTCATATGGGGATAATTATTTTATATGCCGATCATCATATTCTAATTCAATTCAAGTCCCATGAATCAATTCAAGTTATTCTTTCCAAACATATATGTAATTTGCATTATGTAAATAAAAATGTCAGATTATATTTTGAAAGGTATGAAATACATTGGCTAGGTATGAAAGTCTTGTATAACTTTAAGTAGTTTGCTAGATGATGATACTATATTGGAATGATGATTGGGTCTTTTTATTGTGTAGCATCTCATGGTGCAATAAATGACAAGCACTCTAAAACAAGGTTTTGTAAAACCTAAATTACCTTTTTTTTTAATAACATATTCACATTATGAAACATTTAATACATATGGAACATTGCTTAGGTTTAAACTTTAATGCCTCCACTATGAAATAAAAAAAGCTGAAAGAGAAAAAATGTTGTCCCATGGATTTTTCTATTACAACTAGATTTTGCAATTCTGGGTAGAAATTTATAGCTCGGGATCTTTCCACATGCAATTGATCAGGAGTGTTTCTGATGTGACAGATGTCATGGCAAGATGTAGTTGTTATTCTGCTCCACATAGTCGTAAGTGTGAATTGTATTCAACTCTCAGGAGGTGGTGTTATGGGCTATGGGGTTTGTGTGATTATTTTCCCAATCCAAGAAGCCCTGGGGTATGCTAAAGAGTAAACACAAGATGGGAAGGATTGTCACAAGTTTTTTCTCTATTGTGCACATAGTAGCAAGGTGTTCGCACTACTTTAGGCTAGTCAATCTGGGATTTTGTTAGTGATCAAACCTTGTAGCTATGAATAGTTGTAAGGGCTACATGATGACTTATTTAATTCACCATTCTTAGGGTCCTACCAAGATTAACTATACTTTTAGTGAGTTGTAGTCCAAGGTCTCTTTACTTGAGATGTAAGACAAGAGGAGAAGTGTCATTTCACTAGTTGATTATCCTTATTATAGTATGTGTTTTGTGCCCATATGTAGGCCCTTGACGATTTTGTCATTGGGTGATTAGGGTGTTTTGATTCTAGGGAAATTAGCACATCAAATCTTTTGGCTTTTATATTCCAAGACAAAATAATATTTCCTCTTCGACCATTGTGGGTTGTGCTCACTTCTCGTAAGGTGTATTCATATTGTTTTCCCCATTCTATCCCCTATGGCCTTCAACCACTTATCAATTCAAAACTTCAAAGGGAGATTTTGTAAGCGAATTCAGTTGGTTGTATTTGGGAAATGTATAATAGATAGGGTTAAACTCAGAAAAAATAATAAGAATACATAACTAATCTAAACATGCTATTATTTCTTAGGAAAAACAATTAGAATATAAAACTAATATAAACAAACTTTCAAGATTTTCTTACCTAATTGCACAACAAGAATCGAACCCACAAACCTGATATGCAAATACAATGTATAATGGCAAGTGGAACAATCTTTGAAAATGCAACACTGAGGGCACAAATATATGGTATGACATGATGATGAAAAATTCCCACCATTCACCCCTTTCCATTATCGAAAAATGCAATTCATGCCATTTCTCCCTTGCCACTATTGGATAATACTTTTTTTTGTCTTGATTTTTAATATAAGACAATAAAAATAATTTTAATTATTAAAATTATAATTTAAATATTTAAGAAAAAATATTTATTATGTGTTAAAATAACATCTTAAATTATTCTTTTATGTAGTAGTGAGAATATCGGCTTTATCATGTTTGAGCTCGAGCGAAGGAAAAGAACAAACCTTTGCTTTCTTATCATTTCATAGCGGGTCAAATGGAATTGCTTTCTCACTCAAATTTTATTTATGCAAATACACCAAAAAATTAAAATTATAAATCAATAAAAATTAAAATTACAAGAAAAGATAAAATTAAGAAGATAATAATTTTTGTCTTAAAAAATTGTTTTACAATTCTTTCAATGGGAAAGACATACTAAGAAGAGCACTAAAGTCTCTTTCAAAATACATATATGTTGGATGTAATGTCTTGCATGAAACAAAGCCATTTTTAGAAACAAATCACTCTCATCCTCATTATTAGGTGGAAAATCTAAAGCCTTGTTGTTTGAGGCTATGTACGTCAGTTGGGATCCTTGACAACTAGAAATAAAATCTTAGTGATAGGGAGCTTCTATGGTTACAAGGACTGAAAACTAGAAGTCCAAGCATAGAAAACACTTACAAATCAAGGAGATTAACAACATGGGAACATAGGCTTAGTCAAGAAGAATTGAAAAATAGGGTAAGAGACAAAAAGAAACATATACTCTACTTTGATGGGGCCTCCAAGGGAAACCTTGGTCCATTACGAACTAGAGGGATAATAAAAAATGCAGAAGGCTTAACCATCATGTCCTTTGCATGGGTATTAGGTCTAAACAATAATGGTAAAATTTTAATAGACAAAGATAAGAAAAATTTCGGGTGTTTGTATACTATTTGTTTTAATTTAAATTATAAAGGAGTAATAGTCATTTATTTAGTCATATCTAGTCATTTATTTAGTCACCTGATCAAATATTTAGTTTCAATTTTACTTGGTGACCAAATTAGTCATTTATTTAGACATTTATACTTGTAAATTGTAAAACATTAGTGGAATTTAGTATTTTTTGTCATGTGACTAAAATTTGTGGTCAAGTGATTAGACGTTTTAGTCATGTAGTCACATATTTGCCAAATTCTACTAGTGAAGACATAAAGAAGTCAGTTAGGAACTCAAGGAATAAAAAAATGGTAGTGGATCTAGAAAAGAAGCTGAGTGATAGTAAAAATATTGAGGTTCTAAAGGAAGAATTCAAGCTTAAAATGGAAGTGTTAGAAATAAGGCAACACATACAATTGAGAGGGGGCGGGGGGAGAGGGGGTTAATCAATTGTGTCCTTAAACCAAAACCTTAAATAACTTTATCCTTTAAACTTCAAATTTGAAAGTAAAGCTTGAAAGTACTACTAATTCACAAAACACATGAATACATAACACCAATATTTTTGATGTGAAAATAATGTTAGGGGAAAAACCATGGTGGGGATCAAACCCACAAGATGATGTACTCTATTAGAAGCATTATACCTTGTTAGGAGTATTATAAAGGGGAATGCACATGTATTCAAGCACACTTCCTGGAGATCACTACTCAGATACAAATGAGGGAAACAACTCTAGGGAAACAACCCCAAGATTAATAACATAAGGGCTACGACCCTGAGTGGACAACTATCTACTGATCATGAACTGGATACTAGCATCTTCCATATACCAATATATCTCTAATGAAGTACATAACACATTAGATCTTTGACTCAATTTCAGATTCCACTCATACCTCTTCATATATATCTCATACACACGTATCCAACCTCTCTCACAAATAGATTTTACATAATTACATTTATACAATTCACGAACCTTGTAGAAATAAACAAGGTCAACTTCAACATTAACACTTCATTACAAAATTGGATAAATCTCTCCTTGAAATTTATACCAATGAATGTGATCTAGAAAAGAAAAATGATCTAATATTATCTACAAGCACCATTAAATGCCACAAAAATGATTAAAAAAACTTTCTCATCAGATTCATTAGTATCTTTACACTATTCATCATGAGCACCAAACATTCACCTTCGTTACTAAAGAAAAATAGATTGACAAAAACCAAATCACGATCCACTTGAGCTGAGTACACAAATAGGTGTCCCAAGTACACCACTAGGTTATCAACCATAATTTTTTTATAACTAATCCACACCGATCCAAAAACTGAAACATTGTCTTTTCTTGAACACTCAAAATACCAATCTTTGATCAATCAATTACAACCAACTCAAATCATCATGCTAACCTCTACAACTTTACCTATTTCAACTACAGGTATCTCTAAAACATCCTATAAATTCACACCAATAGATCTTCAATACAGTAGCCATACCAATCATTTCTTCTCACTGAATTCATCAAGAACACAAGAAACCATGAAGAAATATTTTGACATCAATAAAAACACATCTCTCAAATATGTGATAGTAATCTCTAAAGAACATATTTTCATAATATTTCAATAGAAACAATAGAATAATGCTAAAGAAGATCTAAAAGACATCATCAAGAAGAGCTCAAAACAAAATGAGAAGCTAGAATTGGAACTAAAGAAGTTGAGATATGAAGAAAAGGTTTATGAAAGTAGTACCATTTGGATCAACTATTATCCTTGCAAAAGAATCACAAGGATAAGGATGGAATAGGTTTTATCAATGAGTGTTTAGATCTGAAGAACAAAAGTAATGAAAATGAAGTTGAAGCTAAAGAAAATTCCAAGGGAACAAGAAAGCTCAAAAATCTAAAAACATCTACAAGAAGGCCTTCGGTCAGGAAACCAAATGCTCAAAGGTAATTATCTTTTAAAAATTACTATTTCATATTTAAGAACTTTGTTCATAAATCTATTGAGTGCAAGATCAGGAAGGAACAAAATATCCAATTCTTTAATTGTCATAAGTTTGGCCATAAAGAACATTAGTGCAGAAGTCTAGTTTTTAATCCAGTTATAGGAGTGCAATGAATAATATCTTTCATGGACATTTCTATGCATGTTACAATTATGGTCACAAGGCTAATCAATGTAGATATATGGTTTACTCGATGAGATTAGGATAGAGGAACTCCAATTATTTCAAATTTGGTTAAATTAGTCAATATGCTAATACATGCAAATCTAGTGATGCTTTGGTAAAGTTAGGGAGTGAAAAGATTGTTATGGTTTCAAATGAATCTTAGAAGAATAAAATAGTACGGAAAAATAAATATGGCAGTGAAGAGAGTTTTATGGTACCAAATCCTAGTACTAGATCTTCTAGTAGTTGAGTTGAATTCTTTGGCTTAGGGGGATTATTAAGATGAAATATCAGTCACTTCCCCTACTTTGAGGTGATAATGGTTGCAACTAGCTTGTACTTGGTATGTTGGATGATAAAACATGATGATTTTAAATATTTTGGTTGATTTATGTGTGAAGTATAATTGGGTTGCATTAGTGATAATTAATTCTCATCAAAAAATCAATTATGATGGATCATGCTTATAAAGATAAAAAATTTAAATCATTTGACACTATTGCAAAGAAGAAAAATTAGAGTTTTTAGTAGATTTTGAGAGATGTTGAAGAAAAGTATTTGAATGTGAGAAATGGGGCTTTAACTGGTTGTTTTTGATACCAGTGTGCTCATTTCAAGGATGTTGAGGAATGCATAATTGGAGGAATATGATCATAATAGAATTAATTAGTTGGAAGTGGGTTTATCTATGGATGAGTTGTAGAGGGTCCACAATCTCAGTTTGGACCATGGGGAGAATTTTCTTGGTTTAACAACAAATAATTCATCATGTTTTTTCTAAGTGGGTTTTGGGATGGAAACCTAGTGTTGCATAAACCCTATGAAGTAACAAAAGGAGTAACTAAGGATATCATGGGGTTGTGCAGTATTGGTGACCTACCTAGAAAGAAGATGACTAAGTACAAGGAAGTGCAAGAACTAACGAGTATTGACTGTGATCAATGCATTCTTCTAATAAACACTCTTTGAGATCCAGTGGTGAGGTATGTTTCCTATGGCATCTCTTCAAAAAATTTCTATCTAAATTGTGATGGTGCTACTTTGACTATAACAGTCTATATTTCACATAAAATGGTCAAGAAAGGTGTTTAGTTTGATTTGTGTAAACTATTGTTGGACAATTTTCTTTAGAATGTAAAGATGACATTAAAATATGGCTATAGATTTTAGTTTGGTTCTTTGGTTGTATGCTTGGTGTTCTATTTCTTGAGATCTCTACCAGGTAGAGAAAATGTTGAGTGGAGGTCTGACATCCTTGTCTTAAAATGAATCTATAGGTACTTGGGATTTTCAGAAAGTAGAGAAGATGCTTGCAAAGTATATTTTATATTATTTTAGATAAATGTTTGTTCCAGTTTGGTTATTTCTAGTGGTGTTCCTATGATTCACGTTGAAGAGGGTTCATCCTTTGTTTACACATTTTTGGATATTGTTGTCAATGGTTTTCCTCTAGAATGTAAAAAGAGAAGAACTAGTGTTAAAAGAAAGGAGATTGTTACCATTTTAGAAGAAGAAGAAGAAGAAACTATAGAGAAGCAATAAGAGGAGATTGGAAAGGATACAATTTCTCCATTATAATCTAACATTGTGGATTTTGATGTGATTCAGTCTATGTTAGAGGATGGAGAATTTGATAGAGTTGATGATATTTCATTGGGTATTCTCCAAGGAATAAAGAAGAGACAGAAGAAATGTTGATTGATCACTTGATCAGTAAAAAGACCATTATAATTGATATATCTAGTATGATTCCCATTGAATTGATAAATGTTGTTGAAAGAAGACTGTTGCAATATGGTTTAGATTATTATCTTCAATGTCCTGCTACTATAGACAATTTTAGAGGTAGAATTGAAGTCATTGAGGGATAATTGAATGACTTGGGAAAGACATATGAATGAAAGAAGAAAATAGATGATAAATTTTGGTCAACTTTTATAGGCTAAAATGTTACAGTTGTAGAGGTAAAGAGAAGATCTAGTCAAAACATTTTGGTTGGTAAAAAAGTTAGTTGAAGTTTAGTTAGAGCATATCTCTGGTGTCTTCGTTGATGCATAAAGTTATGACATATGGTTCTAGTCTCTAGACTAGACTTGATCCTTCAACATGGTAGTGGAGCATGATAGCCTATGCACATGAATGGAGGATGAAGTAGTTGAGTGGAAGAGGAAGCTTCTAACAATTAAAGAAATATATAAGAAATTTTTTACAGTAATCTCTATTGTATCTCTTTGATTTTATGAGTTTTAGTGAGTGGTCCTTTACAGTAGTGAAAAAGGGGGAGAGAAATAAGAAGAATAAGAACATTAAAGGAATATCTACTCAGGGGGAGTTTTTAGAATGTTTTGAGTTTTTCTATTTTGTAGTTTTTGTTATTTTTCCATCAATTCCAAAGGGGGAGATTGTTGAACATCTTGAGAATTTATTGTGTAATGCCCCACCAAGGAACCCCTGAAAACAAAGGGGTAAACCATGCACTAAACAATATTTTTTTGAAACATAGAGTAACATAATGTATCAATGTGCATCTCATTTCCATAAAATAATAATAAACAACATGATAAGAATAAATATAATAATCATCACATGATCGCATACAAGTGGAAGAATTCACAACACTTCCAAAGGTTCCCAAGAAATCTAAAACTCAAGCCTGAATGGTATAGGAACAATTAATCTATCATGTGAGAGTTTCAAATTCATTCACAAAACCCACAAATCATGAACATACCATCATCAATGGTCACCCATCAAGGAGACTACTACCTCCTCATGGAAAGTCAACGTAAGAAGCCAAAAATCACACAACAAGGGTAAACATAACCAGTCATATTTGAATCTTGATTGTTATCAATAAGAAGGCCTCTCGAGGATAATGGGTATCTATAATTGAAACTACATTTCCAACTTGAGCTTAGGAAGTGCTAACTATTTTTGGTGCGCTAAAAGATTTGGAAGAAAAGTTACAAGATGAGGCATAAATGCTAACCTGCGAAGTAGAAATGCTAGTTTATGAATTACATGCACTAAACGGATATCAAGAATGCAATAAGGACTAAAAAAATGAAATGAGTGGTGTTTCTTAGTTCTACGATTGAGTAGGCTTATCAACACCAATGTACAACATAAAATTCAAGCTTTCTCCACACTGGAGAGTACTAGATACATGTAGATCAAGGAAATACTCACTCAATTGTAAATAAGAATCACATAGTAAATAAAATACAATATGAACATAAGAATCCATACATGCATAAATATCAAGTACATGTATCTGAAGGAATCTACTCTAAGTGCATAACTAAAAAGAGCATAATTGTACATACAATATGAAATAGGTGAGGCATAGCATGGAGCACTCAATACTCAAATTCTCTAATTCTAGAGGAATCTTGTCACCTATACATTGGTCCCTAGTAGTGGTATAGTGCAATGCCACCCTACCATGTGGAACCCTTAAGCCCACCGTACTCATGGATATAGCAACCCATCCAAAAATATAAGACAAACACATAAGCAAGGAGTAGCTAACACACACACGAAGTAGATGCATAGTCTCACAAGAAGGGTATGGTGATCCATTGCAATACACATAATGAAAGATACAAGGAACATGAAGAACAATAGACATGTGGACCAACATCCAAAGCACAATCAAAGAATCACATATCATAACTCATCAAGGCTCTACTCACTTCTAATGGAACTAGACACGAGAATACTAACCATAGGGATTATCTCAGGTCACACATATCAATATTACCATCCAAAGAAATATCATCTACCTCACACATGGGTCTCTCATGACATCTAGATATTTTATGGCCTCCACCATCTATGCTCACTCTTAAATCACTCACAATGTCTGGGGATCCAATGATAACAAATCACCATATACACTCACAAATAGATCCCTTATGATGTTTGGTGATTTGATGGTCTCCACCTTCTATGCTCACTCTCAGATCACTCATGATATATGAGGATTTGATGGGTTCCATAAATCTAATTAATCTTTTTTAATGTTTATACCCAATATATTTTATTATGGTTTTTACTTTTTAAGAAATTCCTTGATGCTTCTGTTACAGTCACTTTTGGGTTGGGATCTACTTAAGGAGCTAATCCCTATGAGTACTCAATGTTAGTAGTCTTATGGCTCAACATCACACAACAAAGACCAACAAAAGGATTGTCAAGTCAATCTACATGAGGACATAACAAATCTCTTCATCAACTTGGCTACCCAAGGATAGAATAAAGGGGCTTCATCCAATTATCTACAGGAGGATGGTATAACCTAAGGATCATTCACTCAATCTACATGAGGACATAAAAAAGTACATCATCATCATGTTCTATACCAAGGATAAAAAAAAACATAAGCATCCACAACAAAGGAAGCAAGAAAAGACTCTCAAGTCAAAATCCATAAAGAACATGATAAACACAATTGATCTCAACCCAAGAGTACAGGTCACTTGGACCTTGGCATAGGAGCATAGCTAAACTACATGCTTGGATGAGATCTCCAAACCTAACTTGACATGTCACATGCAAGATCTTCTCAGGTGTGGAAGGAGTCAATATAAAATACAAGAGAAACTATAACAAAAGAAACAACAAGAGGATAACTCAACTCCCAAAATGCTCAAGGTAAGAAATCGAGTAAATTAAATAAAAATGAACAATAAAAATTAGATCAATCAATCACTATGCCAAGAGAATGGATTCTTATGAAATATGACAAACATATCACTAGAACACAAGGAAGGCTCAACAAAGCTAGCAAGAAACAGTTGGAGGATAAAGCACTCCCAAACACTCAAGACACCAAAATTGAGCGAAATCAACAAAAGGCCCAAAATAAAAACTACTCAATTGACCATTGTGCCAAGAGTTTTAATTCCCATGGAATCCATTTCACATCTCACAAAAATACAAGGATGTTAAGATTTGGTAACACTGAGAGGGGGGTGAAACAGTGTTACAATAATTTATTGAATTCTTAAATTTCTTGATATTCCTCAAACAACATATAGAGATATAGCATAAAATAAATAACCATGCAACATAGACAAACATAGAAGAACTCATAACACCATATTTTTTTTTGAGGAAAACCTACTAAGGGAAAAACCTTGGTGGGGATGGTATCCAAAAATATCTGCACTATAAGTATAATAGCCCTGTTAAGAGTTCTGACCCTGTTAGGAGCCGAGTATTACAATAGGTAGGTCTTGGTTAAAGGACATACCCTGTTAGGAGCCTTTACAATGTGATCCCAATTAAGGAATCAATTCTACTATGAGTCCAACTCTGTTAGAGGCAGTCAAACCCTATTAGGGGTGTACAATAGGTACAACAACACTTATAATCAATTTGTTGTCCTGAATACAAAGAGTTAACAAAGTATTCTTGAAGAACACCTCTTGTTCTTCTTTCTCTTAATCTATGCTCTTCCTCTTAGATTCTTTCATAGTTTTCATCCATTAGTTATCTTCACCATCTCATCGCACACTTATACAAAAGTTCTTGTATACTTATACCTTGCTGGAGGTATATTTACAAGAGCTAGTCCACATTACTCTAGCTAAACAACATTTCATTTAATGCACATTTTCACACTTTATCAATATCCTTAGTGAGCCTTAGATCCAAGATAGTATCCAAAAATAACTTTCCAATCATTCACAAAGTTGGCCTTAGTGATCGTCAACAAGTTATACTCTGTTTACTGTCTTCACATCCAATCAAGTGAACATATCTCTTAGATACCTCAATATTAACATGTGCGGCCTTACACATGTATTCATTGGTGTCCTAAAAGAATGTAACCAAGATCACATGCCTTTATGAAGCTCCTGTGAAGTTCACTAAGATTTTCTATCAAACTGGGTCACAAGAACAGTCTGTAGACTTAGGCATTTTTCCTTCATCAATTGCATTCAAACATATTCCTGATATCCAATATGTTCAATCATAAAACTGTTAAGTGTTTCCATAAATGACAACATTCCATATGTGCATGTCCCTACATGTGCATATATGTGCATGTTTTGACCACTTTCCATAGAGGAAATCTCACAAATCACAAAAATCACTTAAATCCCAAATTCTGACAAAATATGGCAAGGTAAAAAAAACAACAAATTTTAACATCAAAGGGCCATGTTTATGATACGATATCAAATATCAGGAACCTCCTCAATACATCCTAAATTGAAAATCCCATTACAAAGATGGAGTACACAAACCTCTAATAACTCAAGCCACCAAACATGGCAACATCTAAATCTTGGTGACACACAAATCAAGGCAAGCTTAAAAATGCCCAAAAATCCAACATTATAAAATCTCATGAAATTAAAACCCATTGGTCTAAATCCACCCAAAAAAACATTTCTCAAATAAAATTTTACTTCTAGGAAATTCACATAAATCCAATAGCATAACACTCCTAAAACCCCAAAAACCAAATTGGAAAAGAAATAAATACTCACAGCCACCCAACCGGGTGACAAAATCAAACGCAAACATAGGGGAATACTAATTATCAACCCACACAACTATTGCAATATAGGAAAAAGTGTGTGGGAGGTATTGTGTGGGATTTGGAGGGGGTGTTAGGAATGAATGCTAAATATATCCTATGGGGGAGTATTCATAGCCATTCTATAAAATTTGTATGTTGCATTCATGACTGTGGTTGTCATTGATGTCAACACAGTGATCTACTAAAGATTAGCAGAGAAGAAGACAGTGTTTGAATTAGCCCACGTGGAGTATTGTAGATCAAGTTATGTAGAGTTTAGGACTTACTAAAATCATGGTCAACATTGTGTACGAAAATCCAATTATTCATGAAAGTTAGGTGTAATTCACTGGAAGCAACATTCAGGCAGTGCTCCTGAGAAGCAGCTTGTGGAAACTAGATGATATCTCCTAATCAGGATAGAATCTAGGCATGTATATTTGTACAATTAATGAAGACATTATGATAGTGATGTGGACATGAAAAAAAGATCAGAGGTCACACAAGTGAAGAATTATTTTGTTTGGAAGATGATAGCTTTTATGTAATTTTGAAATATTGTGTAACATGTGGTAGTTTATATTATATAATTGGTTAAGCCTTGTTGGAAAACTAATTTGTAATTATTTGAGTGTGGTATAAAGGAAGGATTGTTTTCCTTATTGTAATATATATGGTATAGAAGTGAATTGCGAAATTGAGTAATATATGTTGTAAGAGGATATGCGAAGTACAAAGATCTGGTATTGAGATCTGATGAAGCAGTTGGTGAGGTTTGGTACAGATAGAGGAGAAAAGATAAGTTGCTGAGATCAGTAATAATTTGGTATTATTTTGTTGAGTAATACAAGGATCAATTGGATAGTGTGTTCAGTGATCTTACCCTTGAAGCTATTTGGACAGTGGGTCCTTCTATCTTCCATAACTCCTAATAGGGTTAGAATCTTTTAACATGGATTCAAAGTCTCCTAATAGGGACTCATATGTACTGAATGTATTTCATAAGGCTCTTAGCAGAGTCCATCCTCTAACAAGGAATTTTCATATTGGTACATCTTTTGTTGGCATTATTCCCATCGGGGTTTACTCTCTGATCAAGAGGTTCCCTAGTCAACATATCTTGTGTTATTGTGTTGCTGTGTATGTTTATCTTTATATGGTTGTTGCTTATATTGATTACATGGTTGAAATCTATTAATGGTGATAAGAATTGTATTTATCTGATAACTGATTCACCCCCCCCCCCTCAGTTATCTTAGTGGACTTTACTTTCTAAAAATTGGTATCAGAGAGGTGGGTCCTTGAAGGAAAAGTCTAACAACTTGAGGAGATCCATGGAGAATCATTTCAAGAAAGAAAGTCCTAAGTTTGATGGAGTAAACTATGACAACTAGAAAGAAAAGGTGAAGATAGATTTGTTATGTTTAGGACCAGGATACTGGTTAATCACAAAGAATGCAAAGACTATCATTGAAGAAGAAAAAATTGAAGAATGTACTAATGAGGAAAGAGATATGTTCATATGTAACATACTTGCCAGAGAAGCACTCTTGTCATCCCTTCTAGAGAATGAGTATAGTTAGGTAAAAAATCTAAGGACATCTCATGAAATTTGTTTAGCTTTACAATCTACTTTTGAAGGTGATGTACATGCAAAGAGAGTCAGATTACATAATTGGATATGTGCATTTGAAGATATAAGAATGATGGAAGATGAAACTATTAGAAGTTATAAAGGTAGAATGTCAGAGATTGTTGCAAGTATCAAATCTTGTGAAGGAAATAAGATTGAGAATGAAGTGATATGGAAGATTAAAGACATTAACTCCTATATTTAAGCATACATCATAGATGATTGAGCAAGTTATACCTTGTACTGAGAACTTCACCAGAGAAACTCTTCTTGGAAGATTAGAAGCAGTAGAGATAAGCTTGAGATAGTCAAGAGATCTACCTAGAATTGAGACATCTTTTAGCCCACTTAGTGTTTTCCCTACTTTGTCAAGAAGTATTAGTCTGAGTGGAGACTATGCTAGTGGCAGCAGATCTAAGACTAAAGAAGATGGGAAGATTGATGAAGGAATTGCCTTGCTTGTGAAAAGAGAACCAAAAGGTAAGAAATTTTTTAAATGTTGGACTTGTCAAGAATATGGTCATTTTGCATCTAAATGTCCTAAGAGAGTTAAGAAATATAAAAAGAACTTTATGATGCAGGGGCATCCAAGGTTAAGGCAGGGTATTTTGTGTCCTCGGTGAAACTTCATGGAGTGTTTGTATTTTGGCCGATGTTACTCGGTTTCATCCTTGACCGATGGTCTTGGTCATTGAAGGAAGCTCAGTCACTGAAGGAACTTGATAGTCTTTGGTACTCGGTGAAAGTGTTACTCAGTCATACTTGTGGTGCTCGGTCGACACTGGTGCTCGGTGATGCCTGGTGTGATCGGTGATTTTATTGTCACTCGGTAGTTCTAACTTACCGACTGGAGTTCTATGTGATTTGTTGATTTGACTTGATGAATTTATTGTTGGTAGCTATTGTTATGGGCCAACATGCTAAATTAAATATTTGCATACATTTGTAAGCTGACTTGTATGGCATTTAATTATTTGTTTTGGGGAGTTAAGGGTTTCATCTTGCCGACTTGTGGTTGATGATTAGTATTTAAGGAGGGCTTGGGTAGATGTTTAGAGACAGAACTTAGAAGGGAGAAAAACTTAGTAGATCTAGGATATCAGATGTGAAGCTTGAGAGAAAAGTTGTGGAAAAATTCTTGATGTTCTTGTAGATCAAATTGTAATTTGATAGTTGTTTGTAGCAAATATAGGGTTTGCACACTTGGAAACAAGGAGATTTCTTGGAGGCTTGTGAGCTCAAGTTTAGATCTGCCTTAGGGTTCCATTTGCTTCTGATTGTCTTCAGAGCTAAACTAGATGAGATTGTATTGGATCTAGTTATGGATCTTGTAGAATTGTTTTCTGACTGTAATTGGCCCTAACCCAGAAGGCCTTACAATCAGGCATGTTAATGAAAATCAGTGTTAAATAGTTACTTTGTGTTGCTGTGTTGAGTAATCCACTGTGTAATTCTTTTAGCTACAAGGTTTGGACTATCCTTAATTGGATCCTCCATCCTTGACTACATCAGGTGGTATCAGAGCAAAGGTTGATCTTGTTGAAGTAGAAGGTTGACCTAGCAAGGCTGATCTTGCAAAGTTGATCTTGTTGGTGAAGAGATTATGCATAATTTGGATTCCAGATTTGAAGCACTAAACTTGTGAAATTGTGCCCTTGTTGTTTGCAAGATTGCAGGTTGAGATCTGACTTGTTGCAAATTAGAAATTGTCACAAGGTGGCTGGTGAGGGTTTGTTGCAAAGGGTTCATTTGCATATATTTAAGGATTCCTTCGAGAAGATCTTTGTGATACTGTTGAATCCCAGATCACAGAGAAGGTGAAATCAGATTTTAGATCTAAGATGGAATTGCTGAAGAATGATATGATCACCGAGATCATGAGAACTATTACTAGTATACCTTAGAATGTTGGTACTGAGGATGGCTATGAAGAAGCTACTGAAGAATTTGAAACTGTTAGATCTAGTGGTGATGACAGGAGGAACAAATTTGGTGAAGACAGAACTACATGGTTACTAGACCTGCTATTTGATTTAGTAATTACCAAATGGAAGTTTCTACTTTCTCTGGTACTTTGAAGCTTGACAATCTGATTGATTGGATTGGTGAACTCGAAGATTTCTTTGAGCAGGAAGAAATTGAAGATCCTCTTTGGGTGAGATTAGCATAGACAAAGTTGAAAGGACATGCTGCTCTTTGGTGGAAAGGACTACAGAAAGACTAGAAAGATGAAGGTGAAACAAAGATCAATCTGTGGATATTGATAGTGACTAATTTGAAAGCTAAGTTCATACTGGCTAACTATGAGCTTGACTTGTTTAAGAAGTTGCAGAATCTAAAACAGAAGGATTTGTCTATTGAAGATTATATCGAGGAGTTCTACAAACATACTATTTGGTCTGGACACTAAGAGCTTGGTAAGGAAAAGGTAGCTTGGTATGTGAATGGTCTGAGATTCAATATTTAGGATGATCTTGGTATGTTGAAGATTGATTCTATTGAAGATTCTTATCAGTATGCTCTGAAGGTAGAAGATAAGTTGAAGAGGAAACAACCTAGTAACTCCCAAGGGAAGGAAAATATTGATCACTTAGTGAAGGATAAACTGACTGATGCAAAAGATGAAAAGAAAACTATGGAACCAAAGAATAAGATAGGTAGATTTATCTTTAAGGTTACTTGCTATAACTATGGAGAGGAAGGACACCATTCTTTTGAGCGTACACAGAAGAAGGTTGACCGATGAACTGTTGTGATGAATGAGAACATTTAGAATGAACCTAAATCAAAGAACTTGCTACTTCGATGAACATTACTCGGTACAAAGGATGAACCTTGTCAAAGGAGTAATTTGTTTAGGACCTGATGCAAGACTGAAGGTAAGCTTTGTGATGTTATTGTTAATAGTGGTAGTACTGATAACCTTGTTGCTGAGGACCTGGTTCATAAACTTTGGTTTGAATAGAATGAAGCATCCTTGTCCTTATAGGATTGGCTAGTTACAAGATGTTTGTGCTTTGGAAGTTAGAGAACAATGCTTCATTGATGTTCAAATTGGCTAGTACAAGCCTCTTGTGCTTTGTGACATTGTGAAGATGAATAGTTGTGATATATTGCTCGGTAGACCTTGGAAATATGATTGCAGAGCTATTTATGGCTATGTAAGAAATGTGTTTACTATTGAGAAGGATGACATGAAGTTTTCATTGATGCCTTTGATGGATACAACACTCGGTAGGAGAAGCCTGAGTATTGGTAACCAAGTTGAGATTGTAGAGGAAACTGAAGTGGAAGAATTTGCAAGCAAAAAAGGTGGAGGACTTGTATGTGAAGAACTAGTTCAGGATTTATGTGCTGAATCTTGAAAGATGTTCTTTTCACATATGAACATCTTTTGGAACCTGGGATGTCTGATGCAAGGGCATCCAAGGTTAAGGTAGGGTATTCTGTGTCCTCAGTCAAACTACATGGAGTGTTTGTATTTTGGCCGGTGTTACTCAGTTGCAGCTTTGACCAATGGTCTCATTCATTGAAGGAAGCTTAGTCACTAATGGAAATTGATAGTCTTTGGTGCTTGATGAAAGTGTTACTCAGTCATGCCTATGGTGATCGATCGCCACTGGTTCTTGGTGATGTTTGGCATGCTCGGTGATTTTACTATCACTTGGTAGTTCTGACTTATCAACTAGAGTTCTGTGTGATTTTTTGAGATGACTTGACGAAATTATTATTGGTAGCCATTTTTATGGGCTAACATGTTGAATTAAATGTTTGTATACATTTGTAAGCCAACTTGTATGGCATTTAATTATTTATTTTAGGGAGTTAAGGGTTTCATCTTTCTGACTTGTGGCTAATGATTGGTATTTAAGGAGAGCTTGGGTAGATGTTTAGACATAGAACTTGGAAGGGAGAAAAACTTAGTAGATCTAGGATATCAGATGTGAAGCTTGAGAGTGAAGTTGTGGAAAATTTCTTGATGTTCTTGTAGATCAGATTGTAATCTGATAGTTGTTTGTAGCAAAGCTAGGGGTTTGCACACTTGGAAACAAAGAGATTACTTGGAGGCTTGTGAGCTCAAGTTTAGATCTACCTTAGGGTTTCCATTAGCTTCCAATTATCTTCATAGCTGAACTAGCTAAGATTGTATTGGATCTGGTTGTGGATCTTGTAGAATTGTTTTCTGATTGTAATTGGCCCTAACCCGAAAGGCCTTACAGCCAGGCATGTTAATGAAAATTAGTGTTAAATAGTTACTTTATGTTGCTTTGTTCAGTAATCCACTGTATAATTCTTTTGGCTGCAAGGTTTGGACTGTCCTTAACTAGATCCCCCATCCTTGACTACATTACTTTAAGCCTAGAAGATCCAAAGAATGTTACTATGCTAATGATGAATAATTTGAGGCTAGTGTGGAGAAATCCCTAAGTGAAAGTGATAATGAGAATGATGATATAGGATTTGTAGCAATAAAAGAAGAAAACTCTAAAACTGAAGTTAAAGAAGAAAATGCTTTAGTTTCCCAAGTAGAAAAGAGAATTGATTGGATTATAGATAGTGGTTGTTCACATCATATGACTAGAGATATGAAGAATTTTATAAAGTTTAACAATTATGATGGAGGAATTGTTAGAGTTGGAAACAATGCATCTTGTTTGATAAAAGGAATAGGATCTATTACTCTTGATGGAAAGACTAACACTGAGGATGTTTATTTTGTGGATGGATTGAAACATAATATTTTGAGTGTTGGATAGTTAGTTGATAAGGGATATCAAGTTTGGTTTACTGAGAAAACTTGTGTGGTCAAGGATAAGGATAATAATTTGATTGGAACTATATCAATAAACAAAGGTAATGTATTTCAGTTGAACCCTATAGAGATGACATGTTTGATTAGTATAATTGATGATAGTTGGTTATGGCACAGAAGATTTTTTCATATAAACTTTGATAACATTGTGAAAATTAGAACTACACTTGCAGTAAGAGATTTGCCTAAGATTATGAAACCTACTAACATGATTTGCAAAGAATGTGTTATGGCTAAGAAGAAGAGAAGTTCATTTCCTAGTAAGAAGTTCACATCAGCAGAGAAGTTGGAAATTGTTCATACAAATTTAAGAGGTCCCAGAAGGACTAGAGGATTCTATGGTGAAAGGTATTTTATGATTCTTGTTGATGATTTTACAAGAATGATGTGGATTGCATTTCTTAAAGAAAAATATGAGGCATTTGATAAGTTTAAAGTAATTAAGAACAAAGTTGAGAATGAAACTGGAATGAAGATTAAATGTTTAAGATTAGATAGAGCTGGAGAATTTACTTCAAAGGAATTTAACATTTTTTGTGAAGTGAATGGCATTAAGAGATAGTTTTCAGCCCCTAGAACACCTGAACAAAATGGTATTGTAGAAAGAAGGAACAGATCAGTAATTGAAGCAACAAGAGCTATGTTATTTGAAAATAATTTGGTGAAGACATTTTGGAGAGAAGTGGTGAATACATCACTATATACAATGAATAGAGTACAAATCAGAGAAGACACAGAAAATACACCTTATGAATTATAGTTTGGACATGCACCATTAGTTAAGTATTTCATAATTTTTGGAAGTAAGTTTTATATTAAGAGAGATGATGACATTGGAAAGTTTGACCCTAGAAGTGGTGAAGGTATATTTCTTAGTTATTCATTGAAAAGAAAATCTTATAGATAATTCAATAAAAGAACTAAAACTATTGTTGAGAGTGAAAATGTTAAATTTGATGAAAATTTCAAAATTCAAGAAACAATGCTTGATTATGAATTAGATGAAAGAACTCATCCTAGAAATGATCAAGAAAATATTGAACTATTTATGAAACTGATAGTGATTTACAGAATGAAAGTCATGTTGAGGAAATCAGAGAAGAACCTAGAGTAGAACCTAGAGTAGAACCTAGAGTTGAAGCAAGAACTAAGATAGTGACACCTAACAGGAATCTAGCAAGAAATCATCCTATTGAGAATATTATTAGGAGCATAGAAAAAGGAGTTCTGACATGAATAAGGTACAAGAAGAACTATGTTTGATTTCTCAAATTGAACCTAAATCTACTGATGAAGATTGTAAAGATGAATATTGGATTAAAGAAATGAAGGAAGAACTAGATCAAATTGAAAAGAACAAGACTTGGGAGTGGGTCCCTAGACCTAAAGATAAGAATGTTATAGGAACTAAATGGATATTTAGGAACAAGATGAATGAAAAAGGAGAATTTGTAAGGAACAAAGAAATATTGGTATGTAAAGGATACTCACAGCAAGAAGGAATTGACTATGAAGAAACTTTTGCACCTATTGCAAGAATTGAAGCGGTGAGAATATTTTTGGCTTATGCATCTTATAAAAAATTCAAAGTATATCAGATGGATGTGAAGTCAACATTTCTAAATGGAGAATTAGAAGAAGTCTACATTGAGAAGCTTGAAGGTTTTCCCTTAACTCATAAAGGAGACATGGTATGTAAACTGAACAAAGCTTTATATGAACTTAAACAAGTACCTAGAACTTGGTATGTAAGACTAGATAAGTATTTGATAAAATTGAGATTTGCTAAAGGCACAATAGATAGTAATTTGTATCTGAAAGAAATTGAGAATGATTTGTTGGTTGTAGTTATTTTTGTTGATGATATTATCTTTGGTGGAGAAGATGAAGCTAGTGATAAATTTGCAGATGAAATGAAGATTGAATTTGAAATGAGCATGATTGGTGAGATGAAATATTTTTTAGGATTGCAAATAACACAGAACAGTAATGGTATTTTCTTATGTCAAACAAAGTATCTAAAAGATTTATTAAAGAGATTTGGAATGGAAAATTGTAAACTAGTTGGCACACCTATGGTAATTGGTCACAAGTTATCTAGCACAGATGAAACTCCTGTAGTTGAACAAAAGAAGTACAGATCTATGATTGGAAGATTATAGTATTTAACTCATACAAGACCAGGCATATCACATGTGGTTGGAATTGTTGCAAGATTTCAAGATGATCCTAAAGAGTCACATTATGCAGCAGTAAAAATAATACTGAGGTACTTGAAAGGCACAATTGAACATGGATTATGGTATAAAAAATCTGATGATTTTATCCTATGTGCATATACAGAAGCAGATTGGGGGAGAAATGTTGATGAAAAAAAGAGTACAAGTGGAGAATTTTTTCTTGGAGGAAGATTGGTTTCTTGGCTAA
Source organism: Chamaecyparis obtusa (assembly GCA_027943335.1). Classification (NCBI taxonomy): domain Eukaryota; kingdom Viridiplantae; phylum Streptophyta; class Pinopsida; order Cupressales; family Cupressaceae; genus Chamaecyparis; species Chamaecyparis obtusa. The sequence goes on from BSBK01004469.1 coordinate 865,021, forward strand.
GCAAGAAAAAAAATTGTATTTCACAGAGCACAACAAAACCAGAATATGTAGCAACAGCAAACAATTATAACCAGATAATATGGATGAAACAAATGTTGAAGGATATTGGAAAAAAATTTGATGAACCTATTGTTATACACTGTGATAACACCAATACAGTAAGTATGACTAAGAATCTTGTATTACATTCTAAGATAAAGCATATAGAAATAAAGTGTCATGTAGTGAGACAAAAAGTTGCGGAGAAAGAAGTCAGACTTGAGTATATAAGTACAAAAGAGCAGATTATAGATATATTTACAAAGCCTTTACCTAAAGATACATTTGATTATTTTAGAGGTATGCTTGGGGTTATGCCCCATACTACTTTTGAGAAGTGATGCAAATTTTTGCATTAGTCCAATTGTATATGAGCTCTATCTTTTTTTGGACTGGATGTTGGTACTTCCTCTATGGGGGAGTATGTGTATTTTGAGCTGAGTCATGAAGGGCTCTAGTGAATATATTTTCAAAAAGTGTCTTTTGACATTAAGGATTGACATATTGATGTTTACTTTTTTCATTGATGCCTATGGGGGAGAAGGATACATGAAAAAAACAATAAAATAATGGAGTATACAAAATAATAATAATAAGGAGAAGGATACATGGAAAGAAGGATACAAACATCTGTTAGAGGAGATGAAGCAATATAAAATGAAAAACCTAAAAGAATATGATTGTGAGAAAACAAAGAAAGATTTGATTGATGAAGAGGATTTGAAAATATTTTAGAGTAGTAGCATTACAGTTTGGTATTCATGGAACTTGGATGTTTTTTCATCTATGTTGCCATCAATGCCAATGGGGGAGATTGTTAGGAATAAATGCTGAATATATCCTATGGGGGAGTATTCACAACCATTTTGTACAAGTTTCATGTTGCATTCATGATTGTGGTTGTCATTGATGTCTACATAGTGATCTACTGAAGACTAGCAGAGAAGCAGTCAGTGTTTGAATTAGCGCATGTGGAGTATTGCAGATCAAGCTATGTGAATTTGAGGACTTACTCTATATTGTGTCTTGAGATCATGGTCAAGAGCATGCACATAAATTCAATTATTCATGATAGTTATGTGTAATTTAGTGGAAGTAGTATTTAGGTCGTGTTCCTGAGAAGCGGCTTGTGGAAACTGGATGATATCTCCTAATCGGGATAGAATCTAGGAATGCAAAGTTGTATATTTGATGAAGACATTATGATAGTGACATGGATGTGAAAACAAGGTCAAAGGTCACACAAATGAAGAATTATTTTTTTTGGTATCCGATAACTTTTATGTAATTTTGAAATATTGTGTAACGTGTGGTAGTTTATATTTTATAATTGGTTAAGCCTTGTTGGAAAAATAATTTGTAATTATATGAGTGTGGTATAAAGGAAGGATTTTTTTCCTTATTGTAATATATATGGTATAGAAGTGAATTGCAGAATTGAGAAATATATGTTGTAAGAGGATATGCGAAGTACAAAGATCTGGTATTGAGATCTGATGAAGCAGTTGGTGCAGTTTGGCATAGACAGAGGAGAAAAGATAATTTTTTGAGATTAGTAATAATTTGGTATTATTCTGTTGAGTAATCCAGAGATCAGTTGGACAGCGTGTTCAATGATCTTTCCCTTGAAGCTATTTGGACAGTGGGTCCTCATGTCTTCCATAACTCCTAATAGGGTTAGAATCTTTTAACAGGGATTCAAAGTCTCCTAACATGGACTCATATGTAATAAATATATTTCATAAGGCTCTTAATAGAGTCCATCCTCTCAAAAGGAATTTTCATATTGGTACATCTTTTGTGGGCATCATTCCCACCGGGGTTTATTCTCTAATCAAGAGGTTCCCTACTCAACATATCTTGTTTTATTGTGTTGTTGTGTATGTCTATCTTTATAGGGTTGTTTCTTAAATTGATTACATGGTTGAAATATGTTAATGGTGATAAGAATTATATTTATCTGATAACTCATTCACCCACCCCCTCTTAGTTATCTTGGTGACTTTACTTTCTAATAGGGGGCTAACAAAAAAGGAGTTTGGGGCAATATTATTTGAAAATAGGGGGATTCTTTAGTATGCCATGAATGCAATTTTTATGATTTGATTTCACTAAGATAAGCCACTATGATTATTATTTTTACAATATACCAAAGTTATAGAGCCTGGATTTAAAGTCTACACATGGTTTTATCTAACTATTACTCTGAGATCTATTTGTAATAGTTTGTAATGACAACAAAGAAGGGAATTTGTTTAGTATTTGTGTAATTTTTCAAAGGCTTTCCACATGAGGGTTTTTAGATAGGTCTTGTAGACCTATTCCAACAATTTTCAAACCATTACATAATGTTTAGTATGAATCATGTTTGACTATTTTGAGATAACAATGTGTGACAAATTAGAGAATGGATGTTTGAATGATCATAATATAGGATAGTGTTCAAATATGATTAAATGATCATAGCTTATGATGTTGAAATGTGTTAAGAAGGGTTACAGACATGGTTTAAGGGTCTAGATGCAAAACTTGTGTTGTACATATCTATGTTCCCCCAAAAGGGAAGACCCAATATGCTTGTCATGGGTGAAATGTTACTTTCATGTATGCATAATTAAATTCCTTTGAACAACATATCTTCTTGAATGAAACAATCTACCCATTTTCTCTGGTTATCTATCACTATTTCTTTACAAGACTTCCAAGGTTCTACAAAATCAGGGCCATTTTCATATAAGGTCTTCAAATGATCAAACCCAAATGTTTCTACTCTCATCTCAGTCAACAAACTTCTTCTCCTTCTTAATGCATCAACAACTCTATTTGACTGTCCACTTCTACGTTTCAACACAAAAGTGAAATTCTACAAGTATTTAACCAGTTTCATGTGCCTCTGACTCAATTTACTTTGGCTTCCCAAATACTGCAATGCCTTACGATTAGTATATAGAAAAAATTCCTTAGGAATTAATTAATGTCTCCACTTCTTTAAGGCTTGAATAATAGTATAAAATTATTGATCATAAATTGAATATTTCCTCTTAGCATCATTTAATTTCTCACTGTAAAAAGAAATAGATCTACCTTCTTGACTCAATACTTCTCCAATTGCACTTCCACTTGCATCATAAGATCAAATTGAAATCCCTTGGTTAAATTAGGTAAATCCAATACTAGTAATTCAACCACCTTCTATTTCAATGTGTCAAAACTTCTATCAGCTCCATATGTCCACTTGAAATATTTTTTTATCTCATCTCATTTTCTTTGTCATAGGATTACATACTAAATTGAAATTCCTAATGAACTTGCGATAGAAACTAGCCAAACCATGGAAAGTTCTAATATCTCCAACACTTTCAGGTGTAGAAAAATCCAATATTGCTTTAAATTTCTCAGGATCCATCTTCAAACCTTCAGCTGAAATCACAAAACCCAAACACGCTATCTCTTCCTTCATGAAAGAATATTTCTTTAGGTTAGTCAATAACTTCTCCTCTTTCAACCTTTATAAAACTTGTCTCATATGCAAAAAATGATCTTCTTTACTCGTACTAGATACCATAATGTCATCCAAATAAATAATCACAAATTTACCCAATAATTTCCTCAATACTTCGTTCATTAACCTCATAAAAGTTCTAGGTGCATTAGTGAAACTAAAAGGCATAACCAACCATTCATACAAACCTTCATTTGTCTTGAAAGAAGTATTCTATTCATCCCCTTCTTTGATTCTGATTTATTGGTAAACCTTCTTCAAATCAATATTGGTAAAGTACTTTGCTCCACTGAAACAATCAATTATACCATCAATCCTTGGTAAAGGAAACTAGTACTTCATTGTGATTCTATTTATAGCTCTAGAATTAGTAAACATTTTCCATTTTCCATTCTTCTTAGGTGATAACACATCTGGTACGACATAGGGACTCAAACTTTATTTCATCAAACCCTTCTGTAACAATTCTTGGACTTGTCTATTCAATTCTTAATTCTCTGCCAATGTCAAGCGATGGGGTGCCTTATTTGGAAAACTAGCTCCCGACATTCAATCCATGTAATGAATAATGCTTGTAACAGGAGGCAATCCATCATGTACATTATTTGAAATTATATCTTGAAATTTTGTTAGTAATTCTTTAATTTATAGTGGTTTCTCATTTTCTATCCTCTTATTAGGTTTCCTAGGAATCAAGGCATAACACATATTATCCTTCTTCAAATCCTTTGTGAACTATTTTCCTTTAAACCAAAAAACTCTAATAGTAGTGCAATTTTCATTCTTGGATTCTTATATTAAAGGTAACAATACTTGTCTCATTCCATTAGCCACAATAGTATACCTATTCAATCTACCATCATGCAAATCTTTTCTATCATATTTCCATGGTCTACTAAAAAAGATATGAAAAAAATCCATTGGCATAATATGACAAAGAACTTCATCATGATAAGATCCAAGCTTAAGTTTCACAAGACATTGTTCACTTACCAATAACTTATGATCATCCCTAATCCAAACAATTTGATAAGGCTTAGGGTGTTTCATCCTCGGTAACTACAATTTGGTAACAAACTCCTCTGATGCCAAATTATCCAAGCTTCCACTCTCAATGATCACCTTGCAACATTTACCAACAACCTTACACCTAGTTTTGATGAATATTGTCCTCATCATAGGGTTTTCATCAGTTTCTTCATTCCACAAAGCTCTCCTAATCATGAGGTTTTATCCATCCTCTAGTCTATTCATAGAATCAAGTGAATCTTCCTTCACAAGTGCATTCCTTCTACTACTACCAATTTTCTTTCTTGAATTCCCATTAGTACACTCAAATTCCCTATGTCCCTCTTCCCAGCATTTGTAACAAGTACCCTTAAACCAAGTTATATATTATCTCTTGTAATTATTACTCCTTGGGTAACTCCCTCTTGAATTAATTCCTCTACCTCTGTATAAATTATCTTCCTTCCATTCTTATTTTCCTTTGTTTTGATTTGTCTTATCTTGCTCAGCATGAGACATTCCACTATCACCATAGGATCTACCTATTCCTCTAGGAAATATTCCACCTCTACCTCTTTGTCTATGTTCATGTCTCTTGTTCAACTTCTCTTATGCCTTCAATGCAAATTGATATTGTTCTTCAATGCTATCCATCTTGACTAGACCGATTTCATATTTTATAGATGTCCTCAACCCATTTAGGTACCTCGAAGTCCTTTCAAATTCATCATCCATATTTCTAGATATGATATCTAATCAGTAGAATTCCTTAATGTACGCCTTGATAGAAGCATCTCTTTTCTTCAATCTATGATAGTATTTTTAATTACTTCTCCTCCTCCTCCTCCTGCTTCTTCTTCTTCTTCTTCTTCAATCTATGATATTATTTTTAATTTCTCCTCCTCCTCCTCCTCCTCCTCCTTCTGCTTCTTCTTCTTCTTCTTCAATCTATGATATTATTTTTAATTTCTCCTCCTCCTCCTCCTCCTCCTCCTTCTCCTTCTCCTTCTCCTTCTTCTTCTTCTCCTTCTCCTTCTCCTTCTCCTTCTTCTTCTGCTTCTTCTTCTCCTTCTTCTTCTCCTTCTTCTTCTCCTTCTCCTTCTTCTCCTTCTTCTCCTTCTTCTCCTTATTCTCCTTCTTTTCCTTCTTGTTCTCCTTCTTTTGCTTCTTCTTCTTCTTCTCCTTCTTCTTATTCTTCTTCTTCTTCTCCTTCTTTTTCTTCTTCTTCTCCTCCTCCTCCTCCTCCTCCTCCTCCTTCTTCTTCTTCTTCTTCTTCCTTTTCTCACTCTTCTCCTACTTTTTCTCCTTCTTCTTCTCTATCTGTCCCTCCTCCTCACCCTCTTCCTCCTTCTCATTATTCTCCTCCTCCTCATCCTCCTCCTACTCTTCCTCCTCACCCCCCTCCTAACAAACCATTCTCACTATTCTTGACAGTCAAACTTATTGTCAACTAATAACAAAATATAATTCCAACTTCTAAATTTTTGTGGACCTAAAAGTAGGAAACTACAACATTCATAAACCATACATTATAGCACTAAAAACAAAAGTCACCAAAGTCCTACTTCTTCTTCTTGTTCTTCTCCTCCTACTTCTTTTTCTTCTCCTTTTTTTTTCTTCTCCTACTTCTCCTCCTCCTCCCCCTCCTCCTTCTCCTTTTACTTCTTCTCCTTATCCTTCTCCTCCTTCTTCTTCTCATTTTTCTCCTTCTTCTCTTGCTAACTAGTTTCCTCCTCCTCCCCCTCTCCCTCCTTTTCATACTTCTCCTCCTCCTCCTATTCCTCCTCCTCCTCTTCCTACTCTTCCTCCTTATCCCCATCCCCCTCCCCACCTCCTCCTATGAAACCTCCTCCTCCACATCCTCCTCCTCAACCACCCCTCACAATCCTCACCCACCCCATTCCCATCCTCTCTCACCACATCTTCATCCTCCTCCTCTGTATCTTCCTCCTTCTTCATTGCACCCTTTATCACCCCATGCCTCTCCTCCTCTACCCACACCCTCTCCTCCTCCTCCCACTCCCCTTCCTCATCTATCTCTTCCTCCTCCATCTCATCCTCCCTCTACCCCTCCCCCTCCTCCTCCACCTACTCCCTCTCCTCTCCCTCTCCCTCCCCCTTGTCCTCCACCATCTCCTCCTCCCTCTACCCCTCCTCATCCTCCTCCACCTCCTCACCCACCCCTACCCATCCTCACCCACACTATTCACATCCTCTGTCACCTCATCATCCTCCTCTACTTCCTCCTCCTCCTTCTCATTTGCTCCTTCCTCCTTCATCACCCCACTTTTTACCCGTGAATTTCCTCCTCCTCCACCCACTCCCCCTCCTCCTCCCCCTCCTCCTCTTCCCCTCCTCCACCTCTTACTCCTCCCTTGCCCCCTCCCTCTCCTCCTCCAACCCCTCCTCATCCTATACCCCCTCCCCCTCCCCTCCTTCTTCTCCTCTAGACCTCCCTCGCACCCCTCTACCTCCTCTTCCATCCCCCCACTTCTCTCTCCTCCCCCTCTCCTCCTTCTCCTCCTTCTTCCTCTCCTCCTCCTCCTCCTTCTCCTTTTCATTCTCATTCTCCTTCTCCTCACTCCTTCTCCTCCTCCTCCCCCTCCCCTCCTCCTCCTCCTCCTCCTCCTCATTCTCCACCTCAGCCTCCTCCCTCTCCTCCTTCTCTACCCCTCCATCTCCTCCTCTATCCCCTCTCCCTCTTTCTTCCACCCTACACTCCCTCCTTTACCCACCTCCTCCTCCTCCTCATTTTCCAATTCCCCCTCCACTCCCTCCTCTGGCCTCCTCCCCCTCCACATCCTCCCATGCCCCCTTGTCCTCCACTTCCTCCTCCTCCTCCTCCTCCTCCTCTTCCTCTCCTAACCTATATGGTCCATCTTCTCCCTCATCTTCCTCCTCCTCCTCCTCCTTCTCCACCTTTCCCTTATCCTCCTCCTTCACCTCCTCCTACTCCCTCCACCTCCCACTCCTAATCCTCCCCCTCCCACTCATTTACCCCCTCCCTCCCCACCTCCTCCTTCCCCCTCTACTCCCTCCTTTTCCCCCCTCCTCCTCCTCATCCTCCTCTCTTCTGCCCACCTTTCCCTCCTCTTCCTCCTCCTCTACCTTCCCCTTGTCATCATCCTCCCCCTCTACTTTTTTTGATGTGCTAAAAGATTTGGAATAAATGCTAAAAGATAAGGCACAAATGCTAATCTAAGAATTAGAAATACAATTTTATGACTTACATGCACTAAAATGATATCAGGAATGAAATAAGGACTTAAAACATGAAATGAATGGTATTTCTCAGTTCTATGATTGAGTAGGCTTATCAACACTAACGTACAACATAAAATTCAAGCTTTCTCCACATTGGAGAGTACTAGATATGTTAGCATGGATGTTGATGGTAATCCTATGGAGGAGTATCATAGTAATGATAGAGGCAGGCTACATTGGTTATGTGTTGCATTCATGACATAGTTTTTCATTGATGACAACATATGCTATTGATTGGATTATTTAGGAGCTTGTAGAAGAGGTTGCAGAGAATTGTAGGGACATAAAATAATGAATAAGCATGTGCCCACTTAGAGGAAGACTTCTAATAATGTCTTGGGTCACCATTTATGATCGCACATTCTTATGAGTTGATCTGACAGAGTTATGACTGGTTTTCAGAAGACAAAAATTGTGTTTTCATAGAGTTGATTGTAGAACTTTATGGGTAGCACTCATTGTCATTTTTGTTATGATGTGAAAACATAGGTTCATGTAGGTCACTGGCTTGAGATCTTATTTTGATCATATGGCTTCATGATCATACAAATGATGTTAGATATGGCGTATGCATTGGTGAAGACCTATTTGAAGGCCGACTTGGAACACATTTTTAGTAATATGATATGTGAGATTAATCAATAGATCTAAATGATTACTTGATGTAACTACGATGTTGTAACATTTTATGAGATGATGTGTGCATCTTCTCACGGGTCCATTGGTATTTTGTAAATAGGATTTATCCTATTAAGGCCAACTTGGATATAATTATTGTAACTTGTATTTAAGGATTGAATTCTTTGGAAAATAAGTGTGGAACTACATATGTGATATGCAGAGGTAAATAAAAGCTTAAGGTTGCATTGGATACTATTTGCAGAACAACGGTTGTGCACTTTGGCACAAGGTGGAGCTTGCTTAGTAGTGATTGAAGGCTGGAAGCAGTTTCAGAATATAATTAACTTAGACTTGAAGTTGTAAGGTTTGGAGAACCTGAGGGTGGCTTTAACTCTCAAATCTCTTGATCAGGTTGATGTATTGTACACCCCTAATAGGGTTTGATTTCCTTTAATAGGGTTGGAATCCTAATAGGGTCAATTCCTTAATTGGAATCACATTGTAAAGACTCCTAATAGGGTATGTCCTTTAACTAGGACCTACCTATTGTAATACTTAGCTCCTAACAGGGTCATAACTCTTAACAATTTTATTATAACTATAGTGTAGATATTTTTGGGTACCATCCCCACTAGGTTTTTTTCCCTTAACAGGGTTTTCCTCGAGAACAAATATTGGTGTTCATATGTATGTGTGTTATTGCAGCATTCAATTTTTAGTTAAATGTTTTGAGGAATATGTTTGAACTAAAAGTTTGACTACATTGTATTGGCATCAACTAATTCACGACCCCCTCTCAGTTGATTGGGATGTTATCATTCTAACATTTCATATTAGAAATTTTGGTCCTCTGTCAAGAAGCCTAACAGCTTGAGGTAAAGATAAGGATGACCTTATTCAGAAAAGAGAGTCCTAAGTTTGATGCAGAAAATTTTGACACATGGGAAGAGAAGATGAAGAATAATCTAATGTGTATGGGATTGGAATATTGGCTCATTACATGGAAAGATGTTCCTGTTATAAATGAAGAAGACCTTGAGACAATTTATACAATTGAAGAAGAAATAAAAAAAATGTATGTAATATAGTTGCAAAGGAAGTCTTGGTTAATGCTGATGCAGGGGCATCAAAAAGTATAAAAAATTCTCATGAAAGGTTTTATATTCAAGTGAGAAGCTAGCTCAAATGATAATATTCATATATTTTTCTAAACTTTATCTATTTTAGGTCTTGTTAGATTGTTGGCATTGTGATGTGATTGAGAGTTGACATGGTAATGTATATTGGTTTCAGTCATAGGAAGAAATTGGTTTGGTTATCATTAATGTAAACTAAGTTAGATCAATCATGTATCATAATCAATGAAGTACAAGAGGCAATTAGTGTGAAGGTTAAGTGATCAATAATGTTGTAAATTGGTTAACTCTAGAAGATCAGTAGAGAGAGAGGTCAACACTTTGGTAGAGGTTGTGACAGATGAAGAATTATGAGGTGCGATCACAACTACAATATCAACATGGTCAGAGTATAGTGTGGTTTTGACCACAACTCATTTGGTTGATCAATGAGAGATATTTTATTGTCACAGTCTTTCCAACAAGTAAGAACACTTATATTCTTGAGCAGTAGTTTGAAGATTCTAGATTAGTAAGTGATTAATCAGTTGTGATGATACTTAATCTTATTATGACATGTAATATGGGTTATAGAATTGATGAGGTATTATTTTTAGGATCGATACTATTGTATAAGGAAGATATAAGGTGGGGCATTGTAGAAGTCAAAATGTATTTGACTATTTTGGAAAATAATAATGTAGATCTCATTGGAAGCTAACGCGGTCATAGGAAAATGTGTTTTACATCAAGATTATCACTTTAAGGGGAAAGTATTTAAATTTTATGAAGTTGGTGCTACAAGTGTATATAAGTGGTACTACTCATATTCAAAATATTGTTAGCAGATTGATGTTGTGAAGATTGATGTTGTTGTTGTGGTTGATTATGAAATCAACTAGGGTTGTGATCAGAGATTTGATAGAGTCAAAGTAGTGAGAAATTATACAAAGTAGAAATCAGATTGGATCTATCAAGAATTCAATGCTACATCCATATCACTCAACTTGTTGTTCCCTAGTAGTTACAACAAGGAAATCCCTTAACTAGGTGAGCTTTAATAGGTTCTTATTATAAATCCCTTAACCAGGTGATATATTAACAAAGTCTTGAAATCCTCTTACAAGGTAGATCTTAGCAGGTCTAATTGTACTTCTAACAAGGCACTAATCACTCCTAACATGGTGAACCCTCAAAAAGGGTAATTGTAAGCTCCTAATAGGGAAAAAGAATTTACTATAGTACTAGGCTTGTGGGTGTCATCCCCACTGTGGTTTCTCCCTCTAACCAAGAGTTTCCATGCAAAAATAATTGTGTCATGTGTGATGATTTTTTGGATGTTGGATATTTTTTAATTTATTTGTTTACTTCAATTATATGCTTTGTGGTTTACAAGTTATTATTGAAGTTATTCAGATCAGTGGTTGAATTAGTTTATAATTTGGTTGCACTAATTCATCCCCCCCCCCACTGCCTAAGGATTATAACATATATTCTCTCATAGTACAATCATATAATTCCAATATTTTTGTCAAACCTAACATGGATGGGTTTCAAAATAAAAATAGTCAGTGTGATTACATCAAGTTTGAAGGTTTAATTTGTACCAACAATACACCTTTTACAATATCATATAAACATAGATAAATCCTTGTAACATCTTGTTTTCATTTATAAAACACATTAACCTTATTCCTTGACAACATATAATTTTATTTTTAATAAAACACCATTTTACCATTTCTAGAAAAAATGTATGCTAGAGGAAGCTCCATTTCACATGCATGGTGTTCCAATAATATTAGATGACAAGCATGTGACAAAATTTCCTAATAAATTTAAGAGTAGTTGACTTAAAAAACTTAGAGGGAAAAGTTTTCATCACTTATTCCCTTTAATAATTCACCTTAAAATTTCCATTAGACTTATTTAATGTTTACCAAATGAGACATAGTTCACTTTGAAACACATCACGCCAAAAAAACTAAAATGATTACTAAGACCACAACCCTAAGACATGATATTGTTACATTAAAATAGCCTCAAGTAGATTATGGTAGAAATATATATATGTAGATGCATCTGAAAGTTTGAGATATTGGTCACTTTGCAAAAGATTTTTAGTTCAAGAACAAGTCATCATACCGGTTAGAAGATAGAAAAGGAAAGAAGATTATTAATGTCAAGAAAGGTTGTCGAGAAATGAAGAAGATATGGAGGAAAGGAGATAATATGAAGATAAACAGGAAGAGGTAAAATCATCCGAGAGAAGTCACCATCCTATGGTGCAGAGGATTCTTCTTCAAACTAAGCATATTATTTTCTTAGGGGGACCACTTAAAGAAAAATATTTTCTTGATCCCCTAGATCTAAGAATGGTAAGATATATATGTATGTTATGGTGTAAGATTGTTTGATTTTGGTTTTGATAAGTCTTTTTTGAGTTTTTGGTGATTATGTGGTGATCACATTGAATTTTTATGGTATATATTTACCATTTGATATCGATTATAACTATTTGAGTACCTATCAGTGGATATGCATTAATCATTGATATGACACTATTCCTACTATTGGAAAAACACAATTTTACCATTGGAAGTGTGTAATAGTTATATCTCAATGATAAATAGAGGGAAGTGATTAAAATTTTTACTTTTATATTCACTTGATAATTTGAGCCTAATTTTGTATCAATTTTTTGAGAGCCCTAACTGGTATTTTGTGAGTTATCTATCTGGTGCATAGTTGAATTTGTGTGTTATTGTAGTTAGTTGAAATGGCAAGGAGATTTGACAATCCTATGTTGATGAACATTGTTGATAATCCTCGACCCATGTTCAAGATTCATTCAATCAAAGAGACATAGATTGATATGTCGGGTGCCCTATCTACAATTCCTCTGAGTATTGTTGATCAAGGATGTTCGATCATATGTCCATTGGAACATTAAAGAACTGGGAGATGGAGCTATCAAGAAAGAATATGATAATATGTGTAGTGATGGTATATGAAGAGATGAGAACAAACATCTAACAGGCTAAAAGTTTAACGTATGCAGTGGACATTCCCACTGAATTTCATCCTGATTGGATTCTCTATGTGTTAAGAAGAGTGCACGATCATTCTATTTGGTTGGAAAAGCCTCATAATATTTTGAAAACAATGATTCATAGAGTTAATGGTTTTCAAATATAAGGGTTAGAATACACATTCAAAACAATTATGACACATTTAGTTATTGAGCTAACTAAATCCAGACAAGACAAAAAAGATATGACTATAGATGATATAGAAAACAAAGAAGTTCAGTTCACATCTATGGTAATAGGTTATCTGGTATATCAATCAAGAAGAGTTAACAACATTCTCGGTGGTGCTATCCATCCCATTTATCGAATAGCGAAAGATGATTAGGTGTAAGACTTATGCAAGATGGTCATAAGTCATATTTTGGCAAACATGGAGAGGATAAAGAAAGACAAAAAGAAATCATTCAAGTATGGTTCCCTAATGGTATGCATATTAGTCTACATTCAAAAATTTGGTCATCAAACAAACTGGTAGTTGTGCAGATAAGGGAATTCATTAAGGAATTGGGTAAAAATTTTAACAATATTATGTGGGGTTATTTCTAATATTTTGAAGCTAAGATGCATAAGCATGAGAGAATTCTTGCTAGCATAGTAGATAAATATAAGGATGCTATATATTTTCTAGTAGATACAAATTCTTGTATTATTATGGTGGTTGAACCTAGAACTTATTGGGTTCCACCTATGGGTTATGAAGTAGAAGGAGAGTTAGTGAGACTTCATACAGATGAGTTACTCTCATAACTATTGGATAAACAAGCACACAAATTTGGAACATATGAAGAATTATTTGCTAAAATTAGTATACGACTAAAGAAATTGGTCATTGAAAGGAAAACTAGAAGGATGATATCTAATCTAGAATAGAAATTTGGTAGTGATGAAGAAGGTACATCTAGAACTGCTGATGTTGCATCTAAAGACCCACCATCCAACATCCTATCCACATATGAAAAAGTGAAGAGGAAGCAAAGTAAGCCCATAGTAAATAAAGTTGAAATTAAGATGGAATCGATAAAGAAGACATACAAGTGAAAGAGAAAATCCATTCATGAGAAAAATGAGTAGAAGGAAACTGCAAGAGATGAAGATGTCCAGATTGAATTAGACAAGGATGAAAAATAATTGAAAGAGAGTGGTCAGAAGAAAGCCCCAAGTGCTAATTATATTGCCAAAGACAAAATGGAGACATGGAGAATGGGAGGAGTTGGAAGAAGATATGGATTCTTCAATAATGAAGACAAGAAGAAGATAGAAGAGGATATCATATTTAGCCTACACAAATGTTTTATGACTCCTAGTGAGATTTACCAAATTTTATGTAAAGATCTTTATGATTTAATCCATGCTAGGTGGAAGGTTGCATTATCAATGGACAGAGAAATTATGAAGAAAGTACTTAGTCAAGTGTGACCTAAGCTGAGTCCTGATGAAGTAAAAGATATTAGTTGAAGCATACAGATAGAAATTTTGAATAAAAAATAGAGCAGCAAATATACTTGTTTGGAAGACATAGATTGTGTATAGTGAAATAGTGGAGATATGGAGGAAAAAGGTTCAAATGATGAAGGAAGCAGAACAAGAACAAAAGAAATAATTTTTTTTTGGTGATAAACAAAAGTGAAAAGAACAAGTGATTGAGGACATTAATGACACATCTACACATGAAGAGATTATAGGTGATGTTATTGCTGATATCCCTATTAAAGTGCAAGCAAGATGTTGAGTTAGCACAAACCAGTGGAGAAGAAGTAGAACAAGGTCAAATAAGTGAAGATGAGGTAATAATAGAAGACACAAAAGGTAAAGATAATTCTCCCTCATCATCCCCTATGAAGTGTTCAAAATGATTAATTTATGAAAAAATAGAAGAATGAAAGAGGTTGAAGAAGAATATGATGTGAAAATGAAATTGAGCCTTGGAGAGTCTAATATAAAGAAGAAGAAGAAACTGGTGCAAGTAATTTAAGAAGAGGAATAATTATTAACCACACTAATAGACATAACAAAGTTCAAACCTAAGGAATTGATGAAGTACTTAGAACAGTTGATGAAGAAAGCTGAAAGAGATAAGATGAGATTAAATAAGAAGAAAGATAGAGTTTTGAGACAAGTAAGAGATATATTAGTTGAGCTGGTCCTTGAAGTTGTATATGATGAAGATGATTCTTTTATAGATCAAATGAACCACTTGATTAAGGCTATTTTAGATCAAGGCCATAATTTTCAATCTATAGAAGTAAAGATGACAGAAGAGAAATTAGAGAAAAAGATGATAAGTAAACTAAAGGAGAAGATCACTGAGGATAAGAGAAATTTGACATAATTGGTGAAAGAATTTAAAGCTACATTGGTTAAGTCAGGACAACATTTCACTAAAGTATCTAATCATTCAAATTTTTTAAAATATTTGGAGGATAAGAGAGTTCAAGTCCTAAACGATCTAAAGAGATTAACTAGTTAGCTTGATCCTATTTCAATCTCAGTTACTACTTTTAGTAGTCAAGTGAAGTAGTTATCTCAAAATCTAGTGAAGTAGATCTAGTAGGAACAAGACAATAGGTTGGTCAGTATGCTTCAAATTCAATCATTTGTATCCCCTACAATGGAGGTGATGCAAGAGCATGAGGAAAAGGAGGAAGGGATACTTTTCTTCTCAGATGTGAGCACTTTAGAAAGTATGAGAAAGATAGTTTCAAGTTTATTTGAGAAAATGATTTCTTTGGGTCACATGAAGAAGACATGGGAGACATCCTTAGATTCAGAAAAGATAAAATTCAAGGTAATATTTGATAGAATGTAAGTGACCCTTTGGAATTTTTGTCAAAGGGGGAGAATATATTAAGGAGAATATGTTAGGGTACATAAGGTTTTTGCCATCAATGCCAAAGGGGGAGTTTGTTGGCATTGTGATTGAGAGTTGACATGGTGATATATATTGGTTGCAATCATAAGAAGAAATATGTTTAGTTTTAGATGATGGAAACTAAGTTAGATCAGTCATGTATGATAATTGGTGATGTGTAGGAGGAAATCGGTGTGAAGGTTAAGTGATCAGTAATGCTGGAAATTGGTTAAGTCCAGAGGATTGGTAGACATAAAGGTCAACACTTTGGTAGTGGTCATGATAGATGAAGAATTATGAGGTGTAGTCATAGTTATAGTATCAAAATGGTTAGAGTATAGTGTGGTTCTGACCGCAACTCATTTGGTTGATCAGTGAGAGAGATTTTGTTGTCACAATCTTTTAGACAAGTAAGAACACGTGTTCTTGAGCACCAACTAAAAGATTCTAGATCAGTAAGTAGTTTAGTAGTTATGATGATACTTAATGTTATGATGACATGTAATATGGGTTATAGAAGAGATGAACTATTATTTTTGGGACCGATAATATTCTATAAGGAACATATAAGGCGGTGCATTGGAGAAGTCAAAACATGTTTGACTATTTTGGAGAATTATAATGCAGATCTCATTGGAAGTTGACGTGGTCATATGAAAATATGCTTTACATGGAGAATATCACTTTGATGGGAAATTATTTAAATTTCATGAGGTCGGTGCTAGAAGTGTAAATATGTGGTACTACTCATATTGAAAAGTTTGTTAGCAGATTGATGTTGTGAAGATTGATGTTATTGTTATGGTTGATTATGAAATTAATTAGGGTTGCAATCAGAGATCTGATAGGGTCAAAGTAGTGAGAAGTTACACATGGAAGAAATTAAATTAGATCTATCAAGTAGTCAGTGCTACATCTAGATCAGTCAACTTGTTTTTCTCTAGCAGTTACAACAATCATATCTCTTAATTAGGTGAACTTTAACAGGTTCTTATTATAAATCCCTTAACCAGGTGATATTTTAATAGAGTCTTGAAATCCTCTTACAAGGTAGATCTTAGAAGATTTTATTGTACTTCTAACAAGGTACTAATCACTCCTAATTGGGTGAACCCACAAAAAGAGTACTTGTAAGCTCCTAAAAGGGAAAACTCATTTATTGCAGTAGTGGGCTTGTGGGTTTCATCCCTAGCCACTGTGATTTTTCCCTCTAACCAAGGGTTTCCACATAAAAATCATTTTGTCATGTGTGATGATTTTTTGAATGTTTGATATTATTTACTTTTATTTGTTTACTTCAGTTATATTCTTTATGTTTTACAAGTTATTATTGAAGTTATTCAGATTCATGGTTGAATTAATTTATAATTTGGTTTCACTGATTCACTCCCCCTCTTAGTACCTAAGGATTCTAACATAGATTATCTCATGATGCAATCATGTAAGTCCAATATTTTTTTGAACCTAGCATGGATAGGTTGCAAAAATATATATATTTAGTGTCATTACATCAAGTTTGAAGGTTTAATTTGTACCAACAATACACCTTTTACAATATCATATAAACATAGATAAATCCTTGTAACACCTTGTTTTCATTTATAAAACACATTAACTTTATTCCTTCACAACATATAATTTTATTTTTAATGAAACACCCTTTTACCATTTCTAGAAAAAAAATGTATGCTAGAGGAAGCTCCATTTCACATGCCTAGTGTTCCAATAATATTACATGGCACACATGTGACAAAATATCCTAATACACTTAAGAGTAGTTGACTTGAAAAACTTAAAGGGAGAAGTTTTCATCACTCATTCCCTTTAATCATTCACCTTGAGATTTCCATTAAATTTATTTAATGTTTACCAAATGAGACATAGTTCACTTTGAAGCACATCATGCCAAAAAAATTAAAATGATTACTAAGACCATAACCCTAAGATATGATATGTTGTTACATTAAAATAGCCTCAAGTGGATTATGACATAAATATATATGTAGATGTATCTGGAAGTTTGAGATATCATAAAAAATGACTAAAGACTTAATGAAAAACTTAACCATGGAGGAATTATTATTATAAATATTAACATGATAAAATAAGACAAGAAATCAGGTATAAGTGTGATACAAAAGATGATGGATCTAATAAGATGCAGTAAGAAAAGAGGGCATACTTGGGTAAGGGAAAACATGATAGATTGGATGAAGAATGAGTAAAATTATAAATTAACATAAATGAGGACTTTTGAGGCTATGTTGAAGACCTTGAGGGACAATAATGAAAGGTTGAAAACCCTAGAAAATACAAAAGTGATGATAAAAGGGTTATGAAGGAGGTTACCAAGGACCTAAAAGAGAACACAAATTAGTTGTTGTAATGAAGAACAAAAAAAGGAAGAGTACACACCTAATTTATTGTATAGAAGTAACCAAGCAGGAAAGATATTACAAATAGGTGAAATAGATGATGTTGAATATGCGTATTTATGATGAACACATGCTAATCACTAAGAATAACTATTTATATAAAATATGTAAGCATGATCTAGTCACATTATCTATATTTGATGTATGTATGAGCTAGTAATTATGTCTATATGAGATATATGCTTGAGATGATTTTCAGGTCTTCATACTATTGATATTTTTCTAATATTTATCTAGGATATGCTTGACACCATAATATTATATATGGTTAGAATTATAAACATAATCTCAAATATTAGTTGTGATTCTAAAGAGAGGTCAAATATCTCTTAAATGTTTGGAATAATTTATTCTATTCTTGGTATATGAACTATATATTCTCTAATTCTAAAAAAGGGATAATAGGTAGAATCATTTTTATTGAAACCCCTCAAGGGATAAGAATTGGAATAGAAATTTGACATACAGAGCTTATCCTCTCTAGTGAAAGAATGTAAGATTGTCACATAAATTTATTATCATCGAAACTCTTTGATAAGGTTCATATTACTTCTCGATGCAAGGCAGGGCAGGAAAAGGCACACCCTAATCCAAATCCTCCTTGCAGAGATCACACGTGGAAGCAATTACACATCAGGGAAGAGAGAATGTAGAAAATATCATTATATATTTCATCCAATTGATTCATACATGTGGGGCTGTAAGGCCTTCCCGGTTAGGGCTAGTATATTCAAATGCAATTACAATAGTCCTCCAACATGTGATGGTTTAGAAACTATCTTCAAACTTCTAATCTGATCTCTAACTCAAACTTCTCCTCTACTACCCTAAAACTACAACCAACAACTACATTTATACAAGAGGCTACTGAAACAATTCGGCCTTCAGATCCATCATTAGTGGAAGGAATGACCAAATCTAGGTCCATACACTTCCCAATGATCGATACCAACATTAACTTCATGAACATAATTAAATGCACAAGTCGGCCTCAACAAGAAATTAAAATAAATCACTTAGTGAGAAAGACTACTGAGTGCCAGGAAAATAACTGACCAACTCAGTCAAAGAAGAAACTGAGAAAGTACCGAGCCAACTCAGTCAAAGAAGAAACCGAGCAATATCGAGCAACATTGGTAAACAAAGGAAAACATCACCGAGAGCCAAAAGAAGCTACCGAGAAAACCTAACACTTCTAACTTATTTTTGATGATATAGGATTGCCAAGGACCCAATATGCTCCTACATCAGACACCTAGGGTTGTTTGAAATGATCATCTAAATCATGTAGAAGGTACAACCCAAGCTGAATCCAACTCAAATTGTGAAATCCATGAACTATCTTCAATCAGTCTGTTCTTCCACTTTACTAGATATTCCATATACTATTTTCCTCTTGTGCTTCTACCAACTCTATGTTCCATAATCTACTCAACTTCTTTTGCCTACTTCTTAGGATAATCATTTGGTGCTGTCATGTCTTCATCCGATTCAAAATACTCATAAAAATCTACAATGTTGAATATAGGTGATATATCCATGTCATTAGGTAATTCAATCTCATAAGCATTTCCACTGTCAATTATCCTCAATATCTTCCAAGGACCAAATTTCTTCATTTTCAACTTCCCATATGTTCCAACAAGAAATCTTCCTTTCTTCAAGTGTACCATTACTTCATCACCAACTACAAAAGTCTTATGCCTTCTTGATTTGTCTACTTTATCCTTATATTTCTGATTACTATTCTCCAACTTATGTTTCACTTCTTCATGCAATGTCTTCATGAACTCAACAAACTTTACTTCTTCAACACTTCTCTTTTCTTCACTAGCAATATCTTTCAAATCTAATATACCCCTCGATTGTATGCCATTAACAATATCAAAACATTTTTTTCCAACACTCCTATTCATTGAATTATCATATGAAAACTCTACTTGTGCCAACATAGAATAATAATTACTCAGTTTATCTCCAAATAAACATCTCAAAATATTACCCAAACTTCTATTCACAACCTATGTATGTCCATCAGTCTGTGGGTGAAATGTAGAACTATATCTTAACTCGGTGCCAAACTTTTTCCAAAGAGTCTTCCAAAAGTATCCAAAAAACTTACTGTCTCGGTCAGAGATGATACTCCTCGATAATCCATGCAATCTGACGATTTCATTAAAGAAAAGATCTTCTATAAATCTAGGTCCATACGCTTTGCAATGATTGATACCAACATTAACTCTGTGACCACAATTAAATGTACAAGTCGGCCTCAATAGGAAATCAAAATAAATCACTAGGTGAGCAAGACTACTGAGCGCTAGGAAGATAACCAACCAAATTAGTCAACAAAGAAACCAAGCAACTACTAAGCCAACTTGGTCAAAGAAGGAACCGAGCCATAATCGAGCCCCATCAGTAAACAAAGGAAAACATCACCGAGAGCCAAAAGAAGCTACCAAGAAAACCTAACACTTCTAACATGTTTTTGGTGATACGGGATTGCCAAGGACCCGAGATGCTCCTACATCACTTCTAATGGAAGATGAATTTTTCAATCATTTAAGAAGGTACTTAAGATGCAATAAAATTTATATGTACTAAAGATTTGATAGTAACCAAGTTTATTTGTTGCATAAACTTTTAAAATAATAAGTACTCAAAATATAAGTAAATATTTTTTGAAGTAGGTTGCATGTAATATATCTTATAAAATATCAAATTTTTGTTTCTCCACTTTCACAAATCAACCTATGATTTTTCTCCTAAGAATTCTTAATCTACGCAAATATATCCACTTATTTATACCCACAAATGACAAGAAAAGAATCTAATAAATAATATAAAAGGAGGAAAAGTTTAATTTTTTAGTGTCGACCGAGCACCAGTATATGCTGAGTAAATTTAGTGTTGACCAAACATCAGATTGGGTAGGAAATGTTGATGATAGGAAAAGTACAAGTGGTGGGTCATTATTTCTAGGAAAGAGATTAGTCTCCTAGACAAGCAAGAAACAAAACTGCATCTCCTAATCTACAACAGAAGCTGAGTATGTAGCAACTACAATGAATTGTTCAAATTTGGTATGGATCAAGAAATTATTGAAACGAATGAAAGAGGAAATCACCGAGCTAGTTGTTATTTTATGTGATAACACAAGTGCTATCAACATATCAAAAAATCCAGTGATGCACACAAAGACTAAACATATTGCTATCAAATATCATTACTTGAGAGAATTGGTACAAGATAAAGAATTGAGAATGGAATATGTGAATAAAAAGGAACAACTAGAAGGGTAAAAGCACAAAGCTATGTCACATTTCAGGACAACTTATCAGCATAGTTGAATTTGAGTATTTTTAACTAAAATTATTTTTTGTCAAACATATGGTCTAGCTAGATTCATTCTAGCTAAGTTAGATAAGTTCTTCACCTTTTCCAATTGGAAATATCTATTAAATGCATGTTTTATAACAATTACTAAAGAAATAAAATTATTTCAGAAAAAATGATGTTTCAATAACTCTTACTCTTTTTAATGATATTTTTTTACAAATATAAAAATACCCTTTTTTAGAGCACAGAGTCAAGATTATCATCATATAATTTTTATAGTATTTTAATTAGATCTAATATATTATAATTTCAAAATACTGCAAGTAGGTATTTTAACATTCGAGAACAAGATGCTTCAAAAATAGAAAAAAATAGTAAAGCTTATCAAAAAAATTGAAAATTTATATTTAACACTAGAGGAGAGAGTTATCTTCAAGAATGTGTAATTTATTTTCTGAATGGTGTAGATTTGATAGGGGAAATTTTGCGTGAGATGAAAACTGTCGATTTCAGGTATGTTCGACTTTGAGTAGTTATATCAGAGAAAATATACATTGAAAACTATTTTTCCTTCTTTTTTGCACTAGCTATACATTTTATCTATGACATGTTTTGAAATCAAAGGAAAAAAAGATTATTTGCATATACTTTTTTGTTGCGAACAAGACCCTCATTTTTTAGCATTTTCCAGCAAGTAAAAAATAGACTTAAAATTTTTTAAAACTATGTGAATTCTTGTTCAAAAAAAATTAAAAAATTTATAGGCATAAAATTCATCCACTTTTACACATTTCATTAGTTCACATCATCTCCAAATTGTAAACATAAATGCCATTTTTATGTCGTTAAAGTTAAAAATTTTGTGTGTTGTTGACCTTTTCCTTTATAAAAGTGTGACACAGCTTTGTACTTTTACTCAGAAAACATATTCACAAAAGCTTTACCTAAGGATGCTCATGAATATCTTAGAGGTAAATTAGGGGTGCTTCCCCTAACCGAGGTTTCCTATTCAACTAGGAGCATTGCATCATTTGTGCTACACAAAATATCTGACAAATTGATGCAGGAAAGGTCACAATTTAGGAGCTGCCTAGAATTGTGAAAAGTACAACAAAACTGATAATCAGTCATAAGCAAGATGACATAGGTAGAAATACTGATACCAAACTGACAAGATGACATTTACATGTGGAAGATGTAAGTGCTAGATACTTCTTTGGCATTATTGTCAAAGAGGGAGAGATTCAAATGAAAATGCAGGAATAGAAAACACTAAGGTATATGATCCAAGATTCAGAGATTTAGAGAAATTAGAGGGAGAGATTCAGAGAGATACATAAAATATTCTGAGGGAGTAACTATGTGAACGGTCAAGCAAGGCTAAGTTGTTGTGAATCAAAATGAAGCTAAGGATATTATAAATATTTCTGATGCACAAAATTTTTTTTTGGATTGATTGGTAAATCATGTGTTATTCATGTGGTGTTTCCATCAATGCCAAAGAGGGTATCTAAGAGAGTACCATATCTATTGATTGATGAAAAGGATTAGGGAAAGGGAGATAACAAGAGTACCTAAGGAAAGGTTGAGTTATTTGATACTTCAATGGGTACTTGATTATTTGGCACATTGATAAGATAATGTATTATTTATCTAAGTAAAAAGAAAGATTGGAGAAATAGGCATAACTGTGCAAAAGTGAAGAAATCTAGTTTAAGATGAGTGATGTTAGTGTCGACTGAGCACCAGTATATGCCGATTAAATTTAGTGTTGACTGAACATTAGTTTATGTCAAGCGATGGGAAATTATCGAGAAAGACAGTGTTCGCCAAGGAAGATAGTTTGTAGAGATGACTAAGTTACACAATGATGACCGAGGAGATGAACATAGTATTGACCGAGTGTCAGTAATTTATATTTGGAGACAGATTTGAGATTCCCAGCTGACATAGTTGAATTCTTGGGATATGTAAATCATGTTGACTTTATTAATTGATTGTATGGAGAATTTAATGCATGGTAAATCATTTTATTATGGATTCAATGAGAAGTTTGAAGATGTATCTAGAAGGAAGGATGAAGAACTTAAATGTTGGAAGGATTCGATGAATCTAACCTAAACCTAAGATCTACAAAGGAGATTAAGTAGCAAAAGATGGATCCACTTAATTGAAGAGGTATAAAGGAAAACCTAATTGTGAGGTTACAGTATGGGTTGAAAGTTGTTGATGTTATTGACTGAGAAGTCTAAGCGTAAGGCTGAAGGTGAAATTGTGAAGGATTTGATCAAAGTTGTGATTGCTTGAAGTGAATTTTGAGCAGATTAGTGATGGAGATGGAAATGGAGCTCAGTTAGTAAATCAACATATGTGTGCAAAGTGGATCTGTTATTTACAAAGTGAGTTGTATGTTTTTCAAATAAAAAACTACTATTACTTTCTAACCATTATATCAGTCTAAATCTTTTAATCAAGGTTGACCTAATAGTCATTATTTAAATCCTTTAATCAAGGTGGCATTCTAATGGAATGTACTTAAATCCTTTAACTAGGTCACTTTTGACAAAGTGTTTAAATCCTTTAAGAGGGTCACACATAGCAGTGTGTTTGTAAACCTTTAATAGGGTTGGCTTTTCATAGAGCTCACTTCAGAAGAGTGAAAATATTAGTAACATGTTACAAAGTGGTTTTTTCTCAAGTTGGGTTTCCACTATAAATCCTGGTGGTATACTTGTGTGAGTGTTTTGATGTGAATGTTGCTATATTTTGCAATTTAATTACTTATGGATAGTGGACTACATGTTATATGTTTTTGATATATACTTTAGAGACTGAGTTGTGTTGGTGAGTAGATCTAAGATTGTTGAAGTGTTTAAAAGTTCAATTGGTACATCTGGACCTGAGAACAACTGATTCACCCCCCCTCTTTGTTGTTCTAAATAATATTAACCATAAGAAAATCCTTATATTTGTGTTTCATGGTCATAAAACTAATGAATGTCATGATTTAAACTATAACTTTCAATGATTAATTAATTATGGTATCATTAAAATGACAAGTAACAATGAAAGGTACACTTTTCATGATCATTCTAAATAACATATAAGTTCATGTTATGTTGCTCCACGCTATGTGATATTTCTAGTATATACGTCGGGGTCTCATTATCATTCATGGTGGTATAATTTCAAGTACAATCATACTTTCTGACAAACATAATAGCCTTTTTTATCCATGTATCCAAGGTTTGGAGGAAATGTTAATGTTTCAATCTCCATCCTTTCATAAGGACCCATTTTCCCTTTATTGAATTGTGTCTTTTATAACACGATATCCTTTCTTGCAAGGAATTTTTTTCTACATAAGAATTTTCATTTTTTTAGAAGGTGTGAATCCTTGTTTAAAACCTTTTCCTTGCTTCAAATAACATTTCTATTATAAATGATCTCTCACTTGGGGTAGATAATATGTTTTAATTCACCAAGAATCCCCTTACCTAATAATAGGGAAGGTGTGTTTCCTTGATTCTCCTTCCTCATTTTCCTTTTCTTCATGCTTGAGGGGAAAGGGTTATCTTTTTAATCTCCTATCCTTTCTAAGGGTCTAGTTTCTCTCAATTGTGTGGTATTTTTTTTTGTATGATTTCCTTTATAGCATAGACTTTATTTTTTTACATGAGGATTTTATCCCTTTTAAGGAGATTTACATCCTTTATTACAACTCTTCCTTTCTTGAAAGTGCATGTCTATCATAAAAAAAACCCTTACTTGGGGCCTTAAAGTGTTTTATCCTTCATCATGAATCCCTTTTCTTAGTAATGGGGAAAGATGTGAATTATTTCTCTCCTTTCCCTCTTTTGGTCAATGATATTTTTTTTCCAACATATCCTCTTGAAGATAGATTATGCAGGAGCATCCAAGGTGTAACAACAATCTTGCATCAGGGCTATCTTTAGGCAGGGTTACTATTTTTTGAATTTTTACTATTTTTATTAAGTTGTTCATTTGAGAACATGTTGTTCCAATTACTTCCCCCAAGATTCATTTTGGATATACAAGACTATCAGTAAAGTTTCATGGCAAGCTCAAGTCTGATCTTGAAGATATTTAATTTTCTATTTTGGCAAGGTGGTACAAAATATTTGAATTCACTTTCAAAGGCCTTAGAGGTTGTAAGAGGGGTTAAAAATATTTCTCAGGTATCTCTTTTCAATCCTATATTTTAGAGTGCTTCAAGAGATTTCTAAAAAGTTTTTATAATAGCCAATCAGATCCACAATTAACAAGATGTGGCCTCTAGAAGTTGTACTAATTTCAAAAGAAAAATACAATCCCTTAAAACACCCCATTGAATTTTGAAAATCATTTGGGGGGATATCCTTTACAAATTCCATTGTAGGGAAAATAATATATGGATGGTTGGCCTCAAAATGAGGGGTTACAATTTCTATAACATTCTAGGGTGGTTAAACTTCCCAATATAAAGAAGACAAATGAAGGTTACTAGGGGCAGTTCTGATGGTGCATATGGTGGCTCTGGATTGTAGATTATTGTAATAAAAATGTCCATGTGGCTATAGCATTTTATTTTCTTAATTTTGTAATATCCTTTCATGGAAGATAATAGAAATAAAGTGTATATTTGATTGAAATTGTTTGGTTCTTGTAATTTTCTATTTATTTCTATGTTGTGTTATGTGTGTTTTTGTTATTAAGAGGAGTACCCTTCATCAATAGATTTATTTGAGAAAATATCTCTTTCTCCTCTCATTTTGCATCCCTCAAAAGGATCCCTTTACTTTTATTGCAAGATATCTCTTTTTACAACTATATATTCCTTACGTCAAAAGAGTTATCACTGTTTGGCTAGGGTTGCATGTACATTGTTTATTAAAGGATGTCTCCTTGGTGTCGAAGGTGCATATCCTTGTTATTTTTTCCCTTAAGATATTACCATAGCTTTATGTTTTACTCTTAATAAGGAGGGGGGCTTATTCGGCCTCCTTGCATATTATATTGCAAATTTCCTTAGAGACAATGCTTTCCTTGGTTATCCTTTTGCACCATTTTTAGAATATTTCCTTGGAGATGATTCTTCCCTTGGTTATCCTTTTGCAACAATTTCAGCAGATTTCCTTGAAGACAATGATTACCTTGGTTATCATTTTTGCTCCAGTTTTATGTCTAAATTTTTTAGGTTACTTAACAAACTCTTCCTTTTTTCTTTATAATCTCCTTTTAGTAGATCCCCTTGGAGGAAATGATTTACTTGGTTACCTTTTTTCACCAGTTGTGTTGGGAATTTCATTGGAAACAATTCTTTCTTTGGATAATCCTTTTAGTTGTTTTCCTTGCATACAATGCTTTTCTTGGTTATCCTTGAATGGGTTGTGTAGACATAAAAAATCATCCCTTGTGAAATTATTAAATTCATACTAACCTGACCTTGTGAATTAATTGAATTTCTATTTAATTAAGTTACCTAAGCCTAAAATAATGTAATTAATTTTAATTAATTAATTATATTATATTCCCCTTCTTGTAATTAATTTGAATAGATTTCTCCATACCAAGGAGTACCAGATTCTCACATATCAATTCAATACTCACTCGAGAGCTCAAATGCACACATAAAGAAAACTACTCTAGTAGCATAAACACACACACACACAAAAATATATATATATATATATATATATATATATATATATATATATATATATATATATATATATATATATATATATATATATATATATATATATATATATATATATATATATATATATAGACATACATATACATAGACACACATATCAAGATCCAAGTGAAAAGATATAATTGAGCATTCAATGCTCAAAATCTCTTTCTTTGGAGGAAGCTTGTCATCTATACAATACTCCCTAATAGTGGTATAGTGAAATGTTGCCTTACCATATAGAACCCTCAAGCCCAACCCACTGTGCTCATAGAGATAGTAACTCATCAACAAACACATAGTGAACACACACACCAAGAAGGCCAACACTTACACCAAGTAGATGCATACACTCAGAGGATGACAAAGAGTTCTAATGGAATATAATACAACAACATAATGCAAGTGGGTCAAGGTCACTACTCAAATCTAAATAGGGTACAACATTGAGACTCAAGAATAGAGTGACATCATATGAATCATCGAAACCTATGTGGTCTTGAGTGTTCCTTCTCTAATCAAGGAAGATCAACAATGCCAGCTCAACATCTGCAAATGGCTATGAATATGCCAGTTCAACATTTGTAGGATGGTGATGGCTATTGTAGCTCAACAACCATAGATGACCATAGTTGTATCAAATCCATGTCGCTTAGATAGCCACAACACCAATACCAATTTATCTTTGATCATGTATTTTTACCCAAATTTGTTTAGTGTTATTAGTTGCAATAATTAACTCCACCAAGGGTTACCCTGTGACCCCTTTGTGTCCTATCCTACCTTGGAAATCCACTCCATCACACTACTCCACACTTAGCAGTCTAAATGCAAGTCCCAAGGATGAAAAGTAAAGAGATGTTATGCAACAAAAAAGGCAAGATAAGATATGATTAATTGGACTCATGAAGAGCTTGGATTACTCAAACCTTGGCATAAGAGCATAGCTATACTACATTCCTAAATGTGGTCTCCACCATAAATCCACACAAAAATGGCCTTACACCCAAAAGAAACCACTGGAGGCAAATCAATCCCAAACTCAAGGTAAGAAATGGTTAGTGAATAGATTTGTCCTTCAAACCTAAAAATACAGATAGACTCCAAATGCCCAAAATGAAGAACAATCAACACTAACAGTTGGATAGGTTACTATGAGATTGGTAATCTTCCTCTAAATTGAGAGGTACAACTCCCTCTTAAAATTTACAATGAATGAAAATATAGATATGATTTTTACGAGAAAGAAAATAAAGGTGCTAACATCCACTCATAGAAATCTAAGTAGATGTGAAAGATTATTACAAAAAAGATGAATGTAAGAAAAAGTAACACAAATATCACTTAACTTACATCCATGAATGATGGCTAAAGGAAAGGAATGTAGTCCTTCTCCAATAAATGATTTGACCAAAATCAAATTTTCAACATCAAACATATACACAATCTTGATAAGAAGGAAATTATATTGAAGACAATCACATTGAGTCACAACTCAAAATAATCAAAAGAAAAAAATATGTATTCAAAGATCCATAAAAATGTCTTCTTCATTTCTTCAACATCCAAATAATTGCTCAAAGACTCTCACTCCTATGTCTTACAATTGTATTCAAAGAAAAACCTTGCACTCCTCATTACCATATTAAAAACTAAGAACTCCCCTTTCCTCAAGCCCCAAGACTTGTTTTGAAAACATCCCCCTAGTCTATGCCTCTATAATTACAATAAATACCATCCTTGATAGTTTATTCATTCTGTAACTGATTCTTGAAAATGTTACCCACTTTATCTCTTTTTTTATCCCTGGTGTTTTTTTTTATATATTTATACTCCACACCCTTTATATACATTTGAAATCAATAACTTGGAAAGATAGCTCTCTAAAGTTCTAAAAAATCTAATTAAATTGGGAGAGGTGGCGTTTGAATGCACTAACCCAAAAATGAAAATTTATTTTATGTTGGGCGGACTGAAAAGATTTATGACCATCAAATTGGGTCTCGGTATGGGGGGCATAACTTTTTATCCCACCGTTGGATTGTGCTAATGTTTGGATATGTTGGTGAAATCCTAGTTTTTGGCAATCTCACCAGAGATATTTGAAAAATTATATCCCAATTAAAAAAATTTCACTACTGTGTGCAAGTCTATAAAAATTTCATAAAATCATAATTGTTCACACTTCCTCTTTATTAGATCATTGCCATATATCTTTTCTCATTGCATGGTGGCATTTATGGATTGAGAGTTGTTTGACGAAGCCATGATTTATGTTATCCATTTATCCTTAAAAAAATTCATGGAACCTCAGGCTATATCCATAAAATATGGTCCATTCTTCATATATAATTTCTGCACAAGCTTCTTTTAATATTTGTTTATGCAAACTTTTTCGGGTAGTTAGGAAAAACATATATTATTGAATTTATTTCTAGTTTACTAAAAGTGCCCAACATTTCAAATTGAGGCATAAATGTTCATAGCCTTGTGAGCCACATGAATTTGAACCATAGTAATTATTCCCTTTTGAACTGTTGAATCATCAAACTTGTATAAACCTCCATGAACCATGTGTTGAACCTGCTGAACTAGTCTGAACCTGTCATACCTTGTTGAACTGTATTAAACTAAATTGAACCTATGAGAACATCAAACTTGCCTAATTCTGTTGAGCTATTTTGAACCTTTGTGAACCTATTTGAACTAGTTCACACCTGTATGGACCTAATTGTACCATTTTGAACCCTTTGTATCTTGTTGAACTTTTTTGAATCTATATAACCAATTTGAACCATGGGACTATCCCTCTGAACAAATGAGTCAATCCTTCGAATTTGGACATTGAAATTCTGAGTTTGTTGAATCATGGACCTTTCTAAATCATTCTGAATATATTTGAGCTAGTTTGAACTAAGTTCAAAGGAGTTCAAATTCCTTTTCCTTACTTGTTTGAATTTAGCATGCAAATCAGAAAGGAAATTCTTTCCAAAGCACAACATGCAAGTGGAGGGGATTTAACTTTAAAATTTTAAATTTGGGGACCATATGTGGGCCAACATAGGCTCTACTAGGGGACTACTTTTGATGGAAAAGTAGAGAACTCCAAAATCTCTGGTTGAAAAGATGAATGCCTAACACCTGTGTGATCAAAAGTGTGACACACTTCTATGAACCATTACACTTGAGAGAATCCATGAAAGAGGATATCCCAAGAAGCAGCTCATAGCTTCCTAGTTTAAGTGAGTTTAATCCTTCTCATGATGCTCATCAAATTGACACAGAGGATTAGTGACTTGGATAATCCAAAATGGAAGATTCAAATCTAAGAATGAAGCTAAGAATGAAAGAATTCAAGCTAGAAATGAGAGAGTTAATCTAAGAATGTATGCAAGCAACTTAATCTAGAATAAGAATGCAAGAGCTAAATCTATGAAGAAATGCAAGAAAGAAAATAGATTAACATTGCAAGATTAATCTATAAATGAAGCTAAGTTATGAAATGAGAGAGCTAAAGTTAAGAATTCAAATTATTAATAATGAAAGAGCTTAAGATGATCTAGATAACAATAAAGATTAGAACTAGAATATGCAATATTGGGACAAAAGCTAAGATTTCAAGATTAGGACCCTTGAGAAAGGGAAGAGCTTCCTTTTAAAGCAATTTCCTCAAGAATGAAGAGTGGAGATTAAGAGGCAAAAGAATGAGTGGCTAAGATGAAGAGGAAAAAGGAGATGCAAGGTTAGGTAGAGATGAGTGGTGAGGATTAAGAGGCAAAAGGGGAATGTTAGGTAGAATAAGACAAAATAGCATTTGCAAACACAAATCCCATTTAATTGCTAATTAACCAAGATTGAGTTGGTGCTCACATGTGAATGTGTTCTTTTAATAAAAGTGTAGGAACTTTATATTAAAAGTAATGTTTTAGCAATTAAATAAATATGCAAGCTCTAGAAATTAGACCATAGTATAAGCTTGATATAAGATTTTTTATCTAGTTATGAAAAGGGGATTTTAAGGGTTACTCTACATAATAATTCTTAGAAAGGAGGTGATTTTATCAAAAGGGGGCTCAAGTTCTAGTAGACCAAATTTAGGTTATTACAACACCATTGGGTAATAGAGTATCAAAGAGTGGAATGCTACAAGATTCTTGTAGATGGGTGGAGGGGAGAAGGAATGAGAAAACAAACCAAAACTAACACCATCAAAAATCCTAGAATAAAGCACCTCCAAAACTAAACTATGTACAAAAAAACTTATTTACAAGTACGTACATAGGTAGGGAGATCCTACCATAGGTAGAAAGGGAAAGAAAAAATTACACATGACCATTTACTAGTGAAGATAAATACAAACCCTTCTAGTATAGAGGATTGCGCCTGAATAGAGTAGCCCAAGACCACTTCTCTTTGAAAACTTCTTTGGTGTTAAATGTCATACTAATAATATGCATAAATTTGGGAACATAACAATCATTCCCAAAGAGCCAAATCATGTCATAAAATTCTGATTTTTCCTAGGCCTTTTTCATATCATCTCTCAAATAATTTCCAACTTCTAGTTGAAAGAGATGATGCCTAGAAATATCTTCAAGAAAGATTTCATAATCTTCACAACTAATGCTACCAAGATCATCATTTTTCACATAACTTTTATCATTGTGACATATTTAAGCAAAGAAAGACATTTCATCTGGCATGAGCTCTACTTTTATAGGAATACTTACTTTTTTTTGGCAGAAAGAATATCATCATTACTCATACTGAGCATTCCACCTATCTTCTCATTTATCAAATCATTATAATATTCAGCCCTATCTTTATAATCTAGATTTTTTACAATGGAGCTCTCCTCTTTGATAGTTGATAGAAATTGACATATAAATTATTCTTCATACAAGAAATTTTTATCCCAAAAGGCCGACCCCTCTTTGCATTGTGGTATGTCATCTGCATGGCTTTCTTCCTGTTCTACCTCAGGATGCTCATTATGAACCAGATTTTTAGAATTAGATAAATCTTTATTGAAACCATAGGTCATCTTATTATAATCACAATTTCTAATACAAGGACATGATATTATTTTGTTATCAAAATGGGAAGATTATTTAATTGGTTGGTTACAAATTTTAAAATTTAAAGAATCATCCTTATTTGTCTTTTCAATGGAACCAAAAGTTTCACATTATGATTGCATACTAATCTAAAAATCTTCATTATTAGAACTATTGGGATCAAGGTGATATTTCATACCTCTGAAACTGAGAGATTCCACCTCTGAGGTGAGCAAGGGTTGTGGCACACTCTTGTTGCTCAAATTTATTAATTATTTAGCATCGGTTTGCTCCTTCTTTCTTACCAATGGTTCTTGCACAATAGAATTTTTCTTGATGAGGACGATGCCATAGAAAGATTTCAAAAATATCACTTTCTTTGCTACATCTTCTGTAACTTCTCTAATTGGATTATTCCTAAATGGTGGAGTAAAGATAAAAATATCAAAAATGTATTCTCTTCTTGCTGGAACCAAATCCTTTAAAGTTTCTAGATATTCCATAAATACCTCCTAGAAATCATCTTCAACAAAGCCACCAGACTCCATCCTCAGGGAGGCACCTTCATATTTTTGAGAGAAGAAAACATTGGAGCTTCGATTCCTCTCCCCAGTGGAGTCACCATATCTATTAGTGAACAATTTCTTCAAACCTAAACGTACAGACAGACTCCAAATGCCTGAAATGAAAAACAATCAGCACTAACAATGGGATAGGTTTCTATGAGATTAATAACCTTCCTCTTAATTGAGAGGTACAACTCCCTCTTAAAATTTACAAAGAATGAAAATATAGATATGCTTTTTACTAGAAAGAAAAGAAAGGTACTAACATCTACTCATAGACATGTAAGTAGATGTGAAATATTATTTCAAAAAAGATGAATGCAAGAAAAAGTAACGCAAAGATCATTTAACTTACATCCATGAATGATGACTAAAGGAAAGGAATGTAGTCCTTCTCCAATAAATTATTTGACCAAAATAAAAGCTTCAACATCAAACATATACACAATCTTGATAAGAAGGAAATGATATTGAAGACAATCACATTGAGTCACAACTCAAAATAATCAGAAGAAAACAAATATGTATTCAAAGATCCATAAAAATGTCTTCTTCATTTCTTCAACATCCAAATAAAAGCTCAAAGGATCTCACTCCTATGTCTTACAATTGTATTCAAAGAAAAACCATGCACTTCCTCATTACCATATTAAAAACTAAAAACTCCCCTTTCCTCAAGCCCCAAGACTTTTTTTTAAAAGAGCCCCCTGTTCTATGCCTTTGTAATTACAATAAATACCATCCTTGATAGTTTATCAATTCTGTAACTAATTCTTGAAAATGTTACCCACTTTATCTTTTTTTTTTGTCTCTAGTGTTTTTTTATATTTATACTCCACACCCTTTATAAACATTTTAAATTAATAACTCGGAAAGATAGCTCTCTAAAGTTCTAAACAATCTAATTAAATTGGGACAGGTGGCATTTGAATGCACTAACCCAAAAATGAAAATTTATTTTATGCTGGTTGGACTAAAAAGATTTATGACAGTCAAATTGGGTCTCAGTACAAGGGGCATAACCTTTTATCCCACCGTTGGATCTTGCTAATTTTTAGATATGTGTGCAATCCTAATTTTTGGAAATCTCACAAGAGATATTTGCAAAATTATATCCTAGAAAAATGTTATTTATTACTATGTGAAGTTCTATCAAAATGTCATAAAATCAAAATTGATCACACTTCCTCTTTATTAGATCACTGTCATTTATCTTTGATCATTGCATGGTGGCATTTATGGATTGAGAGTTGTTTGATGAATACATGATTTATGTTATCCCCACATCCTTCAAAAATTTCATGGAGCCTTAGGCTATATCCATAAACTATGGTCCATTTTTCATATATGATTTCTGCACAAGCTTCTTTTATTATTTGTTTATGCAAACTTTGTCAGGCAATTAGGAAAAACATATATTATTGAATTTATTTCTATTTTACTAAAAATGTCCAACATTTCAAATTGAGGTATAAAGGTTCATAACATTGTGATCCACATGAATCTAAACCATAGAAAATATCTTCTTTTGAACTGCCATTTTGAACTATTGAATCATCGAACCTGTATAAATCTTCATGAACACTATTGAAGATATCCAACTAGTCTGAACCTGTAGTACCTTGTTGAACTATATTAAACTAAACTAAACCTGTGAGAACTTCATTAAACTTTCCTGATTCTATTGAACTAGTTTGAACCTCTGTGAACCTGTTTGAACTAGTTTGAACTAGTTCACACTTGTATGGACCCAACTGTACCATTTTGAACACTTTATAAAATGTTGAACTTGTTTGAACTTGTAGAATTAATTTGAACCATGGGACTATGCCTCTAAACTGATGAGTCAAGCCTTCAAACCTGAACCTTGAACTTTTGAGCTTGTTGAACCCATGAACCTTTCTAAATCATTCTGAATAGGTTTGAAACAGTTAAAACTAAGTTCAAAGTCTTTTTCCTTACTTATTCAAATTTAGCATGAAAATCAAACAGAAAATTCTTGCCAAAGAAAAACATGCAAGTGGAGGGAATTTAACTTAAAATTTTAAATGTAGGGACTGTATATGGGCCAACAGAAATCAAGTAAAATACAACAAAGGCACAATGCCAAACTACTCAATTGGCCATTATGCCAAGAGCCTAAATTCTAATCAAATCTAAAAAAAATATTGAGAGAATGAAAGGGGATCTTGCAAACCATAAAATACACCAAAATCCCAAATTCCTACAAAATCTAACAAGGCATGAAAATTGTCATTTTTACACTAAAAGGGTATATTTAGATCATGATATAAAAATATATAGAATTTACTATAACCATTTCACTTCCATGATCCTACTATACAAATGAGACACTACTAACATAAATAACTCAATCAATCCAATCATGGCAACTGGTAGGTTCAAGATGGCACACAAAAGGATGCATCTACGAAAAATGCCAAAAATCAAACTCAACGAAAAGCTATGAAATTAAAACCCATTTACCCTTAGGAACCCAACATGACATTCATCTGCATTAACATTCCCAATATATGAACTTACATGAATTTGGGCTGCATAAAACTTTTAAAACCCCAAATTACAAAATAGAAACATGAAAATTGTTCACATAAACCTAATTGGGTGATGAAATTAAACAAGATCATGGGGAGATGCTAATTCTCAACCCACTAAACTAATTCAGCACATTTCATTCAATTTCATGAAATAAAACAAAATTTACAAGGTTCTCTACCTCTCACAAAGTTGAGAATACTAAAACAAAGAGGAAAAATCCAAGACCAAACATAATTGGATGATATTTTTAGCAAAGTGGAGCAATCTCAACATAAATTAAAAAAATTGATTCCCACAAAAATATGACAATTGGATCAAATCCAACAAGCACAAAGCTGATTTTATCCAATTTTATTTGGAGCAAAATCCAAATTCTCACTCCATTGAAAAAGTGAGAAGTGAGTGAAAAGAACTCACTTTTCCAAAATAAAAGCAAAAACTTTTTTAAAAAAAGTTGCTTAATTAATTAATTGAACTATATAGAATTAATACAAATAAATCACATCAATTCCAATTAGATTGAATTTAGCTGTGGCTAATTAGTTGACAATAAAAATACATGTCAAAACCGTAAAATAAACATTTAATGCTAGGTCATCTGCGACAACTGTAGAACTCTAAATGTAGAGACACACTTATGGGTCTAACACAATATTAATTATAAAATTCATATTTACCAATATGTATTAGAGGGATGATATTAATAATTATGGATGCACTGTCCATACAAGAGCGATATTGGCTCAGACATGAAAGGTCATTAAAACTATCTCCTATGCCACTACTGGGGATAAAGACACACTCAGGTTTGGTAACTCAGGTAGAATGGTGTCTGGCACCTATTCATTGAAAAACACAAACATCAAGTTTAGCTACTCAGAATATAAATAGTCAAAGAACATATAATGATAATAAAATTCCTAATGGAACACTGACACTCTAGTAACACGATCAGGCATAAAGAATGTCGTGGCATTGGTCATCTCGTTTTCTACTCCTCAATGTACATATCATTTTAAATAAATATTACATTTTAAATTAAGCATTTCATTTAAATATAAAGCATCTAAAATAGACATTTATGGCAATATGAGCATATATCAATGAAAATCAACAACTACAATATCCAACAACATTTAAGGCATAACATAACATGGAATCCAATGAAAACATCTTGATAACATGATCAGTACTCTCAAATATAAAATTAACTAGATATTATCATCACACATCATATCACATCAATACATTATCATGCATATAAGATCAAAAATTTAAATGAAAACATAATCTAACCATCTATCACAACTAATATACTGGTATCCATAATAAAGTATCATGATTGAATGCATATTATCTTGTAGATAATTACAACATAATAACTAGAGTATATATTAGATCAAAATAATCATAGAATACAATACAACCATGGGAGGCATTACATCCCCCCCAAGGTACAAGCTTTCTCCTAGAAGCCTACACAAAGATAGGGGTACAAAAATCTTAATTTTGATGCATCCTCCCAAGTAGAAAAAGTCTGAGCACTCAAGTTTTATTTGACCCTTACTTGATTGATTTCTCTACCACTAAGGGTCAACCTTTGATGTTGAAGAATGTAGAAGTGCTCCAAATAAAGCTACTCATCCTCTACCTATAAATCACCCCAATCAAGAACATGGGTCACATTAGGAATATGATACCTCAATACTAAAACATGGAAAACATCATGCATGTGAGATAGGCTAGGTGACAACTATTGTTCTTCCACAACTCACACCCCATTTTTGGCCACTTGGCCTAATGGTGACCCCCTCTTCTCTACTTTTTATTTTGTTTTGGTTTCCTTGGTCTTTGTTAGTTAGGTTCCCAGTGAGTTAGATTATGGGCTTAGTATGCTCTCAATAGTAGGTAGTTGAATTTGAACAGTCTCACAATAGGTAAAGATAATCATGCCATGATCTCTCTTAGGATTGATATACTCATACTAAAGATTACTTTCCTCACCATGAAATGCATTTAGATTGTCAACCCAGGGACATAGAATTGAAATGGGACAGCACAGTTTGTGCACTAAATTCCTTTAGGAGTCGTAACACCTATGCTGCAGGAAGATAAAATGCATGAAAGGAATCTATGTTATTGCTACAGGAAAGTAAACACACTTGACTATTGAATGGAATTACTGTAGAAAACTCATGAAATGAATCTAAGCCTATCTAACAACTCAAAACACTCACTATACCTATCTCTGCAAATGCTGCAGAAATAACCACAGTGGCAATGCTGCAGGAGTAAAAAAGTAACTCCATTTGAAAATAGGAAAAGCACAGGAAGAAAATCTATTCTAACTTAATCTAATCCACCTTCCAAGTGGGCCCCCTTGGTTGGCTTTTACTAACTACTCAACACAATAAATAATCCAAAATCACTCTTCCACTAAATCCTTCTTAACTGGTTACATAACAATTGACTAACTCATGAAGAACAAAACAAAGCAACTTCCACTGTACTGAATACATAATTCTATCTTTTCTCATTACCTACTAAATCAGTCAAAATCCCTTTATATCAAGGATTGATGCTTATTGAAAACATAACATAAGTATCATTAAACCTCGCCAAATATGGAGGAGATAAAACAACCACAACATAATACAATTACTGTTGACAACAAAATAACAGTTCTGAGGAAATATAGCAGGGCTGATTCCCTATATTCTCTGGAACAACAACTCCTTCCTAAGCATGGCATATCCATTAGAACCATGCTGGATTCTCCCACCATGGTTGGTCTTCTAACGCTCCTTCTTTAATGCAGTTGTGCCACTCTTCACACTGCTCCTTGTTTACCTGAAAGGTTAGTAGCATTCAGTACACATATGCAAGTCAACATTTTCAACTCCTACTTAAATGTTACTTCTACTTAAATGTTAGAACATAGCTTGAAATAACTACATGAAGTACTGCATTATATTTATAATAGTCAGCAAAACATATCACTCAAGCTACCCATAGATTTTGTGGCTTTAGTTGTACTTAGCATAAGTTCACATAGGTATAAGTCATTAATGTTTTGGAAATGTTTGTCAAAGTATCAACAAAATATGAAGATTATAACAAAATTGAGGCAATAATTGGACTCATCATCTGCCCCCTACTAACAGAATGCTTGTCCTCAAGCATTATATTTCCTAGCTATGGTCCTAAAATCACTGATAGTCATCTTCCCCTTCTTTCCACTCCTGATTGTGTAGTAAAACCCCCTTGTGCTTTCCAAGTGATCTCCTTGGTGCTCCTCAACCAACTGATCCAATCTAGTAGCATTGATGTCATATAGGGGCCAAAGAAGTGTAGGTGGTTGGAAGGATAAGGGTATCCATAATTCCCTTCTGACCTATCACCCCAACTGCATGTATTTAGTTACTTTGTGGATAGTTGCTTCATAGTTAATTGGGCTATGTGGCTTTGCTTTCCTGAAAGCTTCTGGCAATTTGTTCCACTGGCTTCTTACCCCTAGAAGAGCTCTTTGGGCTATAAAATTGGGCAATGTCTGATAGTCTTTATAAACCTTATCCCTTAATGCAAATACTTTCTCCCTGATTTTAGGCTTCGGTCTCCCATAAGTCAAATTGAGCCAATCCCTCAAAATGACATCAGGTTTATGTGACTCGGCCCTTAATGGAAAGGGTTCAAATTTTTCTAGATCCCTATAGATATTCAACTACCTATCATAATTTGTCTCATTATGCATCCATGACATCAAGGCCCTTAAGTGAATGTCCCCTATATAGAGCAGAAGATTCCACTCTATTTCATGTGGGATAATAAAATTGTGTAAATAGAGCTCACATAATAGATTTTGTTTCCATGGTGGTAGAGTCTAATACAAACCATAGAATTCTTGGGCTGACTTCAATTCACAATCAATATCCTTGATTTTCATCATAAGTTGGAACAAAAGAAATTGCACCTTTAAGAAAATAACATATATCCTAGGTGGCGGTCTACAAGCTATGACCTGGTCAGCTAGTTTTGGGGCCTTGTCCATTTGCTATTTTTGTTTCTATAGCTACTCCTTGAGAGCTTCAATTTCCTCATCCTTATCAAAAATCTCCCTTTGTATTTGATTCCTTTCCTACTTCCACCATGTCTTCTGAAAGATAAAGTGGTTGTATAGATGAAAGAGGACAGACTTAATTGTTGATGAAGGGAACTCTTGCATCTAAGATTTCTTTTTCTTCTCTTTAGTAGCCTGATGAAAGTAGTTAGTGAACCACATTGATCAGTAGGGTATAATGGATACATTGGAATATACATGATGCTGAGGAGGGGTAGATTGAACATTCATAGGAATTCTCTCTTATATTACATCAGGGCTTAGCTCAGGCATTCCCTAATCATTCTACGACATGCTACTGCTAGGTTCTTTCTCATTAGGAGATCACTCCATATGTTGGGGTTCTTCTTGCATAGGGGAGTCATCAGGAATATATTCAATAGAGGGTTCTGTAGCAGGTTTTGGTGTTGGAACATTTGGGTTTTGAAGGGAAGGTGGAGACACTTGTCCTTGCATGCGAAGGCTTCTATACATAGTTTCCTCTTCAACCACTACAATTTTAAGTTGGTGAGACCTTTTTGGCTTATGTGTTGTAGGAGTAGATGCTGCAAGAATAGACACTATAGGACTTGACCATTTTCTTTTATTTATTTGAATTGTAGGGTTTGAAATTTCACCTTCTAAGTTAGGGATTTCTTTTCCAACTTTCTATTTTCCTTTTCTTGAGGAAGAAGTGGGTGTATTACTCTATGGAGTAGGTTCAAGAGATTGGTTTTCTGGGGGTAATTTTAGTTCTTTTTCTTTCATAGATGCTTCTTTAGTAGGGCTGAAAGATTCTACTCCATCTTCTAGAGGTTGGGCCATAGGATTTACTTGGGGTTGCAAAGTTTTAAATTGAACAAATTCTGCCCATGACATGGGAGAAACATCCCTAAGATATTTTTCAACCAAAAGCTTGATTAGGGCATGGTGGCTTATGAAATTTGCATTACCGTTTTGCATTTCCTCAACACTAATGCTTAACATATTATAAAGAAAATTGGAAACATTGACTTGAAGATTATGCATGATACAACTAATCAATTTGAAATGATGGGCATGCAGGTTCAAAAATATTCCTTCACAAGTTAAATACCTAATAATGTGTGTAGCCAGTTTTGGAAATGGTTGTGGAAGAGACAATCTCATGCACCCCTTCTTAGTAATTTCAAGTGGAGGATCACATGGCATGGAGAATTGAGCTCAAGATGACCTAGCGTCATGCTCATTTGGATAATGTTCTCCAACAACTGGTAACCCTATAACTTCTACAATTCTCTCTTTACTAGCAACAACTGTCAAACCCCACACAGTTGCTTGTCCCTCTTCAAAAGTGCCCATGAATTCTGCTGCAACCTCCTCATTAAACTCTGTCAGCTAAAGAAAATAGCCAAGCCAACTGCATGCATTGAATCTACGGACTACTTCAACATCTGCTAGCTAAATACCATGGATGACTGGTTCATATCTCTATAATTTTCCACCCATCTTAGCATTGCCTAGTCTTTAATTTTCTGCTAATCCTCAGTCTCCCTACACTCTACAAATACCTTCTTCTTGAAATCCCAATTGCTATTCTTGAAAATGCCAATATCTTTGCTTACATTACCTTCATTGTGCTTAACATGATCAATAATAATGTCATTGATTTCAGAGGACATCACAACCTTAAGTGTGAGTTACCTCACAATTTAATTATGGTCCTTTTAAAATCATGTCAAGTTTAGGAAATTAGAATTTAAAAGTGCAGAAAATGTGTGTAGGATTAAAAGAATTAATGGAACGTAGCCTAAGTACAACACTGATGTGACTAGGGTAGTTTAGGAATGACACTTGGAAGTTAGTACACTTCCCCTTCCCCCTACAAAAGTTTAACAACTATCCTCACTTGATAAATTTAGCATGAGGTTGGGAAACTGGCTTAATGCATATATTATATAATTAATGCAATACTAGATATAATTAATTAAACCTGTGCGCTAAAAGTAAGTAAGGAGTTATAAATTTGTACCTAGAAATTAGTTATTGTACATGAATGTGAGCTGATGAGAGTGTCAATTCTAGTAGCCACATAAGATTGCTGACGTGGAAGTTTATTGAAAGCATTTGAAAATAGAAATTGTAGGTGACATGGTGTTTGAGTGGGTGGTAGAAATAGGAATGAGATGAGTTGGTGAGAAGAAAAGAGGGAAGTGAATGAAGAAGTATACCTCATTAAATGAAATTTTATTATGAGTGCTGTCGAAGGTATGTCATGGTGATGTTACAGGAGGAAGGCTTTCACCTTCTACTATAGGAATTGTTTCTTGAGGGGCTGTTAAACTATGCATGTTGAACTATTGCAAGAATTCTTCTTTGGTTTGAGGCTTGTGATACAGGTGCAAGCGGTGTCCATTGACAAGTAGCTTAAATTGTACTAGATCAAGTGTGGTTAGCTGAACTGCTCCATTATCAAAGACATTGAATTTCATAGGGTCCTAGCCATCTGGTTTGCAACTTTTCTGGGATCTCCTTGAATCTAGAATCATATAATAGAGCCCAATCTCCTACTTGAAATTTCTTGTTCTTGATATGTGAATCATGCCATCTCTTCCTTTGGTTCTAGATTATCTTTGTTCTCTCTAATGTTGATTTGCACATTTCATCTAAGGAATTGAGATGGATTAGGTGTTCTAATTATGCTACAGGAAGATTGATATTTAGCTCAAGTGTTGTGCGCAATGTTTTGTGTTCAAATTCTATGGGAAAAATTGTTGCTTTTCCATACACCAATTCAAATGGTGTGAACCCTGTCGTTGTCTTCCATGTGGTACGGTAAGCCTAGACTACTTCTGTTAATCAACTACTCTAATCCTTGCGATGCAAGTGTACTATATTTTTTAATATGACCTCTATTTCTCTATCTATCACCTCTACCTGTTCATTTTCTTGCGGATGATAAGGACTAGACTTCCGATGCCTTATGCTATACTCCTTCATTAGCTAAGTGATCAGATTTGATGTGAACTATGCTCCTTGGTCTGTTACAAGCTCTCTAGGGACTCCATACCTGGTAAAAATTTCCTCATACAAGAATTTTGCTACTTTTTGATCCCTTGCATTTTTCATAGCTTTCACTTCAACCCATTTTGTCACATAATCTGTACAAACCAAGATGTAGGATTTTCCATTTGAAGGAGGATAAATTGGTCCAATGAAGTCCATACCCCACTTATCAAAGGGTGTCATTACTACTTGTGGATTAAGTGGCATCTCATCTGATTTTGTTGGACAACCCATCCTCTGACATTTATCACATTTTTTGGTATAACTGGCTACATCTTTGTGTAATTGAGGCCAATAATATCTTATTGTTAAGATTTTTAGGGCTATTCACTTGGCTACAAAGTGACCTCCATAAGGATCATAGTGACAAGCGTGGAGTATATCATATACTTCATCTTCTTTCACACACCTTTTCATAATCTGATCTGGACCAGTGTAAAATAGATTGTTATCTAGCCATGAAAATTGGAAGCTTTTCTCTACAAGCTTTTTCTTATCTTTTTGAGAAAAATGTGGGGACATCTTATTTGTTGCAAGATAATTGGCCATGTCTTCATACCATGGGTTTTTTATTGCTATATGGAATAGGTGTTCTTTTGGAAATGTATCTTCAACCTTAGTAGTGTCTTCATCAACATTTTGAAGTCTAGACAAGTAGTCAACAACTACATTTTATTTGCCTGGCTTATCAACAATTGTTATATCAAATTCCTACAATAGTAAAAGCCATCTTGCCAGTCTTCCTATTATGGCAGGTTTGTTCATCAGGTATTTTATGGCTAAGTGATCAGTGTGAACAAAAATGGGATAGCTTATTACATAGTATCATAATTTTTTCAATGCATAAACTACAACTAGGAGTTCCTTTTTAGTAACTATGTAGTTTAGTTCAGGGCCATGGAGGCTTTTACTGATATAGTAAATTGCATTCTCAAGGTTAGTAGGCTTTTATCCTAGCACAACACCTATGGCATAATCTGATGCATCTATATGGATGTGGAATGGAATAGACCAATCTAGTCCTTTTAGGACTGGTGTAGTTGTTAGGAGTTTCTTTAGCTGTAGGAAGGACTCATCACATACTTGTGTCCAGATAAATTCAGCTTCTTTTGTAAGCAATGTGTGCATAGGACTAGCAATTTGACTAAAATTTTGAATAAAGCATCTATAGTATCTAGCATGTCCTAGAAAAGATCTTACATCTTTTTTTTTAGTAGGAGTAGGTAGTGTAAGTATTACCTCAACTTTAGTTGGGTCCACTTGAATTCCTACTGCTAAAATGACATGCCCAAGGACCACTCCTTCCCGCATCATCATAAAACATTTCTCACTATTAAGGGATAGATTATGCTCCTTACACCGAATTAGAACCTTTTCAAGATTCTTCAAAGCCTCTTCAAATGTCACTTCAAATGCTGTAAAGTCATCCATATATATCTCCATCCAATCATGTGATATGTCAGCAAAAATACTAATTACAACTCTTTGAAACATTGCTGGAGCATTACACAACCCAAAAGGTAGAACTAAATATGCATATGTCCCCCATGGACATGTGAACATAGTCTTCTCCTGATCCTCTGGAGCAATAGTTATCTGATTATATCCACTATATCCATCAAGAAAGGAAAAATACTTCTTATCAGCCAAAGTATCAAGTACTTGGTCAATGAATGGTAAGGGGAAGTGATCTTTCTTGGTAGCCTTGTTTAACTCCCTATAATCCACACATATTCTCCATTTACCCCCCTTTTTGGGAACTATAACCAAAGGTGATACCCATTTACTATCATAAATAGGATATATAAAGCCAACATCTAATAGCTTTTGCAATTCAGTTTTGACTATCTCCCTTAATGCTGGGTTAATCCTTCTTTGAGGTTGACG
The DNA here is from genome assembly GCA_027943335.1 of Chamaecyparis obtusa. NCBI lineage: Eukaryota > Viridiplantae > Streptophyta > Pinopsida > Cupressales > Cupressaceae > Chamaecyparis > Chamaecyparis obtusa. Next base: position 909,192 of record BSBK01004469.1, read on the forward strand.
AAGGGGTAGGCTTCCTTCATTGATATAAATCATGTGAGTACATAGTGTAGGGCTTAATCCCTTCATGTTCCCATAGTCCCATGCAAAGGCTTTCTCATGTGTTTACAACAGTTTGGTTAGTTACTCCATTTTTTGTGAAGGCAACTTATTATTCACATGGATATTATGACCCTTAGAAAGCTCAACAGTAGTTGTAAGGTCAAGCATGGATACTTCAGGGATAGAAATTGTGTTTACTTCACTAGGTAGCAACTGGTGGATAATATTGGGTTCTGAAGGTAATACACAGCTCTCAAAATTTTCTTCATATGTAGTTAACTCCAATACATAACTTTCAGATAATATTTTATTACAACACAGTCATTGTTAAGAATGCTCCAAATGACTTTATCTTCCTCTTGCAGCTTTAGAAAAGATTTCCTATGTAATATCATGAGCTGAACCATAGAATTCAGTTCTTCTTCCCCATCTTCTAAGTCTTTCCATATAGGTGTACTCAAATGTGGCTGTGGTTGAGCTGGAGGATACAATGCTAGTTTCTTAGTAGCTTGCCCTTCTGAAATTGTCATGTTCCCTGATCTACAACTTATTTTTGCATCAGCTATTGATAGCCATGGATGTCCTAGAATAATAGGGTAACCAACAAGATTGACCTTTGGTGAGAGGATCATGAAATCAGCAAGGTACTCCCAACAATCTAAGGCAACTATTATGTCTTATATCATTCCATCAGGGGTAACAATAGAGCTATTTGCTAATTACAATGTTGTTGGAGTATCTCTCAACCCTTCAATGCTTAGTTTATTCATAGTATCTTTAGTCATTACATTAATGGAAGCACCTAAGTCTATTAATGCATTTTTGACAGACTGGCCATTAATGATGATATTCACAACTGGACTCCCTGGATATGAATATTTTTGTATTACCAGTTTTCCTAACATGATATCAACCAATTGTCCTATAACATGAACTATTGTAGGATCCTTTTTCTTTCTTCGAGGCTTTTTAAGACAAGCTTCTTTTATTCCTTTTCCATAAACTGGAACATCCTTTATTGCTTGAAACATGGGAATCTAGACATGCATGTTCTTAAGCTGGTCAATGATATCAAATGGTTGGTCTTCTTTTGGTATGGGCTTGTCCATGGTGAGCTTTTGAGGGAAAGGTGGTTTAACTGATGTATGAGCATTAGCTAAGTTGGGAACATTCGCTGGGGCAACAATATTTGGCAATGTATTCTCTAGAATTGGTTTTGATGCTGCAGGAAGATCTGGCACTTCAATGATAAGAGGTGGTTTAGGTGCAGGCAAGGTAGTACCTAATCTTAAATGTATATTAGCTATGTTAAGTGCATAGGTAGGGTACTACTGAGCATTGGTAGCATACATTTTTTTTTGTGGTTGTTTACTATTGGGATTTGGTTGAGGTTGAACATGTAATTGCGTCTGCTTTTGAGGACCTGCATTTGGAGGTGGTGGCATTATTGTAGGTATATTTGTTGGAGGTGTAGAGGTAGATATCTAGGATTTGAATTAGGCCATTGCTAAGGTCCTGTCCACTAGTTAGTGGGCTTCCAATTCCCTTGTGGTTGTTGCCATTGGTTTGGAAATTGTGACCATTGGGGTTGTTGTGGAGGATACCATTGATTCTATTGATTATTTGGCCAAGCATTATTCCAAGTGGGTTGATTATATTGTGGAGGACTTTGGACATTCTAGTTTTTCCACTAACTATTATAAGGACTTGAAATTTGTAATGGATCTTGAGGCATACCTTGTCTCATGGCCCATGGGCTGCATTGAGAAAAAAAGAATACTTGATCATCCTCTCCTTCTATCTTCAAGTATTCAGTTGGAAGATGCTGATTCTCCAAGTTTGCAACCAATTTTCACTGGCAATCCTTCTTTTGTTTGTGGCAATAAGGACAGTATTCAGCCAGCTATACCTCTATGTTTGCATGTTTCTTCTTGGCAGTCATTGTGTCCAGGTGTGTAGCAACATAATTTATGATGTCTTGCTTGAATTATGACAACAGGTTTGAAATCTCCATCTTTGAAATACCAGAGCCACTTCCTTTAGACACCGTTGAGCAAAATCCCCTTCCTTTCTTGACTGCTGCTCTATAATAGTTCATACAAATCTTCTAAAGGTCATCCCAGGAAGACTGAGATATATCTCCTCAAGCCATGAGGTCCAAAGCTTTAAGATAGTTTTCATTCACTCCTCTTAGAAAAATCAGCTTCTGTGAATCCTCCTGCAATGTATGTTGTGGGTTCTTTTGTAAATTAAATAAGAAGCATGATATGTAGTCCTCTAATGTCTCATCTTCCCTTTGTGACATATGAAAGATGTCATCTCCTTTTGAATCACTTCCCTTTCTATATTCCTTATACTTTCTTAGAAATAAATCTCTTATCCCATCCCAATTTGCTACTACATATGCTCCTAAGCCCATGAAACATCTAAGATCAGACTCCTTCAGTATTGGTGGAAATAGCTTAAGCTTATGACTACCAGTATTATAGTCAAAAATTCGACACAGTATGTCAAACTCAAACAAAAAGGTGTCAGGATCCTTTGTAATAAGTCCATAGAACTTTGGAAGTGTTGAAGCAGGTATGTTCTTGAGGTTAGGATTGTTGATAAGACTTGCAATTGGAAATGGAAATGTAGGAGCTGTCATTACTGGAGGTGTTGGATATTGAAACTGTGGTTGGAAAGTATTGTTGACTAGAGGGTTTTGGACAGCAAGTGGTCCTAGAGTAGGATTATTTTGGAAATTGGCTAATATTTCTACAAAAGGATAGAGGTCAAATGTTTCTTGGGTGTCTTCTTCTTCTATTGAAGATGATGCAACAAACTCAGGACTGGCGTCAAGAAATGGTAACTCAAGTTCTTGAAACTCTTCTTTCAGTTTAACAGGTTCTTTTGGAAGAAATCTGCCATGAACATCTCACCTTCTTTGATGCATACAAGTAAGTTGATGACTTGTGAAGAAAGCTCACAACTTCTTGGTATTGACTAAAAATAAGAAACTAATCTGAAAAATAAATGAGTCATTAAGGTTCCTAGTTTGACACCATCCCCAACAATCGTGCCAAAAATGAACAATCTCACAATAGGTAAAGATAATCATGCCATTTTCTCTCTTAGGATTGATATACTCATACTAAAGATTACTTTCCCCACCATGAAATGCATTTAGATTGTCAACCCAAGGATGTAGACTTGAAATGGGATAGCACATTTTGTGCACTAAATTCCTTTAGGAGTTGTAACACCTATGCTGCAGGAAGATAAAATGCATGAAAATAATCTATGCTATTGCTGCAGGAAAGTAAACACACTTGAATATTGAATGTAATTACTACAGAAAAATCATGAAATGAATCTAAGCCTATCTAACAACTCACAACATTCACTATACCCGTCTCTGCAAATGCTGCAGGAACAACCACAGTGGCAATGTTGCAAGAGTAAAATAGTAACTCTATTTGAAAATAGGAAAAGTATAGGAAGAAAATATATTCTAACTTAATCTAATCCACCTTCCAAGTGGCCCCCCTTGGTTGGCTTTTTCTAACTACTCAACACAAGAAATAATCCAAAATCACTCTTCCATTAAATACTTCTTAACTGGTTACATAATAATTGAATAACTCATGAAGAAAAAAATAGAGCAACTTCCACTATACTGAATACATAATTCTATCTTTTCTCATTACCTACTAAATCAGTCAAAATCCCTTTATATCAAGGATTGACACTTATTGAAAACATAACATAAAAGTCTCATTAAACCTCGCCAAATATGGAGGAGATAAAACAACCACAACATAATACAATTACTGCTAACAACAGAATAATAGTTCTGAGGAAATATAGCAGGACTGATTCCCTATATTCTCTAGAATAGTAGCTCCTTTCTAAGTGTGGCATATCCATCAGAACCGTGCTAGATTCTCCCACCATGGTTGGTCTTCTAACGCTCCTTTAATGTAGTTATGCCACTCTTCACACTGCTCCTTGTTTACCTGAAAGTTTAGTAGTATTCGGTACACATATGCAAGTCAACATTTTCAAATCCTACTTAAATGTTAGAAAAAAGCTTGAAATAACTATATGAAGTACTACATTATATTTATAATAGTCAAAAAAACATATCACTCAAGCTACCCATAGATTTTATGGCTTTAGTTGTACTTAGCATAAGTTCTCTTAGGTATAAGTCATAAATGTTTTGGAAATGTTTGTCAGAGTATCAACAAAATATGAATATTATAACAAAATTGAGGCAATAATTGGACTCATCAGACTTCTTAGGATCATGGTATTTTGTCCCTTTTCCTTTTTCTTTTGTTTTGGTTTCACTTGTTTTTTATAGTTCCCTTTAGCTAAGGTAGAAATCCAAATTCTGGGCTTTTGGGGTTCAGGCAAAGTCAATCTTCCCCAAGACTCTGAAGCCCCAAAAATATTCTATAGAAAATATTTATGGATGTTTAGGAGTAGATTTTTAGGAAAGCATGCTTTCGGGGTGCTTGAGGGACGTCTAAACCCTAATCCCTACAACCCCAAGACCCCAATCCTTGACGTCAAGTTGGTGATCAAGGTGACATCAACTTGAAACATAAGGATATTAAAGGTCGAATCACTTGCTCAATTTCTAATTTATGTGCATTATACTCTAGATTCTCAATTGAGCATGATTGGACAATGACTCTTTTCGAAGACCCTATTAGTTCCTTGTGCACTTGACTTGGCCAGATTTTAGACCTATAAGATGTTGTTTGTGTTTGTTTGGTTGGTCTCATTTTTTATCCAGATAGGGTTTTTTGGTTTTTTTTTCTCTCTTTTAGGGTTTTGGTTTCTTTTCATTTTCTTGGCTTTTTCTTTTTGTTGTTTTCTTTGTTTTGATTTCAATATATTTAGTTTAGAGTAGAATCACAAATAATAGGTTTGTACCCTAAAATCAAAGAATATTTGGATGGGATAGATTTTTAGGTAATTGTTGTTAAGATCATGATCACACTTTAAAATACACAACTTGCTTGAAAGATTAATGACCATTGTATTCTAGGATCATTGATGTTAGACTCAAAAAACTTGGCATTAGAGACAGATTTTAGGTCATCGAGGTATTGGGACCCTTAAATTGTAAAAGGATGATCAAGGCCAACAACACTAAAACCCTCAAGACCTTTTTAATATTTTGTAAGAAAAAAAATTGAGAACAATCAGGTTGTCAAGGTTTCAAAACCTCGAAACCCCAAAAGGGTGTTTAGGTCCTGTAACCCTAAAAACCATACACTATTTCCCTTTCTCATTTTGGACACCATTTTGGGACATCAAGGTTTCATAACCCCAAAAGGATTTCAAGGCTCTAAAACCTTAAAACCCCAAAGGTTAAGCATTTTAAACACATCTTCAACACCTTTTTTATAGGAGTATCAAGTTTGTGGGACCATGAGACCCTAAAAGAGGTTATTGAGATCCACGAACCCAAAATCATAAATCAGATGACCATTTGGTTTTCTTCTTCTTTTAAGGTTGTTTTCCTTAGTTTTTAGGTTATTTTTTTAATTTTCTTTCTTTGTTATGGTTTTTGTTGTAGTAGTTTGATTTTCTATTTTCAACATTTAGTCTTCTATTCTTTCATAGATAGTTAGTTTCACCTTTTCAATAAAGTAGAATGACATTGGTTTCTATGGTTTTAAAACTCCAAGGCATGTCTACACTACGACCAATGAAGTACAAGTTCTAAGGATATGGTCCTCCATTTATGTTGGGTAATCTCCATAGTGAGATTATAGATATGGATATTGGACACCTAGAATTTAATGAGTTCATGAAGAGCATAGCCAATCCCACTAGTAGATCACCAGATTATACATCTATGGTATTTTTAGGATTGATACATGCAATAGGACACCTAGTATCAATCCTCTCTCTGGACCTGATTATGAATGTTGTTGAACACTATGACCGTAATGAGAGGTGGGTGAATAAAAAATAGGATGATTTTGTATTGTATATTTAATCATATATAATTGAGGATTTCTTCCACATCCCAATGAAAGATCTATACCTCACCATCTCCACTGAATGGAGTGATATTTATTTTAGATATAAACCTAACATTTTGCATAAGATCAACCAAAACTATCTAGAGAGGCCTTAGAAGGAGAAGCTTGAAAAAAGGATTTTCATTGGGTGTTTGATCTCCCATAGGCCAAGAAATTGGAAACATTGATGGTAAGATACATTGATATCATTAGGAAGATACAATAGAAAATTGACTGGGATTGAACTATTAGTGATAATCTTGATCATAAATTGTAGAGAGTAAAGAAAGATCTTAAGTTTTACATGAACTCATACATAGTATACCTCCTAGAAGCTTGTGATGACTACCCAATATTTTACAAGAAATGATCCCCATTTGATCCCAAATCCTATCCATATAGGGTGTTACCTCATTTGATCAAAAAGGGGAAATTACCAAAGGGAAGTATAGAATACAAAATAGTGAATGATACTTTTGTGTTGTTTATCATTCATTTCATAGAAGGGGACATTTAAAAATGAGTGTTAGAAAAGGCTTTAGCTAGAATTAAGAAGGTTGAGAGCTATTTTATTCAACTCAAAACCTTCACATACATCAGAGTGGCCTGGTGTACTCTACAACCCAAGAAGCTTCCAAGATATACATTAGAAAGGTTGATCCTCATATAATTATGTTAGTAGATATCTGATTCTCACAAACTCATTGTGAGTAAACATAAGCCTTTCTTTACATTGCCTATCTCTATAGGACCTCACTCCATCTAGAATATCAAGGACACAAAGATAGTAAAGTAATGGGAGCTCATTTCAAACACAAGCTCCATATAGAGGATCATTAGGTAAATTTCATAGGTTCTTATGAAGTTAAGATCGAAGATTATTGTAGGTTGTAATTGGAACTCATGCAAGATGTTCTTGAGACCCATATTTTAGATAAAGATTGGGAGAAAGATTTAGATAATGTTTTTCTACAGTTATATAATAAGGAAAAAGTATATGCACAACTAATTTTGAATGTGGAGATTGTTTCTCTAGAGTTGAAAGATATTGATCACAGGGTAAGACATGTAGTCCAATACACATTGGATTGGATTCATAATCCATATCATATGAATTTAGTGTTGATGAAACCAAAGGTAGATCCTTTGGAGAAGAAAGACAAAAGAGAAGGGAAGAAGGTAAGTGTGCCAATTTTTAAGAAGGCACCCTCCCCTACATTGAAACAAGTTATAGTTCATGAGAGGGGGTGGCTACATAATATCCTTCACAAATTTTGAGGAAACCAAAGGAAAAATATAATAAGACATCTACTACTACAACTGCATCTCTTGTTCCCCCATCACCACTGATGCAGTTAGTTGATACACCATCTCCTTTAGCACAGACACCAAGTTCTTCACCCAACATGGATACTTCAATAGATGTTCCATTATCCTCAGAATGACAAAGAGTGAAACCTTTTAAGCATAAGGTCAAAAATCCAAAGGCCCTAGATCCCGCAAAGAAGGTATACAAAAGACTTAAAAATAAACATTTTGTTTTGGTTCCCACTTCAAAAATATTGGAGGTGGAGGAAGAGCTTGATGAGGAAGAGGTTCCCATAGTCATAAGGATGAGGTCCACTACTACAATGAAGAGGAAGAAAAGACTTGGACATCCTTCTATTGGCACTCTCAAATTTTGAAGAAATTTGGAGTGACCATGTTAAAATTTTGTTGAGGCATGAAAAAAGAACCCCTGAAAACTATTTGGAGAAGCCCATTCAGAGAGTGAATAAGTTGATACCCATTTAGTGTCATGAGATACTGCTTGAGGGATGTGTTCAACTCTTACAAACCAACATAGTTTCCATCTTTCATCCTCCTATAGTAATTTTTGATAAGTTTTTGATATACTTGTTTTAAGTGGTTTACATAGAATTGCATTTTATACATGTTTAGGAAAATCTAAGTTGTCTACTTTGAAGGTCTATATCTTATGCCTAGTTAGCCATCATGATAAAAGAGTTCTTTTCCTATATTTTAAACATGAGGTAAAAATCCCATTTCCATTTTAAGGCTCTGGTCAATTTGATTGACTTTTTTTCTAGATCAATTCCAAAAGTAATTTATTCAGGTTTTCACTACGCACAAGTATTGTATATGTCAGATATTCATTTTCATGAAGTCTTATTTCACAATTTGCTAATTATCAAGAATTTAAAGTTGTTACGCAATATTATTTGTATCTCAAAGTACCTATATGCAAAGTTTTAGGTCCTAGTGATTTTGTTTCATATTTTTACTAATCCCAATCCAAACCCAATTTATCCAGTTTTCAATTTGCATGTGCATAGCAGTTTGAAAGTGACCATTTTGACCATTAATAATTTGCAAACCTAAACAAATTTAGTAAGTCCATTTGGTACACAAATTATTTTTTTCTCAATAAAAAAGTCTTCTCATTGTTGGGTTCTCAGGGAGTCATTTTGTATTTTTACAATAGGTGTTTTGACAGGGTTTTAGATTTTTTGGATGTTTCTAGTCATAGAGAATGAAATGATCAACTTGGAGGATTAAAATCTCCTGCCTCATGCATCATCAAAGGAAGCCATTTTATAGAATAGTTCTTTGTGTATGAATTTACATACCCCTTAGTATTCAAGAGCCAAAGATAGTACATAGTTAGCCTTCAAAGGAAATTCCAGAGGCCACTTTCTTGTTTTAAGCATTGATAAGGAAGGTTGAAAATCAACTTTCAATGGTTGCATGTTTCATGATTTCAAATCCAGATGCATGATCAGGATATCAGAAACCAATTTTAGGGTTGAATTCAGATCAATTTTTCTTAGCTAGGCGCACATATGGACCTGACTTGCCTCAACAAGTTACATTTGTCTCAAGGTTGGCATTGATATTATTATTTAAATCCTTATGAAAAATTAAATAATAATATAATTATACAAATGAGGGGATTATAGGACATTCTTAAAAATAAAAATAAATCATTTAAATAAAAATTTAAACTATTTTTAGGATTAATAAGTTCAAGTGGGATCCTCATGGTTTCAACATGCAAAGGGAAATACCCAAAGTTTTTTAAAAAGGTTTTAAGTTTTCCATCCCCTGCCCCATAAAAAATAAGGTGAAAATTCAAATTACATACAAGACCCTTATCAATTATGTCATGTGAAGAGGGGAATAAAATATTTTCTTTTTTAAATGTTTTTCCCTCATTGCCTCCCCGCATTGATATAATCAAGGTAAATTGTCAAAGTTTTAAGGTTCTTTGTCTTCCCATGAATGTTCCTCATTTTTTGACTAGATTTGTGGGGTTTTAATAGCAACTAATGTCAAGAAAAATGTTTACCCCTCCTTCCCACTAGGATGATGGGAATAATGTGAAGATGCAAGTTGAATTGTGGGGTACATAGAAATGGATGGGGTTTTTATTACCCTATGATTCTTCTTGAAATGAATCCATATTTGGACACAAAATATGGGAATGTGGGGAGAAGACACAATGAATGATTTTAGGGCCTGTTTGGTCCCTGGAATAGGAATTATTTAATTCGAGAATAAAATAATTCCCTGTTTGTGGCATTTTTTGAATTCTCAAATTAGAAAACTAATTCCCATTTTCGGTCCAATGCTTGCATTAATTAATTCCAAAAAAAACCTAGAATTCGTTTCTTAATCCAGAATAAGCTTTTCATGGATTCGAAATTACAACAAAATGTATAAGTTTTTTGGGTCCGTGTGTGAACAAATTATAATCCTTTTTTTTAAATAATTTTTTTAATAATTTTTTTAGTTTTATAATTTTTTTAATAATCTTTTTTTTAAAAGTTAATAATATATTTTTTAATTAAAAAACTAGCAACAAAAATGATAAGTTCAAAAATTAAAATTTGTAAGAATTTTTTTATTTTATAATTATAATATTTTAATAAGTTTAAAATACATATTGTTCAAATTAATTAAAAAATAAATAAATAATCCCTATTCCAATTTCACATTATAGGATCCAAATGCAGAATAGATAATTCCAGCTTTCATTTTCAGGATTAATTAATCCAAGAATAGGTCTTTATTCTAGAATATGCCTATTTTGAATAAATTAATTTCATGCACCAAACGAGCCCTTAGGGTTTTGCGAGAACTTTTCCTCTTTGTTCATAAATGGGAGCTCCATTAAGAGGGTATGAATGAGGGCATAACATTGTTATGAAAAATGTCTCATAGTTCAAAATACGTTAAAGAAATGAGGTCTCACAGTAGGCAATGTGCTATTTTCAACAATATCCACCAACATTTGTTGCTTGTAGAAGGGTAAAAGATATGAAATGAGATATGTACAAATGAATCTATTGATAAATGTTAGAGACTCCAAGTAAATGAAGACAATAGGCACAAACATCTATCAAAGCACAAATAGGCCACGATGACTATACACCAAGTGTCCCAAATAACTATGGTCTCATAGATTGCAAGGCTTGCAGAATGTGCACAAATTTGATTGTTTGGAAATGTTTAAAGCCTAGACAAATATAGATGGAGGTATAAAAATCTAGATCTCAACAACTCTTTCCAATATTTGACATACTTGTATTGGTAGATTAGAAGTCTTGATGATAGACTCTGGGAATCAATCGAAGTATAAAAACTAGGCACGTTGATTATTTGAGAGTCCCTCAAAGTATGCACGTACCTATTTGTGAAATAGTTTTAGAAAATATTTAGCACATACCTTTTCCTATGTCAATTCTATCTTGGCTCAAATCAGAGTTGTATAAAGGGTATTGGATCCATCAGCATAAACAGTTCAGGATTTTTGTCATACTTTTTAGTTGAAATGCCTCTGTAGTTTTGAATGCATAACATGGAGTGTTTTGATGTTTCATGAATGGGAAAATGAATTATTATTACAAAAAATGGATTCATCAACAAGGTGTGTAAGTTGCCTCATAGTTACAAGTTTCGTACAAAATCAATGATTACATGTTTCATACAAAATAAATTTGGTAAAGAGGCTATATAAGCTTTTTAAAATGTGCAAATAAGAATATTAAGGTCGATTTTAGCTCATTTCAGGAGTCTATGGAAAGGGTTTGGAAAGAGAATGAGTTTGTTAAAAGGGGGTTTTAGATTTCTTTTAAACTGTTATAGTCAAACCCATAAAAGTGAATTCATAGGAGAGGCACATATATTGGTTTGAAAATAAAAAATAGTCCCTCACATAGATGTCATATATGGCTAGTTCTTTGTGACAAGATATATTGAGAATCACTTTTTGTGAAGGAATATTATTATTCTAATAAAGTGTACAAAATGAAGATACAAATGAAATGAGTTTACAAGAAATATAAAGTGGGAGAAATGAATTTTGAAAGCATAATAGTGTTACTCTATAAAATTTGTCAAATAGTGAAAGGCTTGTCACATGGAAATTTAATTGAAGAAAATGTGAAAACTATTGAAATTGTTGCAACTTATGTTGTTGGCATTCATTTTTTTGTCATTGATGTCAACATATGTTTTAGTAAGGGAATCTAGAAGTTGCAAATAGAATGGATAGATAGGTTGCAAAGAATTGTATGGACAATGTACAGAGACTTAGCTCTTGCGAGTAGAGATCTATATAGCATAACAAGTTTACTACCACTAGTTGTGTTCACATATGTTTATATGCTCAGCTACTCCAGCTATGGATGAATTGACAAAGACTAGTTACATGTCTAGTGACTAGGAAACTCACAAAGTTGGTCTGAGTAGTTGCAATATAACTTTAGTGTGAAGATGAGTTAAACCTTGTGAGCTTGGGAAATGACAGAAGACACATGAGAAACTCTATTGTGTGATCGCATAGTACTAGTGTGATTGGTGATGTCATCTATGGTGTGTACCTCAATGAAGATCTATTTGGAAACCAACCCAAGAGTGGTAGCGTGTACCTAAATAATTATACATGGACTAGCGTTGTGGCCGACTATTTTATGTTTTATAATTTTTGTAGTATTGATAAGGATGTTGTATGTATCTTCACGTGGGTCTATGTAATGTTTTATAGGAGAGTTCCTATAATTGGTCGACCCACAAATTTTGAATGTAGCTTGTATATTGACATAGGACAGGTAAGGAGGATCCAATTAAGGACAGTCCTCACAAGTAGCCAAACACCAAAATGTGGAATAACACAAGACAATTGTTTTCAACTAATTTCCATTAACATGCCCAGCTATAAGGCCTTCCAAGTTAGGGCCAATTACAATCAGAAACAGTTCTGCAAGATCAACAAGATCCAATCCAACTCTAGCTAGTCCAGCTCTGAAACAAATCAACAACTGATGGAAACCCTAAGGAAAATCTGAACTTGAGCTCGCAAGCCTCCAAGAAATCTCCTTGTCTCCAACCAAACAACCACTAGCTCTATTATTACAAACTATCAGCTAACAATATGATCTTCAGGATCTCATAGGATCCATATCTAGCTTCACACTCTACCTATTTGATCCCTAAACAACTACCCAAATGCTCCTTAAATACTAATCTTCAGCCACAATTCAGTTGGATGAGAAAATTAACTCCTAAGCCAAGTCATCTCCTATTACAAAAAAATATTAAATGCAACATTAGTCGGCTCTCAAATAGCCTTACAAATATTTAATTCTCCATGTCGGCCTCTAGATCTACATAGGAGAACACAACAAAAGATACCGACAATAAATGCACTAAGTTGGCCAACCAAATTACCAAGAACTCCAGTTGATAAACCATAACAACCAAGCACCAGTGAAACAACTGACCAAGCCAAGCAACACTGAGTAACACGGGCATCACTAAGAACAAGTTCCACTGAGCACAAGAAGTTCACCGAGTTCCTTCAACGATCGAGCTTCCTTCAATAACTGAGACTGTCAATTAAAGCTGCAACTAAGTACCATAGAACCAAAAAAAAACACCACCATGCAGATTCACCGAGTACCCTAGAATGCCCCTACATCAGACACTCCAAGTTTGAAAACATGTTCTCATAGGCTGGAAGAACATCTTCCAGGATTCAACACATAAACCCCAAATTGGTTCTTCACATACAAGTCCTCCAAATTTTCACCTTGCATACTCTTCCCCTTCAGTTTCCTCTATCTTTTCAAGTCTTTCCTTGATAACACATAGGCTTATTCTCCATACTGATCATCATTCCTCTCAGGATCCACCAACTCAACTTAGCTACCAATACTCAGACTCCTCCTATCGAGTGTTTTATCCTACAAAGGCATCAGTGAAAACTTCATGTCATCCTTCTCAATAATAAACACATTCTTAACACAATCATACATAGCTCTACAATTATATTGCCAAGGTCTACCAAGCAATATATCACAACTATTCATCTCCACAATATCACATAACACAAGATCCCTATACTAGCCAATCTGAAAATCAACAAAGCACTGCTCCCTCACTTCCAAAGCATGATCATTTTGTCACCAGCCAATCCTATAAGGATGAGGATGCTTCATTCTATTCAAACCAAGTTTCTGAACCATGTCCTTAGCAACAAGGCTATCAGTACTACCACTATCAACAATTACATCACAAAGTTTACCTCCAGACTTGCACCGAGTCCTAAACAAGTTACTCCTCTAACAAGGTTCCTCCTTTGCACCGAGTAATGTTCTCTGAACCAGCAAGTTCTTAGATTCAGGTTCATTCTGAATGTTCTCATTTACCACAGCAGTCCATCGGTCACTAGCTTTTGTATACACTCAAAAGAATGGTGTCCTTCTTCACCAAAATTATAACAAGTACCCTTAAAGATAACCCTACATGTCTTCTTCTTTAGTTCTATAGGTTTCAGTCCATCTTCAATAGTCAGTTTATCCTTCACCGAGTGATCAATTTTTTCCTTCCCTCGGGGATTACTATGTTGTCTCCTTTTCAATTTATCTTCTACCTTCAGAGCATACTGATAAGCATCTTCAACCAAATCAATCTTTAGCATGCCAAGCTCATCCTGAATATTAAATCTCAAACCATTAATATACTGAGCTACCTTTTCTTTACCAAGTTCTCTATGTCCAGATCAAATAGTCAACTTATAGAACTCCTCGGTATAGTCCTCCATAGTCAAATATTTTTGCTTTAGATTCTGTAACTTCTTAAACAAGTCAAGATCATAGTCAGTAGGTATGAACTTAGCTTTCAATTTAGTACAACCTCCACCTATTGATCTTCATTTCACCTTAATCTTCTCTATCTCTTTGTAATTCTTTCCACCAAAGAGCAGCATGTCCTTTCAACTTAGTCTGTGCCAATCTTACTCGAAGAGGATCTTCAATTTCTTGAAGCTCAAAGAAGTCTTCTAATTCATCAATCCAATCAATCAAATCCTCGGGTTTCAAAGTACCAAAGAAAGTAGAAACTTCCATCTGGTAACTATTACTTAATCAAGCTCCAAGTCTATGCAACTGACTAGTTCTATCTTCACCAGATCTATCCCTCTGATTATCACCACTAGATCCAACAGCTTTGAAGTCTGCGACAGCTTCCTCATAACCATCCTTAGTACCAACATTCTAAGGTACACCAATCATAGCCGTCATGACCTCAGTGATCATTTCATTCTTCATCAATTCCATCTCAGATCTAAAATTAGATTTCACCTAATCTATAGTCTTTGATTCTATAGCATCATAGAGATCTACAATTTCTCTAGGGTCCAATCTTCTCAGAGGCATCCTTCAAGATTTTTGAAAACCCAAAGCAATAAATCACCAACAAGGTCCTGGTGCAAACAACCTCAACTAGAGATCAGTTTACACACTCAAGATCTTCAAGCTCTGATACCACCTGACACAAGATAGGTAAGGAGGATCCAATTAAGGATAGTCCTCACAAGAAACCAAACACCACAATGTGGAATAACATAACAAGACAATTATTTTCAACTTATTTCCATTAACATGTTTGGTTGTAAGGCCTTTCAGGTTAGGGACAATTACAATCAGAAACAACTCTGCAAGAACAACAAGATCCAATCCAACTCTAGCTAGTCTAGCTCTGATACAAATCAGAAACTGATGGAAACCCTAAGGTAGATCTGAACTTGAGATCACAAGCCTCCAAGCAATCTCCTTGTCTCCAAGAAAATAACCACTAGCTCTACTATTACAAACTATCAGATAACAATCTAATCTTCAAGATCTCGCAAGATCCAGATCTAGCTTCACACTCTACCCATCTGATCCCTAAAAAACTACTTAGACACTCCTTAAATAATAATCTTTAGCCACAAGTTGGCTAGATGACATAATTAACTCCTAAGCCAAGTCAGCTCCTATTACAAACAAATATTAAATGCAACAACAGTCGACTCTCAAATAGCCTTACAAACATTTAATTCTCCATGTTCGCCTCTAGATCTACATAGGAGAACACAACAAAAGATACCAACAATAAATGCACCAAGTTAGCAAACCAACTCACCAAGAACTCTAGATGGTAAACTAGAACAACTGAGCACCAGTGAAACAACTGACGAAGCCAAGCAACACCGAGAAGAATAGGCATCACCGAACACAAGTTCCACCAAGCACAAGAAGTTTCACTGAGTTCCTTCAATGACCGAGCTTCCTTCAATAATTGAGACTGTCGGTTAAAGCTGCAACCAAGTACCATAGAACCAAAACAACACACCACCATGTAGATTCATCGAGTACCCTAGAAGGCCCCTACATCATATATAAGGAAGTCTTTCCTTATGATTGAAATGTGTGGAAGATGTGAAAGCTTTCAAGCTACAAGGACCACTGATGTAGAGAATAGGTTATGCATTGAGGCACAAGGAAGGGACTATCTTGGCATTGGTTAGTTTTGGAAGTCAGTTCAGATAATATTATTGTAAATCTTTTATATCTTTGGATAGTAAGTCCTAAATGTGGATTTAACCTTCCTTTGCTCAAGTGACCAGGTTGTGAGTCATTTGTAAAAACATTTAATAGGATTGTGTCTCCTAACAGGGTTTTTCCTCTAACAAGGATGGTGCTATTAAACTTAATCAACTCCTAACAAGGCTATAACTCTTTGTGGAGTTATTATACTTATAGTACTAATTTGTGGGTACCATCCCCACTGGGTTTTTTTCCCTTAACAAGTATTATTGTGTTCTCATTTGTTATGGCTATATTGAATTATGGAAAAGGTTTCTATTTAGAATTCATTTTAATAAGTGTGTATCAACTGGTTCACCCCCACCCCCTCTTAGTTGATTGGGACATTTTTATTCTAATAATTGGTATCAGTGCTATTGGTCCTCAGAGAAAAAGCTTGACCGCTTGAGGAAAAAGATCCAAGATGTCATACTTCAAGAAAGAAAGTCTCATGTTTGCTTAAGATAATTTTGATGCATGGAAAGACAAGATGAAGAGTCATTTGTTATGTTTAGGCTTGGATTATTGGTTAGTGACTAAGAAAGATGTAGTACTCAAAACTAAAGATGAACTAGAAGATCTTGCTACAACTGATGATGAAAAGAAGATGTTTCAATACAACATGGTAGCTAGAAAACCATTGATAAGTACATTATTTGAAGGTGAATTCTCTAAAATCATAGATCTAAACAAAGTACATCATATATAGAAAATATTGATAGCTTTATTTGAAGGAGATATACACTAAAGGAGCCAAACTTCAGAATTGGAGAGAAAGGATAGAGACACTTTAGATGAAAGAAACAATGGAGAAACTTACACTGAGGATGAATTCATTTCAAAGATTCTGAAATCTCTGACACCAGCGTACAAAACTAAAGTACATGCCATAGAGGAGATCATTCCATTAACTAAGAATTTCAGAAGAGAAATTTTAGTGTCCAAGCTAACAACATTTGAGACTGCATAACTTAAGGAGGCTTTACCAAAAGTTGAGACAACATTGAAGGCAACAATGCATCAAGACAAAAAAGAAGGAACTAGTCTTACAGGTTCCAACAAAGCAAGTAAATACAACGAAGAATTGGGAGAATATGTTAAGAAATAAGAGAAAATTAAAGAACTAGAAAATAGTGTGGATGAAAAGATCCTATCCATGATCGCAAGAAGGGAAAGGAAAGGTCAAGGTAAGTTTGAAGGAAAACTAACTTTAAAGTGCTTTAATTTCAATAAGGTTGGTCATTTTTATTCTAGATGTCCAACTAGAATTCCTAAACATAAACCTAAGTATGGTAAATACTACAAAGACAAAGAGTGCTACTATGTTAGTAATGGTGCATCTGATGATGATGGAGATATAAATGATATACTTGGTTTTGTGGGAATCAAAGAGGAAGAACCTATCCATGAAGAAAAAACATTGGTATCTCATTTTGAGAAGAAAGCCGATTGGATCATAGACAGTGGGTGATCAGAACACATGACTGGTGATAAAGAAAAAATTGTTGAGTTACGAAAGTATGATGATGGTGTTGTCAGGCTTGGTGACAATACTCCTAGGAAAATCATTGGAAGGGAATCTATCACTTTGGATGGTAAAACTAACACTGATGATTCTATTTTTGTTGATGGATTGAGACATAAGTTATTGAGTGTTGGTCAATTGGTAGACAAGGATTATCATCTACAATTCAAGGATGGACACTACAATTATAATTGCTAGAGGAGATCTGATTGCATCTAGTACAAAGACAAAAGGTAATGTCTTTCAATTGAACTCTACTAAAGTAAGTTATTTTGTTGCTAGATTTGATGACATTTGGTTATGGCATAGAAGATTTTTTCATATAAACTTTGATAATATTTTAAAGGCAAGCAACACTAATGTTGTCAAAGATTTACTTAAGATTGTGAAGCTAGTAACACAACATGTAGAGAGTGTGAAATGGGAAAGAAAATAAGAAGTGGCTTTCATAGAAAAGTATTTTTAGCCAAAAACAAGTTAGATCTAATTCATACAGATCTATGTGGACCTACTAAAACCAAATCATACTTTGGTGAGAGGTACTTTATTTTAATTATTGATGATTATTCTAAAATTAATTGGGTAGATTTCTTAGAGAGAAATCATAAGATTTTAAAATATTTAGGTATTTTAAGGCAAAAGTGGAGATAGAGATAGGGTTGAAGATCAAATGTCTAAGATTAGACAGAGGTGGTGAATTCATATTAGATGAAGTTAAAATATTTTGCAAAGAACATGGCATATTAAGATAGATATCTACGCATAAAACACCACAACATAATGGTTTGACTGAGAGAAGAAACAAATTAGTTATTGATTTTGTGAGGACTATGTTGATTGAGGGAAGAGTTGCACACATGCATTGGAGAGAGGAAATTAAAATCGTAGTATATACAATGAATAGATTTCAAGTGAGAGAAGGTATTTCTAAGACACCTTATGAGATATGGTTTGGTCATATCCCTACTATTAAGTACTTCATAATTTTTGGTATCAAGTGTTACATTAGAATGGATGATAGCATAGGGAAATTTGATGAAATGAGTCATGAGGGCATATTCCTTGGGTATTCTATAAAGAGTAAGGCTTATATATGCTATAATAAGAGAGCTAGAAAGATGATTGGGAGTGAAAATGTTAGGATTGATGAAAGGTTTCAAGTAAAAGATAGAGCTTGCAAATTTAATTCTCATGGTCCATCGTGGGAAGAAGGACTAAATCAAAATATTTAGAGTCAAAATCAAGGTCAAAATGAAGAACAAGGACATGAAACAAATTAGGAATAGTCACAAGAAATTTTTATGATAGATATAAATCTAGATGAGTAGACAGAGGTGTCTAGGACACCTAAATATGTGCAGAGAAATCATCCACAGAACCAGATCATTGGAGATAGAAGTAAAGGCACTAAAACAAGGTCACAAACCATGGATGCAATCTATTTAATTTCATAGGTTGAACCAAAAACTATTGATGAAGCATGTAGAGATGAATCATGGATCAAAGAAATGGAAGAATAATTGGATCAAATACAAAAGAACAACACTTGGGAATTGGTTCCTAGACCTAAAGACAAGAATGTTATTGGCACAAAATGGGTATTCAGAAATAAGATGATTGAAGATGGTATTGTGACCAGAATCAAAGCCAAATTGGCATGCAAGGGATATTCACAACAAGAAGGAATTAACTTTGAGGAAACTTTTTGATGCAAGAGCGGATAGGGAGAGGGGCCAAAGGCACACCCTAACTAGATCCCCCTTGCAGAGATCACACACAGAAGAAACATCACACAAGTGAGAGAGAGATTGCAAATATCTTTTCATATATTTACTTCAATTTTATTCATACATGTTGGGTTGTAATGCCTTCCTGGTTTAGGCCAAATATTACAATTCAAGTACAGAAGTCCTCCAACATGTGAGGATTTAAAATAATCTTCTATCTCCTAGCTTCTATCTTTGATGTCCTAAATCCTTCTCTAAAACTACAAATAAGATTACATTATATACAAGAGGCTAAAAAACAAGTCGGCCTTCAAATCTACAATCAATGGAAGAAATGACCAGATCTAGGTCCACATGCTTCCCAATGATAGATACTAGCATTAAATCTGTGACCATAATTAATTGCAAGAGTCAGCCTCAATAGGAAATAAAAACAAACAACTCAGTAAGCAAGGATAACTGAGTGCCAGACAAGCATCACCGAGTGCTAGAGAGATAATTGACCAACCCTAGTAAACAAAGAAAACTGAGCAACACCGAACCAACTCAGTTAAAGAAGGAACTGAGAAACATAGGAAAACACAAACATGTTTTTTTGTGACATAGGATTGCCAAGGACCCGAGATGCTTCTGCACTAGACACCTGGGGTTATTTGAAATGATTCTCTAAATCATGAAGTAGGTACAATCTAAGCTAAATCCAACTCAGATTGTGAAATCCATGAATTATCTTCAATCGATCTATTCTTCCACTTTACCAAATATTCCATATATTATTTTCCTCTTGTACTTCTACCAATTCTTTGTTCTAAAATCTGCTCAACTTCCTCTATCTATTTCTTAGGATAATCCTTTGGTACTATCATTTCTTCATCTGATTCATGGTATTCATACAAATCAACAATGTTGAATATAGATGATATATCCATGTCATCAGGTAACTCAATTTCATAAGCATTTCCATTGTCAAACCTCTTCAAAAGCTTACAAGGACCAAACTTCTTCATTTTCATCTTCCCATATGTTCCAACAAGAAATTTTCCTTTCTTCAAATGAACCATTACTTCATCACCGACTGCAAAAGTCTTATGTCTTCTAGATCTATCAGCTATGTCTTTGTATTTATGATTACTTTTCTCCAACTTATGTTTCACATCTTCATGCAATGTCTTCATGTACTCAACAAACTTTACTCCTTCAACACTTCTCTTTCTTTCATCAGCAATATCCCTCAAATCTAATATACCTCTCAGTTGTATGCCATTTACAATCTCAAAAGGTGTTTTTCTAGTACTTCTATTCAATCAATTATTGTATGTAAACTCTACTTGTGCCAACATAGAATCCCAATTACTCGGTGTATCTCCAACTAAACATCTCAAAAGATTTCCCAAGCTTCTATTCACAAATTATGTCTATTTAGTAGTTTGTGGGTGAAATGTAGAACTATATTTCAACTTGATGCCAAACTTTCTCCAAAGGGTCTTCCAAAAGTATCCAACAAATTTACTATCTTAGCCAGAGATAATACTCCTTGGTAATCCATGCAATCTGACAATTTCCTTAAAGAAAAGATTGCTATATGTACTGCATCTAATTTCTTTCTACAAGGTATAAAATGTGCCATTTTAGAAAATCTATCCACAACAACAAATATAGAATCATTACCTCTTACTATCTTCAATAAGCCAAGAAGAAAATCCATATTGATGTCAATTCAAGGTTTCTCAGGAACATAAATCGGTGTATACAATCTAGTATTCTGACTTACTCCTTTTGCAACTTGACAAATTCCACAACTTTTCACAAATTTTTGAACATCTTGATACAACTGCAACCAAAAGTATTTCTCCTTAAGCAAATTCAATGTTTTATCAACACCAAAATGTCCATCCAAACCACTACTATGTTTCTCCTTTATCAAATTAGTTCTCATTGATCCTCTCGGTATACACAATTGAATACCTTTAAACAACATACCTCCTTGAATGAAATATTCTTCTGATTTAGTACTGAGTTGATCTTGAATAGGTGCTCTACACTTTCTCCATGGCTTAGAAAAATCAGGATCAAATTCATCAGAATCTCTCATGTCATCAAAACCAAGAACTTCAATTTTCATCTCGGTCATCAAAGATCTTCTTCTACTCAATGCATTTACAACTCGGTTTGTGACTCCACTCTTATGCTTTATCACAAATGTATAACTCTACAAATACTCAACACATTTCATATGTCTCTGATTCAACTTATTCTAACTACCCAAATACTGTAAAGCTTTATGATCGGTATAAAACACAAATTCACTCGGTATCAAATAATGTATCCATTTCTTCAGTGCTTGAGCAATAGCATAGAATTCTTGAACATACACAAAGTATTTTTTTTTGCATCATTCAACTTTTCACTAAAGAAAGAAATAGGTTTACCTTCTTGACTCAACATAGCTCCTATTGCACTTCCACTTGCATCAAATTCCACTTGAAATACCTTATTGAAATTAGGCAATGCCAACATAGGCAATTCAACAACCTTCTGCTTCAGAGTCTCAAAACTTTTATCAGCTCCATGTGTCCACTTGAATTCTCTTTTATCTCCTCTCATAGTCTCAATCATAACATTACAAATTGAACTAAAATTCCTAATGAACTTTCGGTAAAAACTTACCAAATCATGAAATGATATTACCTTACTAGAGTTCTTAGGTGTAGCTCAATACAAAATAGCTTCAACCTTTTCAGGATCCATCTTCAAACCATCAGATGAAATCACAAATCCCAAATACACAATCTCCTCTTTCATGAAAGAACACTTTTTTAGATTTATCAGCAACTTTTCTTCTTTCAACCTCTACAATACTTGTTTAACATGCAATAAATGTTCTTCTCTAGTCTTACTAAATATAAGAATATCATCTAGGTATACAATCATAAATTTACCTAAGAATTTCTTCAAAACTTCATTCATCAACCTCATAAAAGTACTCGGTGCATTAGTTAAACCACCTGACGCAAGAGTAGATAGGGAGGGGGGCTAAAGGCACACCCTAACCAGATCCCCCTTGTAGAGATCACACACGGAAGCAAAAACACAAAAGTGAGAGAGAGAATTCAGATATCTTTTCATATATTTACTTCAATTTGATTCATACATGCCAGGCTATAAGGCCTTCCCAGTTTAGGCCAGATATTACAATTCAAGTACAAAAGTCCCCCAACATGCAAGGATATGAAACAATCTTCTATCTCTGATGTCCTAATTCCTTCTCTAAAACTACAAACAAGATTACATTATATACAAGAGGCTACCAAACAAGTCAGCTTTCAAATCCACCATCAATGGAAGGAAAGACCAAATCTAGGTTCACATGCTTCCCAATGATAGATACCAACATTAAATCTACAACCATAATTAATTGCAAGAGTTAGCCTCAATAGGAAATAAAAACAAACAACTCAGTAAGCAAGGATAACCAAGTGCCAGACAAACATCACCGAGTGCCAGAGGGATAACTGACCAACCTCGATAAACAAAAGAAATCAAGCAACACCGAACCAACTCGGTTAAAGAAGGAATCGAGCAACATAGGAAAACAAAAATATGTTTTTGGTGACAAGGGATTTCCAAGGACCCGAGATGCTACTTCATCACTTTTGCACCAGTTGCAAGGATGGAAGGAGTTAGGTTACTCTTAGCCTATGCTGCATATAAGGATTTCAAGGTCTATTAGATGGATGTCATGTAAGCATTTCTTAATGGTGACTTAGAAGAAGAGGTTTACATTGAGAAACTTGATGGTTTTCCCCTATCAAGTAATGAAGGCATGGTTTTAAAATTGAAGAAGGCATTATATGGTTTGAAACAAGCACCTAGAGATTGGTATGCTAGATTGGATAGGTATTTATTACATCTTGGTTTGAAACGAGGCAACACAGATAGAAATTTATACTTGAGATGTAATGATAAAGGCATTTTGATAGTAGAAGTCTATGTTGATGACATTAACATTGGAGGTAATGATTCTATGAGTAAGAATTTTGCAAAATAGATGAAGAGTGAATTTGAGATGTCTATGATAGGGGAGATAAATTTATTCCTAGGACTACAAATAAATTGAAGCAAGAATTAGATTTTCTTATCTCAGACCAAGTATCGTAAGGAGCTGCTAAATTAATTTGGTATGGATGATAGTAAACTAGTTGGAACTCCTATGGTAACAAGGAATAACTTGTCTACTTGTTTTCTACTTCATATGAGACAAAAGGTGTACGTCAGATAGAATATAGATATATGATAGGAGGTCTTCAATATTTGACACATACTAGACCTGATATAGAAAGTGAAGTTATAATTGTTGCTAGATTCCAGGCGGTCCAAAGGAAACACATCTTGCTGCTATCAAAAGCATATTTAGATACCCAAAGGGCATAATTGATCTTGGCCTATGGTATGATTGATCAAAATACTTTGCATTAGAAACATATAATGATGGAAATTGGATAGACAATGTAGATGATAGGAAGAGCACAAGTGGAGGAGCCTTTTTCCTTGGGAAGAGGTTAGTTTCTTAGTTAAGAAAGAATCAGGATTGTATAACTCAGTCAACATCTAAATTAGAGTATGTCTCTACTACAATTAATTGCACACAAACTGTTTGGATGAAACATATGTTGAAGTACATTGGTGTGAACCTTGGATAAATAGTTATCATACATTGTGATAACACAGGTACACTGAATATGTCAAAGAATTTGGTGATGCACTAAAAAATAAAGAATATCTCAATTTAGTATCATTTTCTAAGGGATAAGGTGAAAGAGAAAGAGGTGAAGCTTGAATATGTAATCACAAAGGATAAAATTATAGACATATTCACCAAACCACTAAACAAAGATACCTTTGAATATCTTAGAGGTAAGCTTGGTCTTAGAGCCCCACCTAGAGGTAATTAAGGAGATGAAGTAGTGCACATGTCCATTAGAAATCATATCTATATCATTTGTGGACTTGATGTAGAGGTTTTACTACTTGGGGAGATTAATGGTTTGAGCATAGCTGATCAAATCAAGGTGATCTTGCACCTAATAGTTGAAGGTCTTGAAGATTTGAAAAAGATACACTTAGAAAAGTAGGAAGAAAAGGATGATTGTAATAACACCCTTTTCCATTGATGTCCAAGGGGGAGATAAATTGGTAAAAAAACCTTACTGGTCCAGGGGGAGCTTTGAAGAAGGTTGTTGAGAAAGGATACTTTTTGGATTTATGGTTTTTCACATATGTTGCCATCAATGCCAAAGGGGCAGATTGTTGGAATTTTTTTAGCCTATGTTGTTGGAATTCATTATTTTATCATTCACGTCAACATATGATTTAGTAAGGGAATCCAGAAGTTGCAAATAGACTAGATTGACTGGTTGCAGAGAATTGTACAAACCATGTACAAAGACTTAGCATTTGCAAATACAGATATGTGTAGCATAACATGTTTAATACTCATGGTTGTACTCACATATTTTAATATGCTCATCTTCTCAAGTTATGGATGAATTGGAGAAGATTAGTTATAGAACCAGTGACTAGGAAACTCATAGAGTTAGTCTCAGTAGTTGTAGTATAACTTCAGTGTGAAGATGAGTTAAACCTTGCGAGATTAGAGAATGATAGAAGAAACATGGGAGAGTCTACTGTGTGATCACTGAGCACTAGTTTAATTGGTAACATCATATGTGGTGTGTACCTTAGTGAAGATCTATTTGGAAGCTGACCTAGGAGTGGTAGCATGTTCCTAAATAATTATGCATGGATTAGTGTTATGGCTGACTATTTCATAAATTATAATTATTTTAATATTTTTTAGGATGTCATATGTATCTTCGCATGGTTCTATGTAATGTTTAATAGGAGAGGTCCTATGATTGGCCGACCCAAGAATTATGAATGTAACTTGTATATAAGAAAGTCTTTTCTTATGATTGAAATGCGTGGAAGAAGTGCAAGCTTGTGAGCTGCAAGGACTGTTAATGTAGAGAAGAGGTTGTGCATTGAGGCACAAGGAAGGGACTATCTTGGAATAGATTAGTTTTAGAAGTTAGTTTAGATAATATTGTTGTAAACCTTTCATATCTTTGGATAGTAAGTCCTGAAGGTAGATTTAAACTTCCTTTGGTCAAGTGACTAGCCTGTGAGTCATTTGTAAAAATATTTAACAAGGTTGTGACTCCTAAAAGAGTCTATCCTCTAACAAGGAATGTACTATTGAACTTAATCAATTCTTAACATGGCTAGAGCTCTTTGCCAGTTTATTATACTTATAGTACTTATTTGTGGGTACCATCCCCACTAGGGTTTTTCCCTTAACAGGGTTTTCCTCGAAAACATATATTGGTGTTATTGAGTTCTCATGTGTTATGGTTATTTTGCATTGTGGATAAGGTTTCTATTTGGAATTAAGTTTAATAAGTGTGCATCAACTGATTCATCTCCCCTCTTAATTTATTGGAACATTGTTATTCTAACAAAAATAATTTTAATTTGAGGTGTGAAATAACAAATTATTATTTTCTCACTAGTGAAAAGGTTTTATAAAGACAATGATGGAAAAAAATTACCAATAGAAGAAATAATGTTTTTCTTCAACGTTCAAGTGCTTTTACATCATAATCAAAAAGAGAAACTCGGTGGAAAGGTTAAATGGATTTAATTTTTACATGAGTGAAAAGATGAAAGGAATTTTCATTTTGATGTACACAAAAAATGTGAAGAACAAGGGAAAGTAAGCCAGTGAAAATAAAGACAAAGGTAAAATTTGGATTAATGATGATATTTTCTTAAATTTATTTTCACTCAATGTGAAAAGATCACAGAGGAGTTAAATAAAAGTAAATTATTTTCATCAGAAAGTAAAATTTGTTTTACTAAAATATGAAAGTGAATTTACATATGTAAGCATGTGGGTAATTTTTAATAAAAATATCAAAGATTACAATAGAGCATGTCATGTGATGTGAGGGATTATAAAAACAATAAAGTGTGACTTCACTGGAAAATGCAAGGATAGTATTTTTGTGAGGCCTCACCCCGACCCATCATAGCACTATTGATACATTCACATTTTGATACTTTATGATTTGATACTTTGATACACTTTCTGATCATTCTGACAGAGACTCGTGATATTATGTTTTATGATGATGATTATATTAGGTGGATTATATTTTGATCTGGATTAGAACCTAGAACATGTTGTTGATTTTGGTTATACATGCTTAGATATGTGATTTGATGAGAAATATTTAATTATGATCAGGTTCGATTATTTCATGAATTATGCACTAAGTTAGGAAATAGCATGGATAATATGTCATGATGTTAAATTATGAAGGTACTATGGTTGAACATTTCTTTAATGAAAAGTGTAATTAGGAATGGAATTCTGCATATTGACTAATGTTTTCCAATTATGAATTGTATATATATTTGCATGTGATTTTATTGCCTTGGACTATTGATGCTCGATTTTAGTGTGCAGGAAAGTAAACCATGGAATTTTTTGGAGAATCGGGGCTAAACATATGTGAAATTGAGTAAGCCAAGGTTTAATCTAATGAAGGGATTGAAACCTAATTGTAATGTGAATTATGTTTGTAAACATAAATTGTATGTATGTTAATAGATTAAATTCATGTTGGTAATTGAACATGTCATTTGTGAATATGATGTGTATTTTATGGTGTCACTTGACACTTGTAATGTCTATGTGGATAGTGACATGTCAATTGGGGTTTGGAAAGAATCACCCAACCTAATAGGATATTATGATAATCCCACTTGCATGTAGATGTCTTGTAGTGATCACATCAAGTTGGGACTCGTATTTGAACTTTAGAGGTACTTTAGAGGGGCTAAAAGTGACTCTAGAGTGCATTTTTGGCCAAAATTAGCTAACTCAAGGGGGGTACCTTGAGTTGGGGGCTAGTTTTTACCTATGGGAAGGTCTAGATCACCATTATGGCCCTCCAAAAAGGTTACTCTTCAAGAGTGGCGAAAATAGAGATGGCCACATGCATTTTAACTTGTTCCACACTCCTTGCTAAACTCACCATTAAGAAGGGGGACAAGAGGTAAGGTGAAGGACTAAGAGGTCATGTCTCATTAATTGCTTGATCATGAGTAGGAGTTTGGAGGTTTTTTTAGAGGGCTTGGAGAGACTTAGTGGGCATTCACTCACTCTTTAATTTTAGAGACACTTAGGGTTGGAGAAAGGAAAAGACAAGAAAAAGGATAAGGGCTCTTCTCAACTTTCTTCTTGTCATTTTCTTTGGACCAAGGTTGGCGATCTTGCCATGAAGGAATGCTCTTGCATTTTAGTTTTGTATATTGTTGTTTTGAATGAATTTATAAATCTTGTATGGTGTTCATGTATGTAAATCTTGTTATTGTTGTGTTGGGTGGGGATGTATTTGTATTTTGAATCATTCTTTGTTCTTTTGGGTTTGGGTGTGTTGTTCATGGGAGTTGAAGGAATCACTCACCCTTGGGAAGGGAAGTAGTAGCCTTGGGTGAAGGGGTTAGTTGGGCTCTCCATTGTAGTTGAGAGTCTCTTCTCTTGGAGAAGAGGGAAATTCCCATGGAGTATGCACTCCATGAAGCCATATTGTAATCTTTGCATCTTGATGATGATAATGAGGAGGTCGTGTGTATGAATTTTTTTGATATGGTAGCCTTTGTAAGGCATGAAGACTCTTGTTGGAATATGTATAATGTAATGGCATTAGCCTCTTTGGAAAATCCCACCTTCACCCTACTTCAATGGGTTTTAATAAATCCATTTTTGAAGCCATGGTTGGGAGTTTTATGTAGTTTTGTGTATGTATGCTTATATGCATTGTTATTGTATTTAACCATTTAGCCCTTGATTCTCCAAGCCCGGGGGTGGTCTCCTTGAGACCTTGATGGGAGGTGAGCTCTACATGGTGTATTCTTTTAATTGCAGGTCTATGGGAACTATGTTCTTGAGGAAAAAGCTTTGAGAGAGTTTCATTTGGGTGTCTTTGTGGAAACAAATTATGTTGTTGTATTGTTGATTACTCGAAATGGGAAACACCTCATATTGTAAATGTATTAAGATAATGTGATGTGTGTCAAGATGTATGTGAAAATGTTCTTTTTCATTGTAAAATGGATTAAATGATGAAATGAACAATGTATTTTATTCCTTCAGATGTAAAGTTTCATGTTGAACTCAATAGTGAAAAATAAATTAATGTTGCAATTCTTCTTATTGTATCAAAGTGATGTTTTCTAAAAAAAAAAAGAAATCATTTAAACACACACACACTCCCTCTCTCTCAATGTAAATTCTCTTGATATTTTAGTGATAGTATTCTTTTGAAAACAATAGACTCAAAAGGGAATTGATAACCTAGTTTTGTAAAATGTTAGTAAAAATTTATCTTAGATCATTTGGTCAATCTTTAGAGGGTATTGTTTTGGTAGGCAATCTCAATAAAGAAATTTAATTTTCAATTGTCCTTAGCTTTAAAAAAAAATGAAATAAAGAAACAACTTAGTGAAAACAAAAAAAACTAGACTAAGTATAAAACCAAAATATTTGGCCAAAAGGAGACCTACATGTCTCTAAAATTTGTATGGGAGAAAAAAAAAAATCCTCCCATACAATTCCAAAAACCATAGTCAATATAAAACTATATATTCCTACCACTTGGCAAAAGGAATTATAAAAAAAAATACATATATATGATGATAATAATGGGATCTCTAGATCCAAGGTCAACTTGGGTGGGACCCACCTAGGTCGCCATCCAAGAAGCCAAAGGGAAAGAACCCTTTTAAAAAAAAAATTATATAATCAAATTTTGTTCAATAATATATATATATATATATATATATATATATATATATATATATATATATATATATATATATATATATATATATATATATATATATATATATATATATATATATATATATAATTAAAATTAAATAACAAATAACTTACCTTAAAAAAAATGTATGCTTTTTGTTTTTTTTTTTAAATTATTTTGAAAAAAAAAAATTTAAGTGTTGATGTGGGGGGAAAGTGGTCCCCACACCCCCCAAGGGGCCATGGACCTGTCGTGATAGACACCCCTACCACGATAGGGTACTGATCTACCACGGTAGGTAGTACACCTGTTGTGGTAGGTGGTACCGCTACCGTAGCAGTGTACCGACCCTGCCACGACATGGTGGGGGCCACCCAATCCCGATGGGACTTAAAGAAAATTCTTTGCTTAATTAACTTTTTTTAAAATTTAATTTAATTTTATTAATTATTTTGATTTTATTCTATTTAAAATTTTATTAATTTGTTTTATTAAATAGTTAAAGTTATTTTAATCAAGATAAGCATATTTTAAATCATTTGGTTATAGTCAGTTTTATTTTTGTTTTGGTAATAGTTTGGTTATAGATATAATTTAGGATATAATATATAGTTTTAAACTACATTCCTCTTTTAAAAAGGAGATTTTTAAATATATATATTTGTAGTCCAATTATTAGTTGGAATTAATAAATGTCTTTTGAAATAATGTTTAATTGATGTAGTTATATACAAATATGATATCACCTCTAGATTTATGGAGGAATGAAAATTTGATTGTTAATAAAGTTATTATATAAAAAAAGGGAATTTCCTTAAGAAATGAATGCAACATTTAATTCATAGGATAAGAAAATTTTTAAATGATTTTATAATGAGACTAGGTCAAATGGATTTAATAATTAAATGAGCTTAAGGTGTATATCATGAGAATTTAGTTCACTTGATCTAACGTGTTACTTAGATGGAAATTATAACCCTTCTAGCACACATACTAGAATAATTATAATTAAATTTTAACAAGATTCATAATTGAACACATCCATCCCTAAACCTGTTCCCTTACACTTACGAGACGAGTGCTCCCTATTATCCTCTTGTAGTATGCTAGCTTTACGAGGATGTTACTCTCATGTGTAAATCCAAGTTTCAGTCAAACCCAAATGTTGACCTCTTTAGTTAAGCAACACAATGATAGAATTAATTAACTAGTGCAACCCTTTAGTAGTCATTAATTTTTTTCATCTTGTTGATCTAGAATCACTAGGTTATGGTTGGTTTAACTATATCTGACTTATCCTTTGAACCAATAAACGTCTTCATCAAACAACTAGTTTTTAAAAAAATTAGCATGGTTTTTGCGTAGTTTTTCTGGGCATGACAATTTTTTTAAGGTCAAATAAAACAAAATGAAAACTTATATTTTTCCAAAAGATGCTTAGGGATTAAAGAAAGATGAAATTGAACAAAAGGAAAATGTTGTTGGTATATGATGAAGATGATCATTTCCTATATCATGTGATGAATATTGTAGTATTGCCATTTCTAGCAACAAGTCTTCTAGGTTGATTGAATTCATTATACTAGTGATGAAGGTGATTGCACAAGGATGTTCTAAGTATTCAATGTATTGGTGATAACATAGTCACTAGGATTCTTGGCAATCCTATATCAACCAAAAATATGTTTGTCTTTGAAGGTAGATTGTTGGTTTTGATCTTGGTTTTGTGGAGGTCTTTCTCGGTTTGGGAGACTAGTTGCTCGGTTTATATGGTTATTGGGGTGCTCGATCTCTGAAGAACACTTGGTGATTGAATGTGTCAGTTCTCTAGTGCTCAGTGATAACTATGTTCCTTGGTCATGCTTGGCATGGTCGGTCGACTGGTGCTCAGTTATTTCCTTTGTTGCTTGGTGTTCTTGCTTACCAGCTAGATTGTTTAGTTAGATCGTCTTGGTCGACTGGTTCCGTTGATTTGGGTCATGCTCCTCGAGTTATGGATTGACCGTTGGACGTGTGGGGACCTAGATTTGGCATGTTTCATTCTTCTATATGGATCTAATGACCGTTGGGGCCATCTTTGAGAGTTTATTTATTTTGTAAGGCTATGTGAGAGCCGACTGATGTTTTAGCATTTAATATTTGTTTGTAAGGGTTTATTGTTTCATCAGCCAACTCGTGGCTAGGAATTAGTATTTATAGGTTCCTTGGGTAGTTGTTTAAGGGGAGGATTAGATTATTGGAAGGAAGGTTAGTAGCCTGTGAGCTTAGAAGCAGGAAGATTGCTTGGAAGTTTGAGTACAAGTTTATATCTTTCCTGGGTGCCTACCAATGTGTTGTGTGTTACAGACCTAGGCTAGCTGAATGCTGATGTTGGGGAAATGATTTGGATCCTGTGAGATCTTGTAGACTATTACTTGCATTGTAATTGGTCGTAACCAGGAAGGCCTTACAGACCGGCACATTGCATGTAATTGGTAATTTAATGAATATAGACTTCTATTTGATTTCAAATATGTTGTTGTTGTGTATTTCTGCTGCATATTGGTTTGGCTGCAAGGTCAGTCAGTCCTTAATTGGATCCACCACCCTTGACTGCATCAGGTGGTATCAAAGTGAAGTTTATTCTTGTTTGAGAAAATTCTATTCCTGTTGGAGCCGAGTGGATCTAGTGTGTTCGTGTCTAGATCTTGATTTGAAGATGCCTCCGAGGAGAAACTGTGAGAGCTTTGAGGAAGAGGAAGCTACTAGAGAATTCAGTATTGATGATTTTAGGGCTTTACAGAAACAAGTGTAAGACTTATAGGAAGAGTTGAGAAAGAAGAAGCCTACCTTGAAAGAGGATAGTGATGATGAATCTGAGGAAGATCATTTTGAAGAAGCTAGAGATTCTAAGGAGAATTAAATTCTAAAGGCTATGTCTAAGATTGGGAAAAGACCTAAGATTAAAGTTTCTCCATTTGCTAGAAGCCTTAGGCCAGGAGAATTGATTGATTGGATCAATGAGATTAATGAATACTTTTTGTATGAAGCAATAGAAGATCATGATAGGGTTAGATTTGCAAATACTAAGTTGAAAGGTCATGCAAATATTTGGTGGAGAGAAGTTCAGTTGGAAAGAGGTAGAAGAGGAAAAGAGAAGATCACTAAGTGGAACCAAATAGTTGAAAAGTTGAAGAAGCAATTCATTTCGGTGGATTATGAATTGGACATGTTTAAGAAAATGCAAGCTTTGAAGGAGACTAACAAATCATTACAGGAGTATACTGAGGAGTTTTATAGAATCCTGATTAGGACTGGTCATTCTGAAGCTGATAAAGAGAAGGTTTCTAGGTGTGTCTATGGCTTGAGACCTAGTATTCAGGAAGAGTTACTTACTGTATGGATGACAAAAATTGGTGATGCTTATCAGATGGCATTGAAGATTGAAGAGAAGTTGAATAAGAAGTTTGAAGGAAAATAGAACAATAGGAACCGAGGTGGTAAAACTGGTGAGATAGTTGCTGAGAGTAATATGATAGAGAATCCTATGACTGATGTAGGATCTAGCAGTGGTCAAGTTACTAAAAATGTTGGATAGAGAGGAAGGTGGAAGAATGAGTTCACTGGTACTTGTTATAACTATGGTGAAGCTAGTCATAGAAGTTGGCAGTGTCCTAAGAAAAGAGTTGCATTAGTTGCTGAAGAAGACATTGAGAATGTTCTAGAGAAATTTGAATGTCTTGTCATGAGGAGATTAGCTGCATGTGTTCATGAACTAGTACAAAGGAGAAATTTGTTCAGAACTAGATGTAAGTTCAAGGATAAGGTTTGTAATTTCATAGTTGATGGTGGCAGTTCTGAGAACTTTCTTTTAGATGAAATGGCTAGTAAGTTGAATTTGGAAAGAAGGAAACATCCTAATCCTTATTAGATTAAGTAGATACAAGATGTTTCTAAGGTTACAGTTGAAGAAAAATGCTTGGTTGAGTTTTTGATTGGATCTTACCATGATGAGATATTGTGTGATATATTGCCTATGGATGCTTGTCATCTGTTGCTCGATAGACCCTGGCAGTTTGATAGGAATGTTTTGTTTGATGGTCATGCTAATACCTATGTGGTTATGCATGAAGGAGCTCACCATAAGCTGATACCTTTACATGAGACAGGGTTAAGGGATGTGGATTTATCAAGTGTTTTCCTTATGACAAACCTTAGGAGCAGAGGGTTGATGAACCTATTCTTGCAAAGTCTAGTTTGGAGGAGAAGGAGAAGGATATCTCTGAAGAGTTTTTTGAGATTAAGAAATAGATGGTCTTGTTCGAAGAGATGGTATGGTAGATGGTGACATTTGTGACATAGAGGGATGTAGATGATACTGAGTTGGTTGAAGAGTCTGGAAGGGATGAACCCTACCGAGGCACTGATGTGATCGGTAGTGGTCAGAGTTGGTTGCTATCAATTGCTGACTAGAGGAGTAAACAAAGTGGAAGGCAGAAGGACTTTCTGCATGGGATAGTGAATGAAGTGAAGACTACTTGGGATGAAGGAAAAGAAGATATATGGGTGAAGAACAGATTTGGCATACCTGTTTTGATTCTTTTGAGGCGTTCCTGATGAGAAAATCTTTCTTACTTGGGGTGTCTGATGCAAGAGCATCCTAAGATTCTTGGCAATCTTGTATCAACCAAAAATATGTTTTTCTTTGAAGGTAGATTGTTGGTTTTGATCTTGGTTTGTTGGAGTTCTTGCTCAGTTTGGGAGACTAGTTGTTCGGTTTATATGGTTACTATGGTGGTCAGTCTTTGAAGAATGCTTAGTGAATGAAGGCATGGATTATCTTGTGCTCGATGATAACTATGTTCCTCAGTCATGCCTAGCATGGTCTGTCAACTGGTGCTTAGTTATTTCCTCTGTTGCTTAGTGTTCTTGCTTACCGACTGGATTGTTTTATTAGATCAGCTTGGCCGACTAGTTTTGTTGATTTGGGTCATGCTCCTCAAGTTATGGATTGACCGTTGGACATGTGGGGACCTAGATCTAGTGTGTTGCATTCTTCTATGTAGATTTGATGATCATTGGGGCCATCTTTAAGAGTTTATTTATTTTGTAAGGCTATGTGAGAGCCAACTGATGTTTTAGCATTTAATATTTGTTTGTAAGGGTTTATTGTTTCATCAGTCAACTTGTGGCTAGGAATCAATATTTATAGGTTGCTTGGGTAGTTGTTTAAGGGGAGGATCAAATTTTTGGAAGGAAGGTTATCAGCCTGTGATCTTAAGAGCAGGAAGATTGCTTGGAAGTTTGAGTACAAGTTTAGATCTTTCCTGGGTGCCTACCAGTGTGTTGTGTGTTACAGACCTAGGCTAGCTGAATGTTGATGTTGGGGAAAAGATTTGGATCCTACAAGATCTTGTAGACTATTACTTGCATTATAATTGGCCTTAATTAGGAAGGCCTTAGAGCCTGACACATTGCATGTAATTATTAGTTTGATGAATATAGACTTCTATTGTTGTCTATTTCTGCTGCATATTGGTTTGGTTGCAAGGTCGGTCAGTCCTTAATGGGATCCACCACCCTTGACTGCATCAATCAGTGATTCTATCCACAAGCTCTTAGGTGGATTGCCTCCATCAGCGATTCTATCCACAAGATAACTTGAGTATTGACCTATCAAAATGTCAACATGTGACATTCACCAAATACTCTGAGTATTAGCCTATCAGAACATCAACATATGATATTCACCAAGTTCTCAATAAGGTATTGGCCTCCATAATATCAACACATGATATTCACCAAATACCTATCATATATCTATACAAACAACTCATAGACTGTCAATTTAATGAAATCTAACACTTAGTTGTTGATTTACAAGATATATCTATACAAACAACTCATAGACCGTCAATTTAATGACATCTAGCACTTAGTTGGTGATTTAATCCATCATGATATGTTTCAACATTATAAATAATGTATATCATGATTTAAGTTATTGTAAGATTGTCACCTCCCAATAACTTCTACAAATACAAGTGATAATCATTTGGAAGTCATCACTTCCTCATGATTTACACAAGGTCCAAAAGGTATTCCTGATTCCTAGTCCTCTGACTATTATAGATTCTTGATCACTGGAGAATCCATCTCAGTATGGACTACTCCCTCTGAATTAATATGACCAACATTATCAAAAGTTGATTTAACCATATCCTCTATTTGCTCCCTTTGAATCTCAATTTCTTGTATCAACCTCTTATCTTCTTTTGAAATGTCAAAGTTCCTCTACATCTGGTCTCAATCATCATTTTATTTGCAAGCATTAATTTATTTCTCCCTTGAATGCAATTTTCTTATGCTTTCATCCTGAAGGTACGTTAGAGAGAGATTATAAATAGCTCACTAAACTATCTCAACCAAAAATGCCAATGATAGAAGTATACAAGGTTTTACTAACCAATAGTATAACATGAATTACAAATTTAAAAAAAAATTATGTACATTAATAAAACATGGAAAACGTATCTTTTATAAATTTCAAGTATTCCATTCTGTAAGGTGAGCCCATATAGAAAATATCATGCAAAATCATAGCATGATGTTGTTGTTCTCGAACATTAATAGAATTATTCACATGACCTATATTGAATATCTAAAGGTTCTATACACTATGACAACCTTAAATCTGATTGGATCTCCCTTCAAGAGGTTTTGGCTTTTAAAGAAAGAACCTCTCTCTTTTATAGATTTTGCATAGACCCTTACATAGTCGGTCATAACTTTTGAAGCTGAAATTTTTTTATCTAATCGCTCCAATGAGGATTTTCTAAATTTGTCTATCACCAACATATCCAAAATTCAGTAAAATCCAACGGTTCATTTGTGAGATATGGTCCTTGTACTGAGACTATATTTTCTGAGACAATCACACATTCACCATCAACAAACTACTCTCTTACATTTGTAACTTGGCTCTGATACCATGTTAAGGTTTTAGGATCATTGCAAATGTAATAGCACTATCTGATTGTGTGTATTTTCCAAATGCAACAATCTCTTGCATTTATATTGAGAATGATCACAGAAGAGACATGTCCCTTCATGGGACATGTCTATTGATTATTATGTAATTAATATAATGACAATTATGATTATATATATACATATATATAGAATATCTCTTGAGTATTATATTAATTTCTCTAATATTTACATAATAATAATATTCATATATATTTAAGTATATATATACATATCATATATACTAAATATATATACATATCTTCACTAGTATTAACTCGTAATGTTTATCCGATTGAAGCTACAAAACATCAACAGGAGTAACCCATGATTATGAAATAAAAAATATAAACACACACACTAGTGAAATGATGAACACAATAGGATATATATTGTATAAATGAAGAATGTTGAAAATCTACATAAATTCCTTGCATATGCAGTCAAGGTAGATGATATAGGAAGGTAGGACTCAAATTGAACACTTATGAGCTCACATGAAAAGTGTATGAGCAAGTGTCAAATATTTATGGAGGAGGTGTATCAAATGATGAGGATACAAGTCTCAATGTTATGATGTTAAATAATATTATAAAATAGTCTGAGTAAAATTAAGCTAAATTTGAATAGGTCAATCCTAGAAAGGTGACTAGTGAACAAGCTAGATGATGACACTATTTATACTAACAAGTTACTCTTGAAGGTCATAGACTTATATGAGATATTGTATTGCTTTAGAATGGTTTATGATATTGATTGTGAACAACCTCATAGCATGTGAGGGGTTCTAGGTTTGATTTTATTGGAAAAATCAAGAGCATTTAAATTTGAATAACAATTAAAAACATAGAAAATAATATATTATTAGTTTTCAAGGTTTTAATATATTGTGTGAATTCTTAAATAAAACATTAGATTATTGTAACTTCCAAAAAGTTCTTTGGAAAACATATGAAATACTAAGTCCCCACTAACTAATATTTTATTGTTAAAACTAAGTCATTCAGGTGACTTTATTAGAACATCTAAATTGTAATTTTTAGAATACCCCCTCAAGGTTTATATTTAAAAGGGAAAAAAAGGAAAGAACATAAATACTAAAACATGAATTACTATAGGAGCCCATATAGAAATTTGCAAGAGCATCTCAACCATATCTTCTAACTCATCTAGAACAACTTAAGCTACTCATGTCTTAATTGACTACCAAGTCTCTTTAAAACACCAAAAAATGATCATGCATATGTAAATGTCCTATTTAACCATTGAGTGTTCTTAGAACACCCCAAATTGCATTGTGTTCAGGAAAATATCCTAATTAATCAATAATACTCATAAATTCAGACATACTTAACTATTCACGAGTGTACTACCCTTGATTCCAGCTATAAAAGCTTAAAATGATAATATTCCTCCAAGATTTAATGCTTCCAACCTCCAATAAATCTCTTTGTTAAACTTTATCGATTTTATATCTTGTTATATTTTTCGATAATACAAGCATGTGAGTCTCTATAATCTTTGTTCAAATATAATGTGAATGGTTTAGAGAATACAAATATTTAGTGACATAATAAAACACTATCAAATTTGAAGGTGTTAATATCCACTAACAATGCACCTTTTGCAATGCCATATAAATATGGAAAAAGATCTACCGAACACCTTATTTTGATTTATAAAATATGTTAACCTTATCACTCCAAAGCATACCATTTCAATTTTAGCAAAACTTCATTTTTCTATTTGTTGAAAACTCTTATATAAAATTTTAAGTTTCAATTATATTGTTATTTTTCTTCTTATCAATCAAATAAACAAATAAATAGTTACAAGGATCTTTGCAATAATAAAAAAATTCACATCTTATGAGATGGGAGGTTTCTCTTATACAACCAAACCCTCTAAGATATACACTTGTACTTTTTGAAATAAAAACCATTCTCCATTGATTTTAATATAACATTGGTGATTATGATAATGTAAGACACATATGACAAACTATTAAAAGGTTTTGAAACTACCTCTTATATGAAAATCAACATAAATGATAGATATCATGAATGATAGCAATGGAAGCATCAATGTCATGCAATTAATTCCAATACAACTTAAAATTACACCCAAAAAAAAAAGAGGAAAAAAATTTCACCCAAAAATTTTAAAAAAGAAAAAAAAACAAAAAAACTTAAAATTATAAATGTTGGAGCCTAGATGCTAGCGAGGCTAGCATCTTTGAAAAATAAGTATAATTAGAGGTAAGGAGATTCATGCATTTAATGAAGAGGCTGTGTTGGCTGCCATTGATGATGAACATTGCCATTCTGGAATCTGGAGTTCAAAGATGTGAACCCAAATTGGCTCTAGAGCTGGGAAATTATTGTTGGTATTCAGCCATTAGAATTGCTTCCAAGATGACGAAGCCTGATAGCAAGCTGATCTCTATAGAAATAAACCCAAATAATTGCAATGTTGCCAAAGCAATGATAAATGATGCAGGTAAATTATTGTAGGATTTCTTTTCTTTTGCCTGTTATTGTAAAACATGAGGATTTTGACAATGTTTGAAAGTTTGAATTTACCCTCGGAGATCAAATGGGCTTTCTCTCTGGCACTTAACTTTCATTTGAAATTATAGACAAACTATAGTGAAATCCTTGAAAGCCTTTCAAAGGATCTCTAGTTGTGAAATCTTTGAAATTGTAAATTCATCCCAAAGACCAAACAAGGGGTCTAGTTTCTCTAAGGCATTTACTTTCATTTGAAATTATTGACAAACTACAGATATTCTTGAGAGCCTTCCAAAGTATTTCTCTCTGTAATTGTCATAGTTAAAATCGTGAAAATTGAAGTACGCAAGAAAGAAAAATGAGAACAATCAAACACAACGATTCTATTATATTCTCCTATTATTTGCCCTGATGATAGATCATTTTGTTTGATCCAAGACATTGGTGACAAAAATTGACATGTGTTAATCTGAAAGGAAGCATATTTTCATTATAGAATCTGATGGTCATAAATTGCTTACTAAATATTTTACCTATCTTCACAATTGTAGATCTTGTTTAAGAACATTGTCTTCAACATTTTTTCCTCCTTTTTCTAGTTTGGTTTGGTGTCAGATCTTGCATCAAAGGTACAACCATCAACCGGATTATTTGATGTGTTCATTAACCATCGATGCCCATATGTGAAACACATGCTAGCTCTTCAATTTTACCAATCTTTTACAGATTTGGGATTGAATGCATTTCTTGATTCTGAAAAGATGGAATTGGGTGAATTTTTTCCTTCCACCATCATGAGCAAGCTTGAGCAATGGAAAGAATCCCTTCATACTATTTCTTTTATCTCTAGCTATGAACTAAATGAGCATAATCAGTAAGTCTCTATGTATTTGGGTTTGTAATCTAATTCTTTTGTAAGTCTCTATATCCTTTATCTTTTTACATGTGATATTTTAAAAAGTTGTCCATAAATTTAACATTGTTTGGTATGCTAGTTAAAAATGACAAGAGATTTTTAAAGAGATTGTAATAGCTAGCTGGTTAAACCATAAGTTCTTGACACCTATGGGTTTAAGGTCATCCTCAACATGCAATGATATTCAATATTCTTGGTTCATGGTTAAAGGGCTTGACAGTGAACTGCTTGTGACCAATCAAGTATGTCTCATGACTCTAGACAACTTATTTTTAGAACTTGGGTATTGTGTATGAATTGTTATCATTTTGTGCTTTATAAGTTTAAATAGTTCTTTCTTCTATTATATAAATTCATTTTGTATGACCTATTATCATATTGTTCTCTATAAGTTTAAATAGTTATTTCTTCTATTATATAAGCCAATATTTACTCGTTTGACTTATATTTTTAATACTTTGTTAAATAAGCCTATCAAAATCCATTCCATTTGATGCCCTATTGTGATGTAAAATCTTATCAAGTTACATATTTGATAATTTTGAATGAATGATATTGAATATTGTTCATTGGCAACATAGGCACAACCATGATGGAATGGGATGGTGAAGAAAGGAAAAGAAGAGATGAAGACCATAAGGCTAGCATACTTTTTCTTCTTTCTAAAACCCAGCTGTACTGAAATGCCATGATAAAATAGATTAGAGAATATTAATACATCAAATCATTTTCTTTTCTTTATGCTATAAATTAGTATGAAGTTTCTTAACATGAATCATTGCATAGCTATAGTTGACAGAATGTTCATTGCAGAACAATAGTTAATGAACTTAATATTTTTTACATATACTTGATACTTTAAAAAAACATCAAATGCATCTATTCTACCTCTGCCTAAAATCTTCCACTCTAGATTCTAAATCCTCAAAAACCATAATGCTCTTTTCTAAAAATCCAACAAAAATCTCAAATCAACAATACCTGTATTTCAACAATTTTCAACAAGTGTAGCTGTCAGATTATTTCATATTTAACATCCCAACAATTCAACTTCAGAACATTAAATTGTCTGTACACTAGCTCTATAGATCAAATAGTCAAGAAATATGAAGGGGAAAGAAAGCTTTCTCAAATTTCTTAAAGCATAAGTTAATCCTTCTTCTCATCTTTGGACCCTTGAAGAAACAAAAGGTATGCATGGTACATGTTACAATGAATTTTTAAAGATAACACAGATGATTATTTATAATAACATAGTGGATAATGCAGATTATTGTAGTCTGTAGTTGTTCTGTGTGTGACACCTCCAATCTGTCTTATCAGAATTTCTCTGAACATTATAATTTCTCTTACCGACATCCCATATTATTTTTCATTCAATACTTTGTCAAACCTTTCCTCTTGAATCACATCATTGATTTCCTATTGATCTCACTTCCATTGACATGCTTTAATCTTTATCCATTGCTCACAACTGCCAGATGCCCTTTGACTGTTTCTATATTTAAGGCACTGTCACATTCTGTAGCTGTTAATGTAACTATAGCTGCAACATCATATTTGAGATTTCTGCTTTGATTTATAAATCATCATATCACACTTAGTAACTCCGTTAGACACATGCTTATGAAATTCTCTGTTGCAACCTTTCTTTGAAATGTAGATCCTCCTATTGGATTTACTTTAGTGATTTGGAAGATGATCCATTTGCAATGATATCTAATTGTTTCAAAATGTAATTTTCATAATTTCAATAGATATCATTAGATATCTAATGATATCTAATTTGCTACCTATGCATGAATTTCATTTGTTTGGTCCTCACTCTTGCTTTTTCATAATTCATATGCCTGCTTTGTTATGTTGGTGAAATAATGCCCCTTGAAAGAATTGAATTTATTGTTCATATCTCTGCTGTTATGATTGAACCCTTGAAGACTTTAGCATTTTTGTCACATAGGCACATGGACTTGTTTACACCTACTTTCAGGAAATAGCACTCCAACCAGCTAGCGCAAGTAAAATTTATTAGAGTAGATGTATTTGTGATGACTTTCGCATAAGTTAAATTAAAAATGAGGATGGTCCAGCCTGACTTGGTGTGATAATTTTTGTGGTCTTTTTGGGCTATTGATGAGCTCAAAATTTTCATTATCCATAATATTCTACATACTATCCTGATAAAGGTGGTGACTACCTGAAGATAAAGTTGGCATGTGTTCTGATACAAAGTAAGTAGTTTCTCACGATACTAGTTCATTATAGAGAGTCCCTTCCATACTCCTAGATGCAACCATTTAATATGATCTCTCAAGTATGCCCTTTAGTGTAATGTCATTTTGTTGAGAAATGAACTTCAATTCCACAAACTAAAATATTTGGGAAAATTCTCCAAGGGAACGTAATCATAATATTACAAGGGCCATATATTTTCTTCCCCTAGTCCTAACATAGAAACCGTCACACATGTTATTATCACCAAGGGATAACTCAAGTTGACTCAATGAAATTTAATCTGATGAAATCTTCAACCCTCAATCCTTTCTTATCCCTAAGCCTTCACCAATGAAGTTGTGGAGTGCCCCACCATCAATAAGTACTATAACTGGTTGTATGATAGCTCCCCATGAAACCTCAATGGATACTATCATGGTGTTCCTAAGAGAACTAGTACTTGTAAATGCCTACAGGTTCTATCTCAAACTCAAAAACAATACTCTACTTTCCTATTGCTTGAATCAGTTCTAGCTCATCAAATTCAATCTCCTTATATAACATCACTCAATATAATGCATTTCATTCTTGCCAAGGCATTTGTGACCAAGTCCCCAAGACTCCCTACATCCGAAGCACAATTTTTTTTCTTTTGAGCTTATTTTTAGTTTACTTGTCAATACTTTTGCCATAATGGGTTGAGAAATACTTCTTTGTGAGGTAAAATCACTCTTCTTGAAAATTACCCTTCTGCAGTCTAGTGATGGGTGGTCTAGGTTGAGACAAGAATTTGTTTCTTAATATGGAAAGATCAAGTGGCAAAGCCCTCTTAATAGCTCCCCAAAGTAATGATGTTGAGGAGTACATCTTTGTGAAGTAAATCCCCCTTCCTGAAAATTGCCCTTCTATAGTCTAGTGATGGGTGGTCTAGGTTGTGACAAGAATTTGTTCCTTAATATGGAAAGATTGAGTATCAAGACTCAAAACCCTCTTAATAGCTCCCTAAAGTAATGATGTTGCAAAGATTTTAACTAGACCCTTAAGTGGCTTATAAAAACTAACAAAGAGGAAAGTGGTCCTCTTTTCTAAAATGCTAAGTAACATAATTGCAACTTTCTAAAAATTCTACTACATATGCATATACGAAGGAATGTTGCTTGATTTTGGCAAACTCTCTTAAATCTTTTTCCTCAGCCTTTTGATAAAATGTGTGTGGGAACTTATGAATTAAACATCAAAAATTTTGCACAAGGTTTTACCTTATATTGTGTTCCAGCTTCATCTTTCTTTACTCATAGAATGACCAACAAAAAAGGCTATTGCTGCAAAATTGATATGCTACAATCAAGTAAGCAGATGGACATTGTTTCTGCAACCAAGACACTATTGATAATACAACTCTAAGTACTACAATTACTGAATGAATCTCATTCAGCTATGAAAATTAGGCATTAATATTACCATAGATCACAGCTTCAGGTCACAACCAACAACTAGCCACCTGTACAAATCTTGCCTCTAGCCTGATTAATCTCCCATTTTCCATCCTTCTCCCTTGCCAAAATGATTCCAAAAATTGATCTATTGATGGGGTATTTAGTGTTGATGTGACACTTCAGCTTCCATATTAACCCTTTGTATTCCACTCATTTCTCATCTCCCTTCATCAATTTGGAGTCTACATGCTATGAAACTTTCCACTAAAGCAATCATGGCAAATCAAACTAGAAATGTATTTCTTTTGTCATTTTTATATCAGCATTACACTATCCACAATATTTTTATGCTACTCCCCTTTTTGAAGAGTTCATTTCTGCTAAAATAGACTTAAATCAATAAATAAAACTGGTTATTTTACCTTTGAACAACTCCCTTTGAGATCACCACAAAACTATATAGCCTGGTTTTTTCAACTACATGTGACTCACCGAATATGTTTTCACAACAGTTCTTTAACTATGGATTTCATATTTACATAGTAGTTATTTAGCTATTGCAATATATTTCCATGTAATTGAGTTACAGTTGCAATGTCCTTCAATAGCAATTGAGTTTCTGGATATCAAGACATTTTGGTAAAAAGAAATAGGTCAGAGCCCCAGTTTCTGGCCTTGAACAT
Source organism: Chamaecyparis obtusa (assembly GCA_027943335.1). Classification (NCBI taxonomy): domain Eukaryota; kingdom Viridiplantae; phylum Streptophyta; class Pinopsida; order Cupressales; family Cupressaceae; genus Chamaecyparis; species Chamaecyparis obtusa. The sequence goes on from BSBK01004469.1 coordinate 953,074, forward strand.
TTGCAATGTGTGTTTCCAAGGCCTTGGGAGAAGAGGTACAACATCAACAACATTGATGTCAACAATGGTGGCCCTGTTCTTACTAATAGCAGAGGACTCCTGCTTGGATAACAACTCAAAATTGTGATAAGTTCTAAGCAAATCCTTTTAGCTGCTCACAAGTAGTTAGCTTCCTCAAAAGCCCATATTATATCCCTTCATCCTAAATTTTGTTGATGCCCACTTGAAATTATCTAGTACCCAGTCAAATTCTTCAAACCCCCTGCCGACAACGCAGACAAGTCGATCCATAACAATGCTCTGATGGCTTCTAAACTAAATCAGGAGGTCACTTGAGATCCAAAAAGTGGAGTCACTATGTACTCATTAGGTTTGCATTCTTTGATTCCTTTCTTTTCCTAGTGCCACTTCTCCTTTTCTAACTTGTTATATAACTCAATGCATCATCAATTTCAGTAGCAATACCTAACTTTGGAGACAACACAAGCACAACTCCAATCAAGCTACTATGTTAAGATGAATAAGCTTTCATGTACTTGAAAATTTTATTTGCAGAACAAAATTCTCATTCCAAAGAGGTTATGCTTACTCTAGTTATTTAGGAGAAGGTTGCACTTGACTACAAGTATTCATTCCTCCACATGATGTAACTAGCCAAAATTATGATTAGTTATTACTCTATCAATGAATTTATCAAAAATTTTGATTTGAACTTAGGTTTTCTAATAACTGGTGCAGATTACTATTTTCACACGTAGTCTGATCAGAATAGAAGTAAAATGCACAATTCTGGATATGTAAAGGGAAAACCAGTTGTTTCAGAATACGTTGTATTCATTGACTAACCTGCCAAAAAAATTTCAAGAATTTCTCATGAGAAACCCTCGTCATAGACTAGAATGGAGCATTGTAAAAGTTTAGATTTTCATATTGAATAGAAAAACAAATTCAGAGGCCACCCATTATCTTTCCTTGCAAAGGCCTCCATGGTCATGGACACCAACTGGAGAAATCGCATTGGGAATCAGCTGCCAGAAACAATCTAATCAAGTTTGTTTTATGAGTTTGCACTCATATTGAATTGAAAAGGCACTTTCCAATACCTTTCCCTGCAAATGTCCCCACGGTCATGGTCCCATTACAATCGAGTTGAAAATCAGCTGCCAAAAACAATCATTTCACATACAATCAAGTTTGCATTAAAATTTTTGTTGATTACATATGCAAGTTAAGTGCAGGTTTATCTCGGTGATGAAAAATATGGAGGATGGTTGGATAGGAGCAATCATATTATTGTGTTTTCTATGGTGGAATGAAAGGTAAAAAATAAGTAATATTTTATTTGTGTTTATTGTAAACATTTCTTAACAATCCCTTCAAAAGCTCTCACAAGATGGTCATGGACATCTTTGAGAGTGTCTTTTTTTCTATATTACTATTATTATCTTATTTTACTTTTTTAAATTTTATGTTAAATTGATTAAAGATATTGTTGTGCATTGTGGTTTATTTTTTTAAAGTAATATTTTTAACTTCATCATAAACACTCTTTCAAATACACTCTTTCTTAATTGTATTTTTTGCAATTATAATACAAAAACACTCTTTCAAACACACTCTTTTTGGATATGCTATTATGTCCAGTTGAAGTCTATAGAAGTGAATAGTTAGGGAAATAAATGAAAATACATGAATAATTAATTTTATTTATGTGTTCCTAGTCACATGGTTTAGACCTTATATGTTAATATTAAATTTGGAAGTGAGTTTTGAGAAAATAATTATTTGAAGGAGAGTTAAGAAGAAGAAAGGAAAATATGTTATATACATTACAAATCATATATGTAAACTTCATTAATATATGTTATATATTAGAAATAATGTGTATGTTTAACATGATAAAGGGTATGTAAAGGTCATATGACATACATGTAAGGTGTTGTTTTAGATGTGAAATAAACTTATACATGTTTTTAGAGTGCTTGTGTACATTATCATTGGTAGTATATTGCCATTAAGTTGTGTACATGTGATGGATTAATATTAAATGTAAATTGGTTTTAGTTCATATTATGGGTGAATGTTATGTATGTCATTGATTTTGGTGCATAACACTCTCCATGACGAGTAAATAGGGATAATTTTTCTTTAAGTTGTATGGCGTATGTTGTGTCCATGCGTATTAGGGTTGAATGATATTTATATAATTGAGTTATATGTGACTGATTTGTATGACATGTATATGAGGATAATATATATTCAAGTTATATATATGGGAATTAGGCTTTTACATTTATGTAATTTTTCTTGTATACGTATTCTTGTTTATATTAAATTTATCTTATGTTTACATCACATGTATAAATTGAATTTGTATGGTGTATGTGTGTGCATTAGGATTGAATTAAATTTATATCATTGATTTGTATGTGATTGGTTTCTAATACATATACACCATACAAATTCAATTCAAATGTTATGTAATCATAACATAAATTTGATACAAACAAGAATAAGTATACAAATTCAAGTGCATAAATGTTAGTTCCATGATAGGGTTGTATTATGTGGCCAATATGTATATGTGAAAAATACTTTTTATAGTAGTGTTGCATCAAGTGTGTACATATAACCACTTTTCATTGAAGTTGTATGGTGAGGGGGTAGGAGGAGGTGAAGGAGGAGGAGGAGAAGGGAAAATTGGAGAAGGAGGAGGAGGAAGAGGAGGAAGAAGAGGGGATGGCTAAGGAGAGGAGGGGGTGGGGGGAGGGGGGGGTGATGAGGAGGAGAAGGGGAAGGTAGATAAGGAGGAGGAGAAGGGGAAGATAGATAAGGAGGAAGAGAAGGAGGATGAGAAGGATGAGGGGGAGGGGGTAGGGGAGGATGAGGAGGGGGAGGGGGAGGAAGAGGAGGGATTCAAGGGGTGAAGGAGGGGGAGGGTGAGGGTGAGGGGGGAAAGGAGGAGAGGGAGGGAGAGGAATATGAAGAGGAGGGGGAGGAGATAAAGGAGGATGAGGAGGGACTAGAGGAGGGAGTGGAGGGGGGAAGGAAGAGGGGGAGGGGGAAGAGGATATGGATGAGTGGAGAAGGAGGAGAGGGAGGAGTATGAGGTGGATGAGAAGGAGGGGGAGGGGGGAGAGGGAGGCATAGCAGGGGGGAGGAGGAGGAAATAGAGGAGGAGAAGGAGAAAGAGAAGGAGGAGAAGGATAAGTAGAAGTAGAAGAAGAAGGATAAGGATAAGGAGAAGGAGGAGAGGAAGAAGGAGGGGGAAGAGGAGGGAGCATGGGGGAAGGAGGAGGAGGTGGAGGGGGTGAGGGAGGAGTGGAGGAGGAGGAGGGGGAGGGGAGGGGTAGGGGGAGGGGAGGGGGTAGAGGATGAGGAAGTGTTAGAGGAGGAGATGGATGGGGAAAATGACAAGGAGATGGAGAGGGGAGATGGAGGAGGTAAGGGAGGGAGATAGAGAGGGTGAGGGATGGATAAGTGGAGAGGGGGGCAGAGGGAGGAGGAGATGGAAGAGGAAGAGGTGGAGGGGGATGGGAATGGGGAGGAGGAGAGGGAGTGGATGGAAGAGGAGGAGAGGTAGGGGTGAAAAGGAGGTGATGAAGGAGGAGGTAGAGGAGGATGATATGGTGATAGAGGATGTGAATGGGGGTGGGTGAGGATGGGGAGGGGTGGATGAAGAGGAGGTGGAGGAGAAGGAGAAGATTGAGATGGAGGAGGTAGAGGGGGAGGAGGAAGAGGAAGAGGAAGAGGTGAAGGAGGGGGAGGGGAGGGAGGGGGGAGGATGAGGAGGATGAGGGGGAGAAGGGGGAGGTGGAGACTGATGGGGAGAAGGGGGAGGAGGATGAGGAGATGATAATAGAGGAGTGTGAAGGGAGGGGGAGGAGGAGAAGGGGAAGGTGGAGAAGGAGGAGGAAGGGGAGGTGAGGGGAGGAGGAGGAGAGAGAGGGGGGAGGAGGGAGGGGGGAGGGAGAGGGGGAGGGAGGGAGAGGTGAAGGAGGATGAAGCTTAGGATGTAGAGGGGGTAGAAGAAAGTGAAGGAGGAGGATGAGGAAAAGGGGAAGGTGGAGAAGAAGGAGGATGAGGAGAAGGAATATTAGGAAGAAGAGGATGAAGGGTGAGGAGAGGAAGAGGGGGGAGGAGGATGAGGAGAAAGGAAAGGTAGAGAAGGAGGAGTAAGATGAGGGAAAGTGTGAGGGGGTAGAGGAGGATAAGGAGGAGGGGAGATGGAAGAGGGAGTGGAGGGGGGAGGAGGAGGAGAGGTAGGGGTGGAGGAGGAGGGGGAGGAGGAGGAGTGGGAGGTGGAGGGGGAAGGAGGAAGTGAAGGAGAATGGAAAGGAGGAGGAGGAGGAGGAGGAGTGGGAGGTGGAGGGGAAGGAGGAAGTGAAGGAGAAGGGAAAGGAGGAGGAGGAGGAGGAAGAGGAGGGAGAAGAGGGGGGAGGGTGAGGGAGGATGGGGTTGAGGGGGGAGGAGAGGAAGGGGTGGAGGAGTGAAAGGTTTAGGGGGTAGGAGAAGGTGAATAAGGAGGATGAGAAGGGTAAGGTTGAGGTGAAGGAGGAGGAGAAGAGGGGGACAAGTGAGAGGGAAGGTAGAGAAGGAGGAGGAAGAGAAGATGAGGGGGAGAGGGTAGGAGAGGACAAGGAGGAGGAGGAGGAGGAGGAGGAGGAGGAGGGTGGGATAGAGGAGGGATTGGAGGGAGGAAGGGGGAGTGGGAGGGTCATCTAAGGAGAGAGGGGCATGAGGAGGAAGAGGAGGGGAAGGGGTAAAAGGAGGACAAGGAGGAAGAGATGGAGTGGAGGGGGAAGGAAGAGGTATATGGGTCATAGGAGGAGAGGTAGGGGGGGAGGAGGATGAGGTGGAGGAGATGAAGGAATGAGAGGAGAAGGAGGAGGGAGAAGGAGGAGGAGGAGAAGAGATGGAGATGGAAGAGAGGAATAAGGACCAAAAGAGGAAGGAGGAGGGGGAGAGGGGGAAGAGGAGGGGGAGGAGAAGGGAAAAGTGGAGAAGGAGGAGGAAGATGAGGAAGATGAGAGAGAAGAGGGGGTGGGTGAGGAGAGGAGAGGGGGCGGGGGAGGAGGAGGGGTAGGGAAGAGGAGGGAGTCAAGGGGGAAAGGAGGGGGAGGGGGGAAAGGAGGAGAGGGAGGGAGGGAGAGGAATATGAAGAGGATGGGGAGGAGATAGAGGATGATGAGGAGGATGGAGTAGAGGGGGGGAGTGGAGGGGGGGAAGGAAGAGGGGGAGGGGGAAGATGAGGATATGGATGGGTGGAGAAGGAGGAGGAGAGGGAGGAGTATGAGGTGGAGGAGAAGGATGAGGAGGATGTGGAGGAGGGGGAGGAGAAGGAAACAAAGAAGGAGAAGGAGAAGGAGAAGGAGAAGGAGAAGAGGAAGGAGGAGGAGAGTGAGGGGTAGAGGGAGTGGGAGTGGGAGTGGGAGTGGGGGTAGGAGTGGGTAGAGGAGGGGGAGAGAGAGGGGTAGAAGAAGAAGAAAGGTTTAAAGGAGGATATTGATAGGGAAAAGGAGAGGAGAGGGAGGGGGGAGATGGAGGGGGTAAGGGAGAGTGATGAGAGGGTGAGGGAGGGATAAGGGGAGAGATGGGAATGGTAGAGAGAGGAGGAGATGGAGAGGAAGAGGTGGAGGGGGTTGAGAAGGAGGAGGAGGAGAGGGAGTGGATGGAAGAGAAGGAGAGGTAGGGGTTAAAAGGGAGGTGATGAAGGAGGAGGAGCAGAGGTGATGATGTGGTGATAGAGGATGTGGAATGGGCCTAGGTGAGATGGGGAGGGGTGGATGAAGAGGAGTTGGAGGAGATGGAGAAGAAGGAGATGGAGGAGGAAGAGTAGAGAGCGGGAAGGAGGATGAGGGGGAGAAGGGGGACGTGGAGAACAATGGGGAGAAGGGGGAGGAGGAGGAGAGGGAGAGGTAGAGGATGAGGTTGAGGAGGCAATAATAGAGGAGGAGTGGGGAGGGGAAGGGGAAGGGGAGGAGGATAAGGGTAAGGTGTGAGAAGGAGGTGAAGGAGGAAGAGGAGGTGAGGAGAGAGAGAGAGAGAGGAGAGAGAGGAGAGGATGAGAGAGAGAGAGAGAGAGAGAGAGAGAGAGATATTGGATGTGGAGGGGGTAGAAGAAGGTGAAGGAGTAGGATGAGGGGGATGGATGAGGATGAGGTGGATGGGGAAGGTGGTGAGGAGGAGGAGAGGAGAGTTGGGAGGGTGAGGAGGAGAAGGGGGAAGGTAGAGAAGGGGGAGTAAGATGAGGGAAAGGGGGTGGGGGTAAGGGGTAGGGGGAGGAGGGGGGGATAGAAGAGGGAGTGTAGGGGGATGGAGGAGGAGTGGGAGGGGTGGTGTGGGAGAGGGACAAGGAGGAGGAGGAGGAGGAGGAGGTGGGTGGGAGGGGTGGGGAGTAGGAGGAGGTGAAGGGGAGATGGAGATGGGAAGGTGGAGAAAGAGGAGGGTTAGATGAGGGAGAAGAGGGGGTGGGTGAGGGAGGGTGAGGAGGAGGAGGTGGAGGGGGGAGGATAATGGGGGGTTTAGAGGAGGAGAGTAGGGGTGGAGAAGGGTGTGAGGTGGAGGGGGGTAGGAGAGGTGAAGGAGGAGGAGAAGGGGAATGTGGAGGAAAAGGAGGAGGTGGAGAAGAGGGGGACAAGTGAGAAGGGGAGGATGAGGATGAGGAAGATGAGGATGAGGGGGAGGGGGAGGGGATAGAGGAGGTGAGGAGGGGGTGTGTAGAGGAAGGAGTGGATGGGGGGATTGAGGGGGGAAGTGGCAGTGAAGGAGAGGGAGGGGGAGGAGGAAGAGGAGGTAGAAGGGGGTAGGGGAGGATGGGGAGGGAGTGGAGGGGGAAGGAGAGGGGGGGGGGGGGGTTGGGGAGGGGAAAGAGGAGGGGGTAAGGATGAGGGGGAGGGGGAAGGGGAGGGGAGGAGGAGGTGGGGGTGGGGAGGGAGGGGAGAAGGGTAAGGTGAGAGGAGGGGGATGAGGGGGAGGGGGGTGGGGGAAGGGGAGGATGAGGAGGAGGAAGGGTAAGGTAGGGAGGATGAGGAGGAGGAGGGGAAGGTAGAGAATGGGGAGGATGAGAAGAGGAAGAGGAGGATGATGGGGAGGGGGTGGGGAGGATGAGGATGAGGGTGGGATAGAGCAGGAGTGGAGGGGGGAAGGAGGAGGGGGAGGGGGTAGATAAGGAGGAGGGGGGAGGAGGAGGAAGAGGAGAGGGATGGTGCAAATGAGGACAAGGAGGAGGGGGAGGGAGTGGAGGGGGAAGGAAGAGGTAGAGGGGGTAGAGGATGAGAGGGAGAGGTGGTGGAGGAGAGGGAGGAGGATGTGGTGGAGGAGATGGAGGGGGGGAGGGGGAGGGGAGTGAGAGAAGGAGATGGATATGGAGGAAAAAATGAAGGAGGAGAAGAGGAAGGAGGAGGGGGGAAGAGGATGGAGAAGATGGGGGGGAAGGAGGAGGAGGAGAGGGAGGGGTGGAGGAGGAGAGGAAGTATGCATAGGGGGAGGAGGAGGAGGGGGAGTTGGAGTGGGTAGAGGAGGGGAGAGTGATGGGATAAAAAGATGAGGAGGGGTTGGAGGGGTTGGAGGTGGGAGGGGGAGATGGAGGGGGTGAGGATGAAGAGAGGGAGAGGGAGGGAGAGGGAGGGAGAAAGATGGAGGGAGGGGTAGAGGGAGGAGGAGATGGAGAAGATGGAGGAGTGAGAGGGGGAGGAGGAGGTTGGGTAGGGGTTAAAAAGGAGGCAATGAAGGAGGAAGAGGTAGAGGAGGAAGATGCAATGATAAAGGATGGGAATGGGGTGGGTGAGGATGGGGAGGGGTGGACAAGGAGGAAGAGATGGAAGAGGTATAGGTGAAAGAGGAAAAGGTAAAGGGAGGGGAGGGGGAGGGGGAGGAGGAGAGGGAGTGGGAGTGGGTAGAGGGAGGGGAGAAGGAGGATAGGGAGAAGGGGGAGGGGGAGGGGGGTAGAAGGAGGTGAAGGAAGAGGAGAAGGGAAAGGTGGAGAAGGAGGAGGAGGAAGAGGATGAAGAAAAGGGGATGGGTGAGGAGAGGAGGAGGGAGGACGAGGAGAAGGGAAGGTAGATGAGGAGGAGGAGGAGGAGTAGAAGGGGAAGATAGAGAAGGAGGAAGACAAGGAGAAGCATAAGGAGAAGGAGAAGGAATGAGAAATTAATTGCTACATTTCTCAAGAAGTAAATATTATATAGTTGGAAGATTATGATTGTATGATTAATGATTGTAGGATGAATTGTAATGAATACGGTGCTATGATTTTGTAGAAAAATAATATCTCTAAAAATATAGAAAAAAATCTAAAACACTAAGATATGCAATCTAGAGCTGAGAATAAAAACTAAAGTTGAACAAAAACTAAACTAAATTAGGTTGAGCTAAAGCTCAACTAAGTGCACTTAAGCTAGGCATGCATGTGTAAACTTGTGATAAATTATGTATGATAATATTCTTCAAGCATGTGCATATTTAAATTATGCAACAAATGTGCATGCTTTAACAATCAAGAAAAGGTCTTTGAGTTGATTTTATGTATTTAGTGATCACTTACTTCATTTTTTGTTGTATAGTTTCATTTCAAAGAATTCCTTTCTATCATTTTAACCTTTCAAATATATTGTTTAATCATAACATCATTACCTAAACCTAAAAGTTTTTACAAACCATTTATTCTATTTCTTATGACATTTTTCTTTTTTTCTATGGAGCTCTAGTGTGTTGTCTTGTCCTCTAAACCCTACAGAATGAATCAATTAGATTCTTTAGGAGACCTCTATGATATGTTCTTCTTGTTCCTAAATTCCCAAGAATCTTATAAAACTCTAAACAACTAAAAAATATATATTTTATTAAAATTGTATAAACCTAAAGGTCTAGTTACTTCTTGATTTATCTGAGTGGAGGATAGTAATATAAGCTCTTAAGGATTGGTTGCTTATAGTTCATTTTTACAACTCTACATTTGGTGAGCCTGATGTGAGATCAACCTAATGTAGAAAATCATTGACATAAAAACATATTTTTAGAACATAAATAATTAAAAAAAATCTAGTCCTCTTCTCTTAGTTTATGAAGTTTTTACAATTGCATATTATGAAAAATATGCATGATCTTCGTGATCAAATCTACAACTTCTAGGAACATATCTAGAAGAAGCTTGCAAAATTTTAATATATCTACAACTAGATACAATCCTAATAGCCCCAACCACATTTTTTCTATAGATACTAACTCTCCTAACTTTCATAACTCTTTCAAATTATTTAAATTCTCAACCAAATTATCACCCTAGAGATCCTCCTCCTATGGATCATGAGGCTACTCTTAGGGTCCACTTTGAGAAATTTAAGTCCATGGAAAAGAACTAATGGACTTTGAGAAATTTAATAATTGAGATAACTTGTTTGCTATGGTGGCCTCTCTTGTCAATAATGTGAGAATTTTCTTATTTCATATTGCAAGGGGCCTTGAGTCCCTATGTAAATTAGTGAACATAGTTGAGACACATGTGCCTTTTTATACAAGTCTTGAATCAACCTCATGATGCCCATTCAAATTTCACTAGAGTCCAATTGAATGTTTTTATGCCTAAGGTATCTGTGTGAGTGTTAGAGCCTAATTATAATTTAACCTTTATACCTTTTGTGGATAACCACAAAAACTATGTTTGTGGCCTCCCATTATCTATGATATTAACTTCCCTTAGAATCCTTTGGGGTAGACCATCATTGCTTCAACCATTTACATGAATCCATCATCTATAGTTAATACTTCTACAATTCAAACTTTTATCGTAAAGGCCAATCTAGCTTCACCTCTCCCACCATCTCATACCCTATTATAAAACATGGATAAAATATAATGTTATAAATTGTATTCTATGTACTTTAACTTCACATACACCTTCCCTTTAGATAAATTCAAGATGACTAAGATTGTTATCTTAAGCCCATTCCTAAAAATCCCTTAGTCCATTTTTTTAATATTTTATCAACTACTGGATCTAGTTTTCACTTTGGAAAATGTACTACATACTAACATTATTAAAAAATATTTGATTATATTACCCATTAAGAGATTATTATTTCCATGTTTCAACAATTTAATGCCTTAGACAATCTCCACCAACATTATTAATCATTTTACCTTACTATTTTAGACACAAAGCCCTTCCTTTTTCCTCCAAGAAAAAGATTGAACTTCATTCACTTCATCCTTGATATATTCTTTCAATCTTATTTTATTGAAAATATTCTTGCACTCTCATACTTACAACAACATTCTCACTTGGCTCTACACTCCATTTTCTTTGTTATTTTTCATTTTGAAGTCATAGAATTTTATAAAATTGTGAACATACTAAAAGAACATACTTCATTAGTAATTAGATATATTGAAGGTTGTAGTTATCTTTAGCTTTGTCTAAATGGATGGTAGGAATTGTAGTTCTCATAATACATGTTATAGTTTACAGTAGTTAATTTATTATCTCTACAATATGTCATTAATTATGTACATAACACTTTTTGATGTGGATATTTATATCATTTAGTTATATCTTGATGTAGATGAAGGACATAGACAATAAAAATCAGGCTTAGGCTCTTATTTTATTCTTCAAAATCACAAGTATGAATGAGGCATTGTTTGATTTAGACCTCTACCAATGGGACTAATACAACATTCCAAAGGAATAATTTTCTTAGGACACCCTCAATAGGTTTAGAAACATTTATTGGACTTCTTGGATTCAAGGACAAGCTCATTTCATATTCCCAATAATAACCTAGTACATGAAAGTAACATTTTACCCATGACAAGCATATTGGGTCTTCCCTTTTGGTGGAACATAGAGATGTACAACACAAGTTTATCATCTAGACCCTTAAATCATGTTGGTAGACCTTCTTAACACATTTCAACAACATAAGTTATGATCATTTAATCAAATTTGAACACTATCTTAAGTTATGATCATTCAAACATCTATTGTCTAATATGTCACACATAGTTCTCTCAAAATAGTCAAACATGATTCATACCAAACATTATGTAATGGTCTTAAAATTATTGTAATAGGTCTACATGACCTATCTAAACACCCTCATGTGGAAAGCCTTTGAAAAATTACACAAATGAATAGAGGTAATTTGGAATCACCTCTATATGTGTAAGTGTGTGGGGAAATATGAGATTCACTCCTAAAGCCAAATTCTCAAAGGAGAGATCCAATTTGATCAACCAAAAGGTTAATGCACAATTGAATCAATCTATGAAGAATATGAAAGAGAAAGAGAAACCCCTATACTTCCTTATAGTTGGATTATGCTTGAAATCTGAAATAATTGAAATGCAAATACTAACCTAAATTAGGGCAGATCTGGAAAATGTCATTTTCTAATGTCTATGTGTACTTTCAAGTAATTCTACAGCCTATTCTAGATTGGAAATGCTAAGACAAAGAAACCCTAGAAATCTTTCTCCAAGATGAGCTTAGGTTGACTTTGACCCTCATAAAAGGTCAAGGCTAGATTCTTTATTTGAAGGTCGATTCTATCTTTGTTCATAGATCTCAGAAGTTTGCTGAAAAGGGTATCCAAATTCATTCTCAAAATCCAAAATCCTGCACCTATACCTGCAAGAAAATGGAGGTTTTTTTTGTATGCAGGGTTTGCCTTGGTCAAACCCCAGTTTAGGAATTAACCTTGAAATTGAATTGAAATGTAATGTGCATAAACAAAGTAATTGAAACAAATCACCCTCGCTTATGTTGAAGTCCTTGTAGAGGATTTAAATCCTCAAATCCACAAGTAGGAATGCTTCAATGGATGTAGAATGAATGTAGGATGTCTCCAATCAATGGCATTTGATCTTCAACACCAATCTTGACATGATCTTTGCATATGAGAAGGCTTGGATGAATGTAGAAGGATGGATCTTCAAGGGGGGCTCCAAAGAGATTGAATCTTTCAATAGCTAACAATGGATCTCCTTGATGGATGGATGCTTGGAAACTTGAATGCTTGAAGAATTTCTTGAATTCTTGAGAGCTTTCAATTTCTTGAGATGAGATGAGATATGAAAACTTGATGAAGAGATCTTCTCACAAAACCTAATTATCAAAATGAGAGAGGAAGGCCTCCTTTTAGAGTGAACTAGGGCACAATCCTCTAGAGGGGCCACCTTGGAGAATTAAATCCCAATTAAGTCCTAACCTTTAGAAAATATACCTAGATTAAATGCAATTAGAGGATTTACCATTCTGAAACCCAAAATGGCCAACTTGGAGGTGAGAAAACAAATATCTGAAAGCCCAATACCCAGAAATCAAGGATTTTGAAGATTTGAAGGAAGGGGGGGAAAAATCAAGGTTGGGAATGACCTGGTCAAGTTCAAGCTCGATCCTGACCTAGTCAAGTTCAACCTCAAATCTGACCTTGGTCCCAGATCCAGTCAGAATCAGGATAGAAGGTCTCAGGGATGCCTAGAGACCTAGAAATGATACCAGAACATGACAAAATGCTAGGGATAAGCATAAAATCCTATGATGACTGTGATGAAGGCCAGGAGGACCTATTTCTAAGTCCTACCTAGAAAATAAAGCCATGGAAGAGGGAAATTTAGGAGAATCCTTGAGATCCTATCCCTAATTTCACCTAGAATGAAGAAATCAAGTGTAGAAAAGAAGTGGAAAGTGGGAAGAAAGCCAAATATATGCAAAGACCTGATCAAGGTGCTTAACATGACCCCAAACCACTTACTCAAAGGGATAAATGCTCTTATCATGGAAGTGCTTCCATTTTAAGATGATACATTAAGCCCCCTCTTTAGCAAGAGTATGGACTCGATGAAAACTCTTGGTAAAGGAGATCAAAATGAAAAGATAATCTTATCATAATCCAAGGGACAAAGAGAAACCTTAAGCCCCCAAGGGCTCAAGTCTTCATCAAATCCTAGATCACAATAAGAGAGACATCTCTAGAGAGAGAAAGAAAGAGTGTGATTACCTCACCCAATGAGAACTTATGCCCCATTGTGAACCACACAAGGACACGACGCAAATGGAAAGATGGAATTGAATTGCCTAGTGAATGTGGCTACTCACTAGTCAACCCATCAAGGATTCATCCTTAGGAATATTATCTTCCATAAGAATAAAACCAAAAAATATAAAAGATATTTAGTCTGAAGGACACCTTTGACTTTAAGGGATCAAAATATATATGTGTATTTGAAACTGGAGGGATCAAGATATCCTAAAATATAAATCCATGCTTTAAGGATTAGTGACTAATCCAAAAAGGGAAAAAGTATCTTGAAAAATATGTGCATATTGAAAAGTGCGTGTGTGCAATAGGTGAGCAGAGTGTATGCCCCCATGTTAAAGTCATTACTGACACTTTAACAGGAGCAATGTCTTTAATGAAAACATAAAAAACTCCACTAATTATGTTTCCACATCGAGATGCCCCCAGATCAAGACAAATCAAGGGAAATATCATAGAAACATATAGAGAACACAGAAGGGATCTACCTACCGTGGGGTCAGTATGATCATAAGATAATATATATATGATATTATTGCAAATGAATTGACATCATTCACCCAAAGAAAGTAGAACTACGATCACAAAGGAGGAAATATCACATAAGATATACAAAGGAGAATCTTTTTGGACCATGACATGGAGACCAAAAAGAATTAGTGCTACCATATCTTGAATCCAAGAAGATTACACAAGGAAACATTTACGAACAATAGCACAAGTACAACATAACATTGAACAACACATAGAAGAATAGAGATACATATAGAAGAATTTGAAGAATAGTTTCGATTCCTTCATCACCTTGCACCAATTGAGTAACAAGGATCATATAAAAGAATCTAACAACATTTAGAAAACACATTACGGGAGAAGTGCAGTACAGCAGGAAAACACACAACAAAGCTACCACAAAGGACTAGCCAATCAAGCATGCCACCTACTCTACCCATCTCATTGTATATCATTTAGGGAAGGTGGGTAACTCACAAGAGGGACTATATCCAACATAGTAGGAATGATATCCAATTCCAAACAAGGATCCTCTTGAGAATCACTATGTTTGACACTAGGTGTAAGAGTCAATTGTGATGAAAGCATATTAGGTAAATCAATGTCAATGTCAATAGTCTCATATTCATCATTAACATCATCAGTATCATCAAGGGTATCTTCTTCATCCAAATTAATCAAAATAGGATCTAAGATATGAATAGAATCATCATAATCATGCATGTGAACATCATTATTAGTAACAACCTCTTCTAACACATCATGCATAGGTTTATCCGAGGAAGGTAGAGATCTTTGAAGAATAGAATTATGAGCTTTAGCATGAGCATGATTCTTTTTATGATGTTCATTAGTAGATCGATTACATTTTGATTTATTTGAAATATGTTGAGAACTAGGAGGAAAAATCTTAGGATCCTTCACAGGTTCTTTAGGAAGATCCATAGGATTAGAAACAATAGGAGAAATAATCACATGATCTTTGATAGGTTTGGTAGAAGGAACTTGATTAATAGAACTAGAAGCCATAGTTAAAGGAGGTATGCTTAATTCAAGAATCTTATGATGTTTATAAGCTTGATATGATCAAAAAATATTATTAGGTCAAGGAGGACATGAATTAGGTAATGAAGGCCAAAAGAAATCAAGAGCAACACAATCTCTAGGCCTGGAAGGTTGATATATACTATGATTAATCATCTTTATTTCATCATCATGAATGAAATTAAGACACTTATGGATAGGTGAAGCAACATCATGCATGGCATTCAACCAAGGGAAACCTAGCTTAACTTGAAATTGATTAGAAGTAGGAACCACAACAAAGGTAGTGTTCACAATTTTTCCACAAAGTTCAACTGGTAAAGTAATAGAACCAAATGATGGATAAAGAAAACCATTACAAGTTTGAATCCACACATCTAGTGTATCATAAGAATCACATTGTAAGCTTTTCATAAAAATATTTTCTTCAATAATAACATTGACTAAGGATGTAGGATCAACAAGACAACCATGAGTAGGTATCTGAGAAATCCTAGCAACAATGTAAAGGGGACCATCAGGAGCCTTAATAGTCTCAAAGTCATCAAAGGTAATCAAAAGTTCCTAAGGTCTTTTATTCATAGGTTAGTTGTCAAGGTTTATGTTGAATTTTTAGTTTAGGTTTAGGTTGAGTTTTCAGCTTAGGTTTAGGTTAATTTTTCACCTTAGGTTTAGGTTTTGGTTGAGGTTGAGATTGAACTTGAGGTTGAATTTGAGGTTGAGGTTGAGGTTGAGGTGGAGATATAGATTGACCAACATGCTCCACTTGATTAACAACATGATTGAGATCATCCATCTTTGAATCATATATAATTTCCATAGCAGATGGCTGAGCAATTGTATTAGTATCATGCGTAGGTAAAGGGTTCGTATAGATTTGAAGGTTTTGATTAGGAGGAGAGATAGATTTCTTCCCACTACCATCAAGATTATCAAAAGATAAAGCCTTAGAATCAATTAAGTCTTGAACTGTATGTTTTAGAGAATAAAATTTCTCAGTATCATGACCATTCTGATGATGATATTGAACAAAAGCATTTTGATCAAAAGATTTAGATGCAATCGTAATAAGTAAAAGAGGTCAAATAGGAGGTAAAGTAATCATATTAGTAGTTATCAACCTATTCATAATAGCATGTAAAGATTCAGAAAGAGGAGTGAACATACGATTTAATTGAAAAGCAGTGGATGTAGAAGTGGAATTGTGAGATGCAACAACTTGATCAGCAACTGCATTCGCTTGTTTATTTATCTTGACATAGTTGTTGAATTTTTGAAATTTGTTTGGATTGGGAGTAGCATCACTCTTATCAACTAGAACAAGAGCCATTGGAGTGTTGCTCTCAAACTGACTCACTTGTAATTGATAATGATGAAGCACTACACAAAGTTGTTGAAAAGAGGTAAATTTAGTAAGCAGAATCTTATCTCTAATATCATTTTGCAAATTTGAAATAAACATACGTTGAATATCAATATCAAGAACAAGATAGGAAATTTGAGCATGCAAATGCTTAAATCTACTAATAAATTCAGTTAATTTCTCCTTAGCACTTTGTTTACAATGCATCAAATTAGTCAAAGACACTTGCGGGCCAATGTTGTTTTGAAATTTTTGAATAAATGCATTAGCAAGTTGTGGAAAGGAATCAATGGAATAAGGAGGCAAGGAACAATACCATTGTAAGGCCTTGTC
This sequence comes from Chamaecyparis obtusa, assembly GCA_027943335.1. Classification (NCBI taxonomy): domain Eukaryota; kingdom Viridiplantae; phylum Streptophyta; class Pinopsida; order Cupressales; family Cupressaceae; genus Chamaecyparis; species Chamaecyparis obtusa. The sequence goes on from BSBK01004469.1 coordinate 969,367, forward strand.
ATGGAAGGTTCTAGCAAATAGTTTGGCTAAAATCCTATGCTCATGAGCATAATCACTACAAAGGATTTGGAATATTTTAACATGATGAACAGGATCTTCTTTTCTGTTATAATTTTCAAGATGAGGCATCTCACCTTGCTGAGGAACAGGAGTATGAATAATGTCTTGAGACAAGGGACTTCCCATGTCACATGTAGGAATACTAAACTTGTTTTGAGTTAAGGAAGTGAGTTGTTGTAAGGATGACATAGTTTGAGCCAAACTGATGATAGTTGAAACATTAGAAGAAATAGGAGGAGTAGCAACATTAGACACACTAGGTAAAGTGTAAGAAGCTGTAGGAATAGAAGACACAACTAGAGGAACAGTAGGAACTATAGTTGGAAGTAGATTAGAATAAGTAAAAGGAACATTATGATATGAAGGTTGTGATGTAGGAAGGGACATAGGAGGAACATTCATAGGAATAGAGGGAACCATCATAGTCACCAAAGGAGGAGTATAGGTAGGAATACTAGGTAAAGGGTTAGAAGAAGGTTCAATACTAGTGATAGGAGGAATCAACCCTAAATCTTGACCTTCTTGAGCTAAAGGTTTAACATTTGAATGCACAAGGTGAGTAATACCATGAAAGAGGTTAACACCTTGATCACTATCATGGAGAACTTTCTTAAGAGCCTCTATAGCTTGAATGGAATCTTGATTATGGTTCTCTTGAATAAGCCAATTAACCATTTTATCAAGTTCAGTTGAAAGTTTTTGGACTTGTTTAGGAGGAAATCTTAAAGCATCATCCTCATCATGAGATGAGTGAGAAAATTTTTTCTCCATAGTAGGATTGGAATCATGAAGAATCAAGTTATCATCTAGGATCCTAAGGAAAGGAGAGGAAGATTTAGGATCAAAGGCACCCATGAGTCTATGACTTCTTTTAACTAGAATGTTATAAGTAGGACTAGTTGTAGTAAAGCTCATAAACCAATGTAATGTAAATGAACTAAACTAAGAAAACATAAAGCTTGAATATGAAATCTAATTAGCATGCAAGATCTAACACAAAGGAAAAATCTAATACTAACAAGATAAAAGGATAGCACAATAAGGCATCTAATTCCACAATAAGAATAGAGAGGAATCTAACACCAAAAAAAAGAAAGAGAGTAAGCTAGTCGGGTTCACCAAAATGAATAGAGGTAATTTGGAATCACCTCTATATGTAAGTGTGTGGGGGAAATATGATAGTCACTCCTAAATCCAAATTCCCAAAGGAGAGATCGAATTTGATCAACCAAAAGGTTAATGCATAATCAAATCAATCTATGAAGAATATGAAAGAGAAAGAGAAACCCTATACTTCCCTATAGTTGGATTATGCTTGAAATCTAAAATAATTGAAATACAAATACTAACCTTAAATTAGGGAAGATCTGGAAAATGTCATTTTCTAATGTCTATGTGTACTTTTGGGCAATTCTGCAACCTGTTCTGAACTGGAAATGCCGAGACAAAGAAAACCCAAAAATCCTTCTCCAAGATGAGCTCAGGTTGACTTTGACCCTCATAAAAGGTCAAAGGCTAGATTCTTTATTTGAAGGTTGATTCTGTCTCTATTTGTAGATCTCGAAAGTTCACTGAAAAGGGTATCCAAATTCACTCTCAGATCTAAAATCCCACACCTGTACCTACAAGAAAATGGGTTTTTTTTTTTGTATGGGGGGTTTACCTTGGTCAAACCCCAGTTTAGGAATTAACCTTGAAATTGAATTGAAATGTAATGTGCATAAACAAAGTAATTGAAACAAATCAGCTCACTTATGTTGAAGTCCTTGTAGAGGATTTGAATCCTCAAATCCATAAGTAGGAATGCTTCAATGGATGTAGAATGAATGTAGGATGTCTCCAATCATGGCATTTGATCTTCAACACCAATCTTGACATGATCTTTGCATATGAGAAGGCTTGGATGAATGTAGAAGGATGGATCTTCAAGGGGGCTCCAAAGAGATTGAATCCTTCAATAGCTAACAATGGATCACCTTGATGGATGGATGCTTGGACACTTGAATTCTTGAAGACTTTATTGAATGCTTGAGAGCTAGAAATTGCTTGAGATGAGATGAGATATGAAATATTGATGAAGAGATCTTCTCACAAAACTTGATTATCAAAATGAGAGAGGAAGGCCTCCTTTTATAGTGAACTAGGGCAAATCCTCTAGAGGGGCCACCTTGGAGAATTAAATCCCAATTAGGTCCTAAACTTTAGAAAATATACCTAGATTAAATGCAATTAGAGGATTTACCATTCTGAAACCCAAAATGGCCGACCCAGAGGCAGGAAAACAAATATCCCGAAAGCTCGATACCCAGAAATCAAGGATTTTGAAGATTTGAAGGAAGGGGGAAAAATAAAGTTTGGGACTAACCTAGTCAAGTTCAAGCTTGATCTTGACCTAGTCAGGTTCGACCTTGAATCTGACCCTAGTTCCAGATCCAGTCAAAATTAGAACAGAAGGTCCTAGGGATGCCTAGAGACCTAGAAATGATACCAGAATAGGACAGAATGCCAGGGATAAGCATAAAATCCTATGATGATTGTGATGAAGAATAGGAAGACCTATTTCTAAGTCCTATCTAGAAAATAGATCCATGAAAGAGGGAAATTTAGGAGAATCCTTGAGATCGTATCCCTAATTTTACCTAGAATGAAGAAATCAAGTGCAGAAAAGAAGTGGAAAGCGAGGAGAAAGCCAAATACATGCAAAGACCTAATCAAGGTGCTTAACATGACCCCAAACCACTTAATCAAAGGGATAAATTCTCTTATCATGGAAGTGCTTCCATTTTAAGATGATACAACAAATACTAAACAAATTCCCTTCTTTTTTGTCATGAGAAATTGTTACAATTAGATCTCATAACAATAGTTGGATAAAACCACTTGCAAACTTTAAATATGGGATATGCACCTTTGGTATATTGTAAAAAATATCAATAATAGGGGCTTCACTTAGTGAACCTCAATCATAGCACAAGCATTCATCATATAATAAAGAATCCCCCTATTTTCAAATAATATTGCCTCAAACTCCTTTTTTGTTAGCCCCTCCAAAACCCCCCACACCCTTTTTCCTATATAAACCCCCACCCCTACCCAACAAAAAACCCCTACCCCCTATTTAGGCAATATATTGTCCCCTTTTTGTGCCGATTTAAAACTCCCTAATATGAATGCACGTGATATTGTACTGCCCCTTTAGTGAAGGCCCTATGACATCAATATAGTCTTGTCCACAAACTTTTAGGATTTTTCATTATGGTAAGATTAAGCTATAACATTTTTAATGCTCTCAGGTTGCCCTAGGTATGGGTTCTACCTATTTGAAGAAAAAAAAATCAATATCTCACTCAAAAATTCATTCTTTAGTTTAGATTTTCAACATTAGAGTTCTTGTAGTTGTCGAGGAAGAGATTTAATTAAATGTTATTTTTAATGAGTTTGCGGATTTAATTTTATTTTAAATTTTGTTGTAGTCAAAGTCCATTTAATTTGACTTGATTCGACTTAACTTGGGAAAGTCAATAGTTCATTTGAATTATGTAAGTGATTTGTTTTAATTTCCCTTTTGAGCCTTCTTGGCAAAAGTGCCATTTATTTGGAAAAAGAGTTATTTTATGCCACTTTTCACTTTTGAGTGGATGAAGAATTTGGATATTGCTCCAAATTATTTAAAAGAGATTCACTCTTTTTTTCATGGTGTTTGACTATGTTGTCTAATTCTTGCATGGAACATCTCATTGGATTCGTGTTGGGATCACCCCACTTTGCCAAAGACTTTGTCTATTTCCCTCGAGTCTTCAATTTCTTCTTCTCATTTCAATTTTATCCATTTGTGTGAGGTAGGGCATCTAACCATTTCTATTATACTTCATTTGAAATCAATTGCAATAGTTTTGTGGGTTGATAATTATTATTCCCCTATGTTTTTTTTAATTTCATCACCTGGTTGGGCGGGTGTGAGTGTTTATTTCTTTTCCAATTTGGTTTTTGGAGTTTTGGAAGTGTTATGCTATCAAATTTCTATGAATTTCCTAGAAGTACAATTTTAGTTGAGAAATGTGTTGTTGGGTGGATTTAGACCAATGGGTTTTAATTTCATGAGGTTTTATAACATTTGATTTTTGGGCATTTTTAAGCTTGCCTTGTTTTGTGTGCCACCCAGATTTAGGTGTTACCATGTTTTGTTGTGCTTGAGTTATTGGAGGTTTTTGTACTCTATCTTTGTAATGGTCTTTTAAAATTAGGATGTATTGAGGAGGTTCTTGATATTTGATATTGTATCACAAACATGGCCCTTTGATGTTAAATTGTTTTTTTTACCTTGCCATATTTTGTCAGAATTTGGGATTTAAGTGTTTTGTGATTTGTGATATTTCCTTGTGTTTTTGCAAGATGTGAAATGGATTCCATAGAAATTAAAACTCTTGTAACAATGGCCAATTGAGTGGTTTGGCATGTGGGCCTTTTGTTTATTTTTCTCAATTTTGGTGCCTTGAGTGTTTGGGAGTGCTTTATCCTCCAATTATTTCTTCCTAGCTTTGTTGAGCTTTCCTTGTGTTCTAGAGATACGTTTTTCATATTTCATAATAATCCAATCTCTTGGAATAGTGGTTGATTTAGCCATTTTTTATTTTTCCATTTTATTTATTTTACTCAATTTCTTACCTTGAGTATTTTGGGAGTTGAGTTATCCTCCTGTTGTTGTTTTTGTTGTGGTTTCTCTTGTCTTTTATTTGACTCCTTCCATTCTTGGGTAGATATTTCATGTGGCATTTAAATTTAGGTTTTGAGATCTCATCCAAGAATTTAGTTGTGCTATGCTCCTATGCCAAGTTCCAAGTGACCTGTACTCTTGGATTGAGACCAATTGTGTTGATCACATTCTTTATGGATTTTGACTTGAGAGTCTTTTCTTACTTCGTTTCTTGTGGATGTTTATGTTTGTTTTTCATCCTTGGTATAGATGATTATTATTATGTACTTTTTTATGTCCTCATGTAAATTGAGTGAACAATCCTTGGGTTATATTGTCCTCATGTAGATGAGTTGATGAAGCCCCTTTATTCCATCCTTGGATAGCCATGTTGACAAAGAGATTTGTTATTTCCTCATGTAGATTGATTTGAAAATCCTTTCGTTGGATGTTGAGCCATAGGACTAGGTACATTGAGTACTCATATGGAGTAGCTCCTTATGTAGACTTATACCCAGAAGTGACCATAGTAGAAGCATCAAGTAATTTCTTAAAAAGTGAAAACCATAATAAAATATATTGGGTATAAAAATTAAAAAATATTAATTGGATTTGTGGAACCTATCAAATCCTCATATATCATGAGTGATCTAAGAGTGAGGATAGATGGTGGAGACCATAAAATTTCTAGATGCCATGAGGGACTTGTTTGTGAGTGTATATGGTGATTTGTCATCATTGGATCCCTAGACATCATGAGTGATCTGAGAGTGAGTGTAGATGGTGGAGGCCATCAAATATCTAGATGTCATGAGAGATCCATGTGTGAGGTAGATAATATTGCTTTGAATGGAAATATTGATAAGTGTGACCTGAGATAATCCCTATGGTTAGTACTCTCATGTCTAGTTCCACTAGCAATGAGTAGAGCGTTGATGAGTTGTGATATATGATTCTTTGATTGTGCTTTGGATGTTGCTCCACATGTCTAGTGTTCTCCATGTACCTTGTAAATTTCATTATATGTATTGCAATGGACCACCATACCCTTCTTGTGAGACTATGCATCTACTTGGCATGTGTGTTAGTGACTCCTTTCTTATGTGTTTGTCTTATGTTTTTGGATGGGTTGCTATATACATGAGCATGGTGGGCCTAAGGTTTCCACATGGTAGGGTGGCATTGCACTATACCACTACTAGAGACCAATGTACATGTGATGAGATTCCTCTAGAATCAGAGACTTTGAGTATTTAGTGCTCCATGCTATGCCTCACCTAGTTCATGTTGTATGTACATTTATGCTCTTTTCAATTATGTACTTAGAGTAGATTCCTTCAGATACATGTACTTGATCTTTATGTATGTATGTATTCTTGTGTTTATAGTGTAGTTTATTTTCTATGTGATTCTTCTTTTCAATTGAGTGAGTATTTATTTGATCTACTTGTATCTAGTACTCTCCAATGTGGAGAAAGCTAGAATTTTATGTTGTATGTTGGCACTAATAAGCCTACTCAATCATAGAACTGATAAATACCATTCATTTCATGTTTTTAGTCCTTATTGCATTCTTGATATCAGTTTAGTGCATATAATTCATAAACTAGCATTTCTGCTTCTCATATTAGCATTTGTGCCTTGTCTTTTAGCATTTCTTCCAAATCTTTTAGTGCATCAAAAATAGTAGAGGAGGGGGAGGAGGAGGAGAAGGGGAAGGTAGAGGAGGATGAAGATGAGAGAAAGGGGGAGGGGACATAGGAGGAGAGGGAGGGGACATAGGATTGGGAGGAAGATGAGGAGGAGTTGGAGGTGGAGGGGGAAGGAGGAGGTGAAGGGAAAGGTGGAGAAGGAGGAGGAGGAAGAGGAGGGAGAAGAGGGGGATAGGTGAGGAGAGGAGGGGGAGGGGGATAAGGATGAGGGGAAGGTAGATAAAGAGGAGGAGGAGAAGGAGGAAGAGGAGGACATGGGGGGCATGGGAGGAAGAGGAGGGTGAGGGGACTAGAGGAGGGAGAAGAGGGGGAAGGAGGAGGAGGGGGAAGAGGAGTGGGAGGGAGAGGGGGAGTAAGAGGGGGGGAGGAGGAAGAGGAGGGGGAATGGGAAAAGGAGGAAAACAAGGAGGTGGGTAGAGGAGGGAATGTAGGGTGGAAGAAAGTGGGAGAGGGGGAATATGATGAGATGGAGGGCTAGAGAAGGACGATAGGGAGGAGGATGAGATGGAGGAAGAAGAGGAGAGAAGGGGGAGGGGGAAAATGTGGAGGATAGGGAGGAGGAGGAGGAGGGAGAAAAAGGAAAAGGAGAATGAAAAGGAGAAGGAGTAGGAGGAGAGGAAGGAGAAGAAGGAGGAGGGGGTAAGAGGAGGGATAAGAGGGGGAAGAAAGAGGAGGTGGAGGGGTACAAGGGGGCTTGGAGGAGAAAATGGAGGGGAGGGGGAGGGGGAGGGGGAGGGGGAGAGGGAGGGGGAGAAGGAGTTAGTAGAGGAGGGGGACAAGGATGGGATGGAGGATGAGGAGGGGTTGGAGGAGGAGAGGGAGGGAGTTAGGGAGTAGGAAGAGGTGGAGGAGGAGGGGGAAGGGGAGGAAGAGGAGAGAGGGAGTGGGTGGAGGAGGAGGATAGGCATGGGTAAAAAAGGAGGTGATGAAGGAGGAAGGGGAAAATGAGGAAGATGAGGAGGAGGATGCAAAGGAGGATGATACGGTGATAGAGGATTGGAATGGGGTGGGTGAGGATGGGGAGGGGTGGGTGAGGAGGTGGAGGAGGATGAGAGGGGGTAGAGGTAGGAGGATATGGAGGAGGAAAATGTGGAGGAGGATGGAGAGGGGGAGGAGGAGGAGAGGGAGGAGGGGGAGGAGGGGGAGGGGTAGAGGGAGGAGGAGATGGAGGAGGAAGAGGTGGAGGAGGAAGGGGAGGGGGAGGAAGAGGAGAGTGTGTGGGTGGAGGAGGAGAGACATGGGGTGACAAAGGATGTGATGAAGGAGGAGGAAGAGTCAAAGGAGGATGTGGAGGAGGAGGTTTCATAAGAGGAGGTGGGGAGGGGGGAGGGGGATTAGGAGGAAGAGTAGGAGGAGGAGGAGAAAGAGGAAGAGGAGGAGGAGGAGGAGGAGGAGGAAAAGAAGAATGAGAAGGAAGAGGGATAGGGGGGGAGGAGGCAAAGAGTTAGTAGGAGAAGAAGGAGAAAAATGAGAAGAAGAAGAAGGAGGAGAAGGAGAAGGAGAAGGAGAAGAAGTAAAAGGAGAAGGATAAGGGGGAGGAGGAGGAGTAGGAGAATCAAAAGAAGGAGAAGAAGAAGTAGGAAGAGAAGAACAAGAAGATGTAGGAAGAGGAGGACTTTGGTGACTTTTTTTTTAGTGCTATAATGTATGGTTTGTGAATGTTGTAGTTTCCTACTTTTAGGTACACAAAAATTTAGAAGTTGGAATTATATTTTGTTATTAGTTGACAACAAGTTTGACTATCAAGAATAGTTAGAATGGTTTTTTAGGAGGGGGATGAGGAGGAAGAGTAGGAGGAGGAGGAGAATGAGAAGGAGGAGGAGGAGGAGGAGGAGGGGTAGATAGAGAAGGAGAAAAAGGAGGAGAATAAGAATGAGAAAAGGAAGGAGAAGGAGAAGAAGACATAAAAGGAGGAGGGGGAGGAAGAAGAAGAAGGATGAGGAGGAGGAGGAGGAGGAGGAGAGGAAGAAATTAAAAATACTATCATAGATTGAAGAAATGAGACACTACTGTGAAGGGGTACATTAAGGAATTATACCGATTGGATATCATATCTAGAAATATGGATGATGAATTTGAAAGGAATTCAAGGTACCTAAATGGGTTGAGGACATCTATAAAATATGAAATTGGTCTGGTCAAGATGAATAGCATTGAAGAAGCATATCAATTTGCATTGAAGGAAGAAGAGAAGCTGAACAAGAGACATGAATATAGACAAAGAGGTAGAGGTGGAAGATTTAATAGAGGAATAGGTAGACCTTATGGTGATGGTGGAAGGTCTCATGCTAATCGGGACAAGATAAATAAAAATAAGAAAAATAAGAATGGAAGGAAGAGAATTCATAAAAAAGGTAGAGGAATTTATTCAAGAGGGAGTTACCCAAGGAGTTATAATTAAAAGAGAGAATATAGAACTTGGTTTAAGGGTACTTGTTAAAAATGTGGGGAAGAGGGACATAGGGCATTTGAGTGTACTAAGGGAATTCAAGAAAGAAAATTGGTAGTAGTAGAAGGAATGCACTTGTGAAGGAAGATTCACTTGATTCTATGAATAGACCAGAGGATGGATAAAACCTCATGATTAGGAGAGCTTTGTGGAATGAATAAACTGATGAAAACCCTATGATGAGGAAAATATTCTTCAAAACTAGGTGTAAGGTTGTTGGTAAATGTTGCAAGGTGATCATTGATAGTGGAATCTCAGATAATTTGGGATCAGAGGAGTTAGTTACCAAATTGCATTTACCGAGGATGAAACACCCTAACCCTTATCAGATTGTTTGGATTAGGGACGATCATAATTTATTGATAATTTAACAATGTCTTATGAAACTTAAGCTTGTCTCTTATCATGATGAAGTTCTTTGTCATATTAAGCCAATGTATTTTTGTCATATCTTTTTGGATAAACCATGGAAATATGATAGACAAGCTTTGCATGATGGTAGATTGAATAGGTATACTATTGTGGCTAATGGAATGAGACAAGTATTGTTACCTTTAATAGAAGAATCCCAAAATGAAAATTACACTACTATTAGAGTTTTTTTGGTTAAAGGAAAATATTTCACAAAGGATTTGAAGAAGTATAGTATGTGTTATGCCTTGATTCCTAGGAAACCTAATAAGAGGATAGATAATGAGAAACCACTGGAAATTGAAGAATTACTAAAAAATATTTAAGATATCATTTCAAATAATGTACCTGATGGATTTCCTCCTTTCGAAGCATTAGGCATTACATGGATTGAATGTCGGGAGCTAGTTTTCCAAATAAGGCACCCCATTGGTTGACACTTGAAGAGAATTAAGAATTGAATAGATAAGTCCAAGAATTGTTACAGACATGTTTGATCAAAGAAAGTTTGAGTCCCTGTGACATACCAGATGTGTTAGCACCTAAGAAGAATGGAAAATGTGTACTAATTCTAGAGCTATAAATAGTGATGAAGGGTGCTCCCCTTAATACCACAAACACATAACAGAAAAAAGAGAAACAACAACAATAATATGCAAGAACAGAAAAATTGGCTTCTTATTATCTCCACAAATGTGGAATTACAAACTTTTAGAATTAGAATATGCAAAGCCACATGGGCATTCCCTTACAATATTCTGTAGGACAAAGCCTCGAACTATTACCCAGAACTATTCTGAACTGCCTAAGATAATAATACAGCCTTCCTTATATAGGCAATTTTCCACCGCCTGGGAAGGTTCCAGAATTTTAGCCAATAAGGCCGACCAAACTTAGAATTATTTTATTTTACATTTCATTACATCATAGTCGGCTCAAGATAACCTTTGAAACCCAAACAGAAATTTTGAAGAAAATTATTTTTCGCCATTTCAGGTGGCCCAACTTCCGAAGACCATAAGTCATCACCAGTTGACCCGATCGGCTATTATAACCCCATTTCAGAAACGCCACGAAGTGCTCTACAGGCTTGACCGGCGCAAGCGCTCGTCACCCAAATTTTTGACCTCATCCGGGGCCTCTAAAGCCTTCAAAACTGAGTTCAAAGTTTCTATACCCTGCTGCCAATACCGAAAATCTTCAATATCTTCCAATATACACTTGATCTGGCAATGAAACTTTACTAGCAGACTTATATGACCAAAATGAACCTCCAAGAAAGAAATCAGATCATTCTGAGCACATACGAAAATTACCAAAAATAGTAACTTTCCATAAATAGCAGCTTTGCACAAAATAACCCTTATTGAATAAAAACATAAATATTTTTGGGTGATGCAAGATTTCTCTTACACCCAGGATGCTCCTGCATCAAATAGAATCACAGTGAAGTATCAGTTTCCTTTACCAAGGATGGATGGTATAATTGATTATTTGAGTGGAGCAAATAACTTTACCAAGATTGATTTGAAGAGTGTTTACCATTAGATTAGAATAAAAAAAGGGGATGAATGGAATACTGATTTCAAGAAAAATGAAGGTTTGTATGAATGGTTGGTTATGCATTTTGTTTTAACAAATGCACCTAGCACTTTTATGAGGTTAATGAATGAAGTATTGAGGAAATTCTTAGGTAAATTTGTGATTGTTTATTTGGATGACATTATGGTATTTAGTACAAGTAAAGAAGATCATTTGTTGCATATGAGACAAGTTTTACAAAGGTTGAAAGGGAAGTTATTGACTAACCTAAAGAAATGTTCTTTCATGAAGGAAGAGATAGTGTATTTGGGTTTTGTGATTTCAGCTGAAGGTTTGAAGATGGATCTTGAGAAAGTTAAAGCAATATTGGATTGTCCTACACTTGAAAGTGTTGGAGAGATTAGATCTTTCCATGGTTTGGCTAGTTTCTATTGAAAATTCATTAGGAATTTTAGTTTAGTATGTAATCCTATGATAGAGACAATGAGATGAGATAAGAAATATTTCAAGTGGACATATGGAGCTGATAGAAGTTTTGAAACATTGAAATAGAAGGTGATTGAATTACCAGTATTGGCTTTACCTAATTTCACCAAGGTATTTCAATTTAATTTTATGATGCAAGTGGAAGTGTAATTGGAGAAGTATTGAGTCAAGAAGGTAGACCTATTTCTTTTTACAGTGAGAAATTGAATGATGCTAAGAGGAAATATTCAGTTTATGATCAAGAATTTTATGTTATTATTTAAGCCTTGAAGAAGTGAAGACATTACTTAATTCCTAAGGAATTTTTGCTAGATAATAATCATAAGGCATTTCATTATTTGGGAAGCCAAAGTAAATTGAGTCAGAGGCACATGAAATGGGTTGAATTTCACCTTTGTGTTGAAACATAGAAGTGGATAGTCAAATAGAGTTGTTGATGCATTAACAAGGCCAAGAAGTTTGTTGACTAAGATGAGACTAGAAACACTCCTTCATAACTTGAGCTATACAACTCCATTTGACATCTAAGATAGCTCAAACTGAGCTGAATTCAAAGAGCTATTGACTTAAGAGAAAGATAAGTTTAAAAACTACTATCAAGAAAGCAAAAAATAGAAGAAAAGGACTTGAAGGTTGCTAGAAATAAAGTACTTGTAGTCAGAGAAGAAAAAATCATCCTAACAAGTAATAAGGTGATTAACTTGACAAAAAACCTAAAAAGGATGCATGAAACATGCAAAATAAAGGAAATTTCAAAGATGATGAATTATCTTTACAATACATTATCCAATACATAAAAAATGTAGAGGATACACCTACGAATTTGTGAGAAGATTGCGTAGGGTTGCCACAATTTTGTGATGTCAAAATTTGAGGACAACAAATCTCACTACCTAAGAGTATTTCCATGTTTTTTGAAGTGAATGAATATTTTGGAACTTAGTGAGGGTACAACTTTTAGAGATAACAATAAATTTATCCCATACAATCATAAATAACAACCTTTACTAAGAAAAGTAGATGTTGTTTTGTATGGATTTATGATCCTGACTTTGTGGTACTATTTTAGTGGGGTTTGTGATCTTGATAAAAATGTCAAATACATTGAACATGTTGTGTACAACTGTATATATTATTCTTGAGGAATAAATAATGAGACGAAAATAATTTTATTTATGCCCTCAATGTTGTTATAGAACAAAGGTATTCAACAAACTAAATTTTTTTCTATATCTAGTGTCATCCAAATTAGGCCATCTGCCCCATATATATTTACTCTATTTATTTACAAACAATTTGTATGGGAACATTCTTGCTTCCCTAGAGAACTGCACTAATATGCAAACTATCATTTAGACATAATAATCTGATTGGTGAAATTCCACCACAAGCATTTGGTGTGGATATGAGAAACCTGGAGAAAGGTTTTTTGTATTCTAACCATTTTTCTAGAGAATGTCTACCAGTATTGTTCTTCCTTTTCTAAAAGTTCTTTATTAGTTGTATCCTAGCAGAGATCCAAAACCTAACCAGATTTGGCTTGCTTCAACTTGGCAAGAATAATCTTTCTCGGCATGTACTTTCTTTCTTAGGATTCTTGCTCATCTTGGGATCATTACATGAAAAGGAAAAGTATCAACTTGAAGTTTTGTAAAGAAATGAAGAATTATATTCAATTAGATGCACAAGATACAAGGTTTAGACCTTGAATTGAAAAATATGGGGAACAAGATGGTGATTATAGAGGGACAAAAATATCAAGATAATAAACCTTATCAACCTCATCCTCAAGGTTCTTCATTTAATAGGCCACAAAATTAAGGACATGGTTCATCAAACCAAAATAGACTCATGGGTAATGTTTCCCATGTAGATACAAATACAAATCATGTGAAGATTTGTGTCCCTACTCAAAACAATATTTCTCAAGCACAAGAATGGTGTACTACTTGTAATCTGGCTTTCAAGAAATGTGTTTTTCAAAGAGAATTTTTTTCTCAAACTCTAACTGTTCAAGACGTATCAATAATATTAGGGAAAAAATATGATACAAATCAATCTAATGTTGGTTTTCAGCCTCAACATCAGGGAGATTCTTCTCTAATTAACTTTCTACCAGAAGATTTTTTTGGTACTAATCATGATATAAATCATGGTATAGATCATAACACTACAAGAAAGAGAAGGGTAGTAAAGAGTTCTTCACCTCCTTCATCAAATCAAGCCTCAATTTTATAAGTCATTGCACCTACTACATCTGGACATATACAACATGAAGCTACTAGTCCATTACAGAATCAAAATATACATTAGAGAAATAAGAAGCCTAAAGAGCCTCAAGTTGCCCCAATTCAAAAATAAGATCGCATTGTTCCTATAAGAGGTCCTATAAAGATAGAAACTATTCCTCTTAACATTTTAGAGCAGATGAATAAATATAATGTTAATGTCCCTATGTGGGATGTTCTTTCAATTCCATCATAGTTTGAATTACTACAAGAAGATTTAAAGACTATGAATGCTCAAGAGATACCGAAAAAAATAAGTGGAAACCAACTCAAAGAAATAAGCCTTGTGCAACCTAGAAAAGAAGAAAATACAAGTAAGAGGGACAAGCCTTCCCCTTTTTATCTCTATTTAATCATAGGAGATAAACTAGTTCACAATTGCATGATAGATTCAAGAGCAAGTACCTTAGTCATGACAAAGAAGGTAGTTGATCTTCTAGGCATTAAGTATGAATATGTGACTAAGGGGGTTGTTGAATTAGATGGCACTTATGTTCAAATAGTAGGGTTATTTAAAAAATCTCAAGCTATTCTTGCATGAATTCCCAAATTGTATTGTCATTCAAGATATATCAGTCATTGATCAGCTTTGCACATTTTTCTATTTGCCTCTCAAGATATTTCATTGCTCAAATATGTGGTTATATTGTATATATGATGGTCCTATATGTTTTTTAGGACTAGATATGGAACAAATGATTGATAAAGTCAAATCCATTGGCTCTTAATAATATGGATCCATACACACCTATCCCTATAAACATGAATTGTCCACTCCATGATAAAGAAGAAGAATGCATAATTCATGACCCACTAGTCCTCTTGGTAGAGGTTCCTAATTGTCTCTTAGATGAATGGAATAATGCTTTTCAATTTTATCCAATACAAGAAGGAAACCTTATCTTTGCACAAGGAAAAATAAGGAAACCTTTTAGACCCACTAACTTATATTAGCACAAAACTTTCTAATACATCTTTAAATGCCAAGATTTATGCAAGTGGGTTTTTAGAAGGACAATGCATGTGTACATAAGTATGGACTTGTTCCTCTTTTCATCATATATATAATGGGGTTTTCAATCCTGACTGCATATGCAAGCAAGT